>OW026369.1:51065548-51090548 GCA_932273885.2 Leucozona laternaria | reverse complement strand
GCACACAAACTTCGAAACATAAGCTTTATAGTAGGCGACGAGTGGCTTGGAACCTTGCTGCTTGCTGGCTTACCCGATTCATACAAACCTATGATGATGGCAATGGAAAGTTCTGGTGTGACGATTACTGCGGATGCTGTTAAAACGAAAATACTTCAGGAAGTGAAAGTATCAGATTCGTCGGCATTTTATACTAAGCAATATAAAAACTCATATAATCATGCTAATCATAAAATTAATAAAAATCAAAACTACAGAGCTCACAACAAAGGCCCACGGTGCTTTAAATGCAACAAATATGGGCATATTAGCAAACATTGTTACAACAAAAAGAAAAATGATTTCACCAACAATTCTGACAATAACACGTTTTATGCGGCCTTTTCAGCGGCAACAGGTCTTGATGATAACAGCTGGTACGTGGACTCGGGAGCATCGATGCATATGACGAAGCATCAAAGCTGGTTGTACGATATGGGAAGTCCACCAGTGCGTAGCATCAAGGTGGCAGATAGCAAGATGTTGGAAGTCAAAGGGTGCGGAAAAGTTGATATAGAGATCAAAGCAAGAGATGGCTCCATGCACAAGATTCAAATCAGAAACGTCCTATATATTCCCAAATTAACAACGAATTTACTTTCGGTAAGTCAAATGGCCAAAAAAGGTTGTGAAATAAAATTTGAGGCACATGGGTGCACAGTTTATCAAAACAAAAAAGAAATTTTGACAGCAGCACTACGTAATAATGTGTACTTACTGAACACAACAAAAAACAATAATTGCCCTCTGGTTTCAGTTTTCAACGATAATGATCATTATCTATGGCATCAGAGAATGGGGCATCTTAATTTCTCTGACTTGCAGAGATTAAATGAAAGTGTGGAAGGGGCTAAGCTTTCAGCAAAGAGAGAGGATGTCGTTTGTACTATTTGTCTGGAAGGTAAACAAACGAGACAACCATTTAAGCACACTGGTACGAGGGCATCCCAGCTATTGGAGATCATCCACTCAGACTTATGCGGACCGATGGAAACTAAATCATTTGGAGGGGCTAAGTATTTCTTAACCTTTATAGATGATTACTCAAGAAAGGTGTTTGTTTATTTCTTGAATAGTAAAGCCGGTGTATTCGATTTGTTCAAGGAATTTAAAAGCTTTGTTGAAAAGCAGTTGCAAACGAAAATAAAAATTATCCGTACTGATAATGGGACCGAATATACTAATAATAATTTTGAACTCTATTTAAAACAGGCAGGAATACAGCACCAAACTACAAATCCTTATACTCCCGAACAAAATGGGATGTCGGAGCGAATGAACCGGACTCTTATAGAACGCGCGAAATGTATGCTTCTCAATGCAGGTCTACCCAAAGTCTTTTGGGCAGAAGCGGTCGCCACAGCAGCCTATATTGTCAACCGATCACCGACAAAATCATTGGAATACAAGACACCGGAAGAATTTTGGTCGGGAAAGATGCCAAACTTGAGCCATATGAAAATATTCGGATGCGAGGTGATGGTGCACGTACCTAAGGAGAAGAGAAGAAAATGGGATCCTAAATCGCAGAAACTGATCTTTGTTGGATATTCTTCAGACTGTAAAGGATATCGGTTGTATGATAAAGACAAAAACCATGTAGTTAAGAGCCGTGACGTAGTATTTTTAGAGAACAACATAAAAAAAGATTTTGTTAGCATGCCATTATCTGAATTAACCCCAAATAATTCTAATGAGATTTCCGATTCATTAGAAGCAGCTGAGGAGACATATTATGAAGCAGACGACAGTAACGTCTCTAGTTGTCATGATCATGACGATGATGATGATTATGTTCCAATTGGAAGCATTAAAAACTCAAGACAAAGCCCTGTGAAATTAAGGCAAAAAACCACACCAACTAAAGCAAATGCTGTTTCTTATCTGTGTCAGAATGCCTTAAAAAATGATCCAAATAATGTTGATGAAGCTCTAGCAAGTGAAGATGCCAACTCTTGGAAGGAAGCTATGGACGCAGAGTACAAATCGCTGATTGAAAACAACACATGGTCATTGACGGACTTACCAAAAAATGCAAAAGCCATTGGCTGTCGCTGGGTTTTCAAGACGAAAGTATATGGTGCAGAAAAGGCTTTGCGGTATAAAGCTCGACTGGTTATAAAGGGCTATGAACAAAGAAAAGGAATAGAGTACGATGAGGTATTTGCGCCAGTGGTAAGACAGAGTTCGATGCGGTATTTATTTGGTTTGGCTGCTAAATATGACCTACAAATAGAGCAAATGGATGCAGTATCTGCTTTTTTGCAAGGTGACATCGATGTGGATATATATATGTGTCAACCGCCTCTTTATGAAAAAGGAAACCAGGTTTGTAAACTAAATAAGGCCATATACGGACTCAAGCAAGCTTCAAGACAATGGAACAAAATTTTTTGTAAAGCTCTAGAGGACATTGGATTGAAAAGCCTTGATGTCGATGCAAGTGTGTATTATAAAATCAGCGAAAATAATATGTTTTTCATCGCAATTTATGTGGATGATCTCCTTCTGTTCTACAATAACGAAGAAATCGTCCGGGTTGTAAAGCAGAGTTTGTGCTCAAAATTTAAAATGAAAGAAATTGGTGAGGCTAAGCAATGTATCGGTTTCAAAATAACCCGTGACAAGAAAATCGGTGAGTTGTATTTAGATCAATCAGCTTACATAGAACGCATTTTACAGAAATTCAGAATGATTGACTGCAATATATCAAATTCGCCAAGCGATCCAAACAACAAACTCGTAAGCTCAAAAAATGATGAGAATTTGCTAACAGATGTTCCCTACCAGGAAGCCATTGGAAGCCTTCTCTATCTGTCACAGGGAACCAGGCCTGATATTAGTTATTCGGTTAATATGCTTAGCAGATTTAATTCCAGACCTGAATCTCAACACTGGGCTGCTGTTAAGAGAGTTATGAGATACCTAAAGGGGACTAGAGATTATAAACTTGTTTTTTCCAAAAATCAAGAAGAAAACATAACCGGGTTCTGCGATGCTGATTGGGCTTCAAACAGTGAAGACAGAAGGTCATGTACAGGTTATGTATTTATGTTCCAGGGTGCAGCAATATCATGGAGTTCGAGAAGGCAGCAGACGGTGGCTCTATCAACCATGGAGGCAGAGTACATGTCGCTGGCTAGTGCGACACAGGAAGCAGTTTGGCTGAAGCAATTGGAAGACGAGTTATGGCCCCACTTAGAGAATGTTCCAATTACTCTGTTTTGTGACAACCAGAGCGCAATCAAGCTTGCATTAACAGATTCTTTTCACGCTCGTAGCAAGCATATCGATGTAAGGTTTCACTTTCTACGTGACAAAATAGCTGACAAGAAGATAGAAGTCAAATTTTTGGGAACTGATGAGATGACAGCAGATATCTTAACCAAAGCTACTTTTAGACCAAAGCATGAATACTTTACAAGTAAAATGGGTTTGCATTTTAGAGAGGATGATGGTTATAAATGCTAAACCAATATAACTACACATCTCTAATCACAGAATTCTTATGAATTGTAAAAGCTAACATACCTAACTATTTTATACCTTTTGCATTATGTCATTATGACTCTTTTTGTAATTTCTTTTCTTCACTTCACTTCCTTTTTATATCTTGAATAAACCACATTGAATTACTATTTGTAATAAAGTCTTTTTTCATTTATTTATCTAAAGTCAACAAGTTGCTGGAAATATTCTTTTAGATTCATCAAAGCTTATGATGTCACGTAACTTTTGACGCCAATAAGGATACCCCGCTAAGTGTCAAAACAACCCATTTTCACCGCCAAAAGTACTAAAATAAGGTATTATGTGAAAGCTTATGATGTCACGTAACTTTTGACGCCAATAATAATACCCCGCGGAGTGTCAAAACGCCCCATTTTCACCGCCGAAAAAGTTAAAAAAAAAAAAAAAAAAAAAAAAAAAAACAAACTCTACAACTCTAAAACGTCCATTTTACGAAAAGTGGTCTTGGCATATGGACTAAAATAAGGTATTATGTGGAAGCATATGATGTCACGCAACTTTTGAGACCAATAAGGATACCCCGCTAAGTGTGAAAACAACCCATTTTCACCGCCAAAAGTACTAAAATGGAGGTATTATGTGAAAGCTTATGATGTCACGTAACTTTTGACGCCAATAAGGATACCCCGCTAAGTGTCAAAACAACCCATTTTCACCGCCAAAAGTACTAAAATAAGGTATTATGTGAAAGCTTATGATGTCACGTAACTTTTGACGCCAATAATAATACCCCGCGGAGTGTCAAAACGCCCCATTTTCACCGCCGAAAAAGTAAAAAAAAAAAAAAAAAAAAAAAAAACAAACTCTACAACTCTAAAACGTCCATTTTACGAAAAGTGGTCTTGGCATATGGACTAAAATAAGGTATTATGTGGAAGCATATGATGTCACGCAACTTTTGAGACCAATAAGGATACCCCGCTAAGTGTCAAAACAACCCATTTTCACCGCCAAAAGTACTAAAATGGAGGTATTATGTGAAAGCTTATGATGTCACGTAACTTTTGACGCCAATAAGGATACCCCGCGAAGTGTCAAAACGCCCCATTTTCACCGCCAAAAGTACGAAAATGGAGGTATTATGTGAAAGCTTATGATGTCACGTAACTTTTGACGCCAATAATAATACCCCGCGGAGTGTCAAAACGCCCCATTTTCACCGCCGAAAAAGTAAAAAAAAAAAAAAAAAAAAAAAAAAAAAAAACAAACTCTACAACTCTAAAACGCCCATTTTACGAAAAGTGGGCTTGGCATAAGCCCCATTTTCACCGCCGAAAGTGTAAAAAAACAAAAAAAACTCTACAACTCTAAAACGCCCATTTTACGAAAAGTGGGGTTGGCATATGGACTAAAATGAGGTATTATGTGAAAGCTTTTGATGTCACGCAACTTTTGACACCAATAAGGATACCCCGCGAAGTGTCAAAACGCCCCATTTTCACCGCCGAATGTATAAAAAAAAAAAAAAACTTTACAACTCTAAAACGCCCATTTTACGAACAGTTGGCTTGGAATAGGCCTAAAATAAGGTATTATGTGAAAGCTTATAAAGTCACGCAACTTTTGACACCAATAAGGATAAACCGCGAAGTGTCAAAACGCCCCATTTTCACCGCCGAAAGTGAAAAAAAAAACTCTACAACTATAAAACGCCCATTTTATGAAAAGTGGGCTTGACATATGGACTAAAGTGAGGTATTATGTGAAAGCTTATGATGTCACGCAACTTTTGACACAAATAAGGATACCCCGCAAAGTGTCAAAACGCCCCATTTTCACCGCCGAAAGTGTAAAAAAAAAAAAAAAAAGTCTACAACTCTAAAACGCCCATTTTACGAAAAGTGGGCTTGGCATATGGACTAAAGTGAGGTGTTATGTGAAAGCTTATGATGTCACGCAACTTTTGACACCAATAAGGATACCCCGCGAAGTGTCAAAACGCCCCATTTTCACAGCCGAAAGTGTAAAGAAAAAAAAAAAACAAACTCTAAAACGCCGATTTAACGAAAAGTGGGCTTGGCATAAGCCTAAAATGAGGTATTATGTGAAAGCTTTTGATGTCACGCAACTTTTGACCCCAATAAGGATACCCCGCGAAGTGTCAAAACGCCCCATTTTCACAGCCGAAAGTGTAAAGAAAAAAAAACAAACTCTACAACTCTAAAACGCCCATTTTACGAAAAGTGGGCTTGGCATATGGACTAAAATGAGGTATTATGTGAAAGCTTTTGATGTCACGCAACTTTTGACACCAATAAGAATACCCTGCGAAGTGTCAAAACGCCCCATTTTCACCGCTGAAAGTGTAAAAAAAAAAAAAAAAAAAACAAAGTCTACAACTCTAAAACGCCCATTTTACGAAAAGTGGTCTTGGCATATGGACTAAAATGAGGATTTATGTGAAAGCTTATGATGTCACGCAACTTTTGACTTTAATAAGGATACCCCCCGAGGCGTCAAAACGCCCCATTTCCACCGCCGAAAGTGTTAAAAAAAAAAAAAAAAAAAACGCCCATGTCACGCAACTTTTGACACCAAAAAGGATAGACCGCGAAGTGTTAAAACGCCCCATTTTCACCGCCGAATGTGAAAAAAAACTCTACAACTCCAAAACGCCCATTTTATGAAAAGTGGGCTTGGCATATGGACTTAAATGAGGCATTATGTGAAAGCTTTTGATGTCACGCAACTTTTGACTCCAATAAGGATACCCCGTGAAGTGTCAAAACGCCCCATTTTCACCGCAGAAAGTGTAAAAAAAAAAAAAAAAAAAAAACAAACTTTACAATTCTTAAACGCCCATTTTACGAAAAGTGGTCTTGGCATATGGACTAAAGTGAGGTATTATGTGAAAGCTTATGATGTCACGCAACTTTTGACACCAATAAGGATACCCCGCGAAGTGTCAAAATGCCCCATTTTCACCGCCAAAAGTAGAAAAATGGAGGTATTATGTGAAAGCTTATGATGTCACGTAACTTTTGAGACCAATAAGGATACCCGGCGAACTGTCAAAACGCCCCATTTTCAACGCCAAAAGTACTAAAATGAGGTATAATGTGAAAGCTTATGATGTCACGCAATTTTTGACACCAATAAGGATACCCCGCTAAGTGTCAAAACAACCCATTTTCACCGCCAAAAGTACTAAAATGGAGGTATTATGTGAAAGCTTATGATGTCACGTAACTTTTGACGCCAATATGGATACCCCGCGAACTGTCAAAACGCCCCATTTTCACCGCCAAAAGTACTAAAATGAGGTATTATGTGAAAGCTTATGATGTCACGCAACTTTTGACACCAATAAGGATACCCCGCGAACTGTCAAAACGCCCCATTTTCACCACCAAAAGTACTAAAATGAGGTATTATGTGAAAGCTTATGATGTAACGCAACTTTTGACACCAATAAGAATACCCCACGAAGTGTCAAAACGCCCCATTTTCACCGCCGAAAGTGTTAAAAAAAAAAAAAAAAAAACGAACATTTTACGAACAGTTGGCTTGGCATAGGCCTAAAATACGAGATAATGTGAAAGCTTATGAAGTCACGCAACTTTTGACACCAATAAGGATACCCCGCGAAGTGTCAAAACGCCCCATTTTCACCGCCGAAAGTGTAAAAAAAAAAAAAAACTCTACAACTCTAAAACGCCCATTTTATGAAAAGTGGGCTTGGCATATGGACTTAAATGAGGTATTATGTGAAAGCTTATGATGTCACGCAACTTTTGACACTAATAAGGATACCCCGCGAAGTGTCAAAACGCCCCATTTTCACCGCCGAAAGTGTAAAAAAAAAAAAAAAAAAAAGTCTACAACTCTAAAACGCCCATTTTACGAAAAGTGGGCTTGGCATATGGACTAAAATGAGGTAATATGTGAAAGCTTTTGAGGTCACGCAACTTTTGACCCCAATAAGGATACCCCGCGAAGTGCCAAAACGCCCCATTTTCACAGCCGAAAGTGTAAAGAAAAAAAAACAAACTCTACAACTCTAAAACGCCCATTTTAAGAAAAGTGGGCTTGGCATATGGACTAAAATGAGGTATTATGTGAAAGCTTTTGATGTCACGCAACTTTTGACACCAATAAGAATACCCTGCGAAGTGTCAAAACGCCCCATTTTCACCGCCGAAAGTGTAAAAAAAAAAAAAAAAAAAACAAAGTCTACAACTCTAAAACGCCCATTTTACGAAAAGTGGTCTTGGCATATGGACTAAAATGAGGTATTATGTAAAAGCTTATGATGTCACGCAACTTTTGACTATAATAAGGATACCCCGCGAAGCGTCAAAATGCCCCATTTCCACCGCCGAAAGTGTTAAAAAAAAAAAAAAAACGCCCATTTTACGAACAGTTGGCTTATCATATGGACTAAAGTGAGGTATTATGTGAAAGCTTATGATGTCACGCGACTTTTGACACAAATAAGGATACCCCGCAAAGTGTCAAAACGAACCATTTTCACCGCCGAAAGTGTAAAAAAAAAAAAAAAGTCTACAACTCTAAAACGCCCATTTTACGAAAAGTGGGCTTGGCATATGGACTAAAGTGATATGTTATGTGAAAGCTGATGATGTCACGCAACTTTTGACACCAAAAAGGATAGACCGCGAAGTGTTAAAACGCCCCATTTTCACCGCCGAATGTGAAAAAAAACTCTACAACTCTAAAACGCCCATTTTATGAAAAGTGGGCTTGGCATAGGCCTAAAATAAGGTATTATGTGAAAGCTTATGAAGTCACGCAACTTTTGACACCAATAAGGATACCCCGCGAAGTGTCAAAACGCCCCATTTTCACCGCCGAAAGTGTAAAAAAAAAAAAAAAAACTCTACAACTCTAAAACGCCCATTTTATGAAAAGTGGGCTTGGCATATGGACTTAAATGAGGTATTATGTGAAAGCTTATGATGTCACGCAACTTTTGACACTAATAACGATACCCCGCGAAGTGTCAAAACGCCCCATTTTCACCGCCGAAAGTGTAAAAAAAAAAAAAAAAAAAAAGTCTACAACTCTAAAACGCCCATTTTACGAAAAGTGGGCTTGGCATATGGACTAAAGTGAGCTATTATATGAAAGCTTTTGATGTCACGCAACTTTTGACACCAATAAGGATACCCCGCGAAGTGTCAAAACGCCAAATTTTCACCGCCGAAAGTGTAAAGAAAAAAAAAAAAAAAACAAACAAACTCTACAACTCTAAAAAACAAATTTTACGAAAAGTGGTCTTGGCATATGGACTAAAATGAGATATTATGTGGAAGCCTATGATGTCACGCAACTTTTGAGACCAATAAAGATATCCCGCTAAGTGTCAAAACGAACCATTTTCACCGCCAAAAGTGTAAAAAAAAAAAAAAAAAAAAACAAAGTCTACAACTCTAAAACTTCCATTTTACGAAAAGTGGGCTTGGCATATGGACTAAAATGAGGTATTATGTGAAAGCTTTTGATGTCACGCAACTTTTGACACCAATAAGGATACCCCGCGAAGTGTCAAAACGCCCCATTTTCACAGCCGAAAGTGTAAAGAAAAAAAAAAAAAAACAAACTCTAAAACGCCGATTTAACGAAAAGTGGGCTTGGCATAAGCCTAAAATGAGGTATTATGTGAAAGCTTTTGATGTCACGCAACTTTTGACACCAATAAGAATACCCCGCGAAGTGTCAAAACGCCCCATTTTCACAGCCGAAAGTGTAAAGAAAAAAAAAAAAAAACAAACTCTAAAACGCCGATTTAACGAAAAGTGGGCTTGGCATAAGCCTAAAATGAGGTATTATGTGAAAGCTTTTAATGTCACGCAACTTTTGACACCAATAAGGATACCCCGCGAAGTGTCAAAACGCCCCATTTTCACCGCCGAAAGTGTAAAGAAAAAAAAAAAAAAAAAACAAACAAACTCTACAACTCTAAAACTTCCATTTTCCGAAAAGTGAGCTTGGCATATGGACTAAAATGAGGTATTATGTGAAAGCTTATGATGTCGCGCAACTTTTGACACCAATAAGGATACCCCGCGAAGTGTCAAAACGCCCCATTTTCACAGCCGAAAGTGTAAAGAAAAAAAAACAAACTCTACAACTCTAAAACGCCCATTTTACGAAAAGTGGGCTTGGCATATGGACTAAAATGAGGTATTATGTGAAAGCTTTTGATGTCACGCAACTTTTGACACCAATAAGAATACCCTGCGAAGTGTCAAAACGCCCCATTTTCACCGCCGAAAGTGTAAAAAAAAAAAAAAAAAAAACAAAGTCTACAACTCTAAAACGCCCATTTTACGAAAAGTGGTCTTGGCATATGGACTAAAATGAGGTATTATGTAAAAGCTTATGATGTCACGCAACTTTTGACTATAATAAGGATACCCCGCGAAGCGTCAAAATGCCCCATTTCCACCGCCGAAAGTGTTAAAAAAAAAAAAAAAAACGCCCATTTTACGAACAGTTGGCTTATCATATGGACTAAAGTGAGGTATTATGTGAAAGCTTATGATGTCACGCGACTTTTGACACAAATAAGGATACCCCGCAAAGTGTCAAAACGAACCATTTTCACCGCCGAAAGTGTAAAAAAAAAAAAAAAGTCTACAACTCTAAAACGCCCATTTTACGAAAAGTGGGCTTGGCATATGGACTAAAGTGATATGTTATGTGAAAGCTGATGATGTCACGCAACTTTTGACACCAAAAAGGATAGACCGCGAAGTGTTAAAACGCCCCATTTTCACCGCCGAATGTGAAAAAAAACTCTACAACTCTAAAACGCCCATTTTATGAAAAGTGGGCTTGGCATAGGCCTAAAATAAGGTATTATGTGAAAGCTTATGAAGTCACGCAACTTTTGACACCAATAAGGATACCCCGCGAAGTGTCAAAACGCCCCATTTTCACCGCCGAAAGTGTAAAAAAAAAAAAAAAAACTCTACAACTCTAAAACGCCCATTTTACGAAAAGTGGGCTTGGCATATGGACTTAAATGAGGTATTATGTGAAAGCTTATGATGTCACGCAACTTTTGACACTAATAACGATACCCCGCGAAGTGTCAAAACGCCCCATTTTCACCGCCGAAAGTGTAAAAAAAAAAAAAAAAAAAAAGTCTACAACTCTAAAACGCCCATTTTACGAAAAGTGGGCTTGGCATATGGACTAAAGTGAGGTATTATATGAAAGCTTTTGATGTCACGCAACTTTTGACACCAATAAGGATACCCCGCGAAGTGTCAAAACGCCAAATTTTCACCGCCGAAAGTGTAAAAAAAAAAAAAAAAAAAACAAACAAACTCTACAACTCTAAAAAACAAATTTTACGAAAAGTGGTCTTGGCATATGGACTAAAATGAGATATTATGTGGAAGCCTATGATGTCACGCAACTTTTGAGACCAATAAAGATATCCCGCTAAGTGTCAAAACGAACCATTTTCACCGCCAAAAGTGTAAAAAAAAAAAAAAAAAAAAAACAAAGTCTACAACTCTAAAACTTCCATTTTACGAAAAGTGGGCTTGGCATATGGACTAAAATGAGGTATTATGTGAAAGCTTTTGATGTCACGCAACTTTTGACACCAATAAGGATACCCCGCGAAGTGTCAAAACGCCCCATTTTCACAGCCGAAAGTGTAAAGAAAAAAAAAAAAAAACAAACTCTAAAACGCCGATTTAACGAAAAGTGGGCTTGGCATAAGCCTAAAATGAGGTATTATGTGAAAGCTTTTGATGTCACGCAACTTTTGACACCAATAAGAATACCCCGCGAAGTGTCAAAACGCCCCATTTTCACAGCCGAAAGTGTAAAGAAAAAAAAAAAAAAACAAACTCTAAAACGCCGATTTAACGAAAAGTGGGCTTGGCATAAGCCTAAAATGAGGTATTATGTGAAAGCTTTTAATGTCACGCAACTTTTGACACCAATAAGGATACCCCGCGAAGTGTCAAAACGCCCCATTTTCACCGCCGAAAGTGTAAAGAAAAAAAAAAAAAAAAAACAAACAAACTCTACAACTCTAAAACTTCCATTTTCCGAAAAGTGAGCTTGGCATATGGACTAAAATGAGGTATTATGTGAAAGCTTATGATGTCGCGCAACTTTTGACACCAATAAGGATACCCCGCGAAGTGTCAAAACGCCCCATTTTCACAGCCGAAAGTGTAAAGAAAAAAAAAAAAAAACAAACTCTAAAACGCCGATTTAACGGAAAGTGGGCTTGGCATAAGCCTAAAATGAGATATTATGTGAAAGCTTTTGATGTCACGCAACTTTTGACACCAATAAGGATACCCCGCGAAGTGTCAAAGCGCCCCATTTTCACAGCCGAAAGTGTAAAGAAAAAAAAACAAACTCTACAACTCTAAAACGCCCATTTTACGAAAAGTGGGCTTGGCATATGGACTAAAATGAGGTATTATGTGAAAGCTTTTGATGTCACGCAACTTTTGACACCAATAAGAATACCCTGCGAAGTGTCAAAACGCCCCATTTTCACCGCCGAAAGTGTAAAAAAAAAAAAAAAAAAAAACAAAGTCTACAACTCTAAAACGCCCATTTTACGAAAAGTGGTCTTGGCATATGGACTAAAATGAGATATTATGTGGAAGCTTATGATGTCACGCAACTTTTGAGACCAATAAAGATATCCCGCTAAGTGTCAAAACGAACCATTTTCACCGCCAAAAGTGTAAAAAAAAAGAAAAAAACAAAGTCTACAACTCTAAAACTTCCATTTTACGAAAAGTGGGCTTGGCATATGGACTAAAATGAGGTATTATGTGAAAGCTTTTGATGTCACGCAACTTTTGACACCAATAAGGATACCCCGCGAAGTGTCAAAACGCCCCATTTTCACCGCCGAAAGTGTAAAGAAAAAAAAAAAAAAAAAAACAAACAAACTCTACAACTCTAAAACTTCCATTTTACGAAAAGTGAGCTTGGCATATGGACTAAATGAGGTATTATGTGAGAGCTTATGATGTCGCGCAACTTTTGACACCAATAAGGATACCCCGCGAAGTGTCAAAACGCCCCATTTTCACAGCCGAAAGTGTAAAGAAAAAAAAAAAAAAACAAACTCTAAAACGCCGATTTAACGAAAAATGGGCTTGGCATAAGCCTAAAATGAGGTATTTTGTGAAAGCTTTTGATGTCACGCAACTTTTGACACCAATAAGGATACCCCGCGAAGTGTCAAAACGCACCATTTTCACAGCCGAAAGTGTAAAGAAAAAAAAACAAACTCTACAACTCTAAAACGCCCATTTTACGAAAAGTGGGCTTGGCATATGGACTAAAATGAGGTATTATGTGAAAGCTTTTGATGTCACGCAACTTTTGACACTTATAAGAATACCCTGAGAAGTGTCAAAACGCCCCATTTTCACCGCCGAAAGTGTAAAAAAAAAAAAAAAAAAACAAAGTCTACAACTCTAAAACGCCCATTTTACGAAAAGTGGTCTTGGCATATGGACTTAAATGAGGTATTATGTGAAAGCTTTTGATGCCGCGCAACTTTTGACACCAATAAGAATACCCTGCGAAGTGTCAAAACGCCCCATTTTCACCGCCGAAAGTGTAAAAAAAAAAAAAAAAAAAACAAACTCTACAACTTTAATACGCCCATTTTACGAAAAGTGGGCTTGGCATATGGACTAAAATAGGGTATAATGTGAAAGCTTTTGATGTCACGCAACTTTTGACACCAATAAGGATACCCCGCGAAGTGTCAAAACGCCCCATTTTCACAGCCGAAAGTGTAAAGAAAAAAAAACAAACTCTACAACTCTAAAACGCCCATTTTACGAAAAGTGGGCTTGGCATATGGACTAAAGTGAGGTATTATGTGAAAGCTTATGATGTCATGTAACTTTTGACACCAATAAAGATACCCCGCGAAGTGTCAAAACGCCCCATTTTAACCGCCGAAAGTGTAAAGAAAAAAAAAAAAAAACAAACAAACAAACTCTACAACTCTAAAACTTCCATTTTACGAAAAGTGAGCTTGTCATATGGACTAAAATGAGGTATTATGTGAAAGCTTATGATGTCGCGCAACTTTTGACAGCAATAAGGATACCCCGCGAAGTGTCAAAACGCCCCATTTTCACCGCCGAAAGTGTAAAGAAAAAAAAAAAAAAAAAACAAACAAACTCTACAACTCTAAAACTTCCATTTTACGAAAAGTGAGCTTGGCATATGGACTATAATGAGGTATTATGTGAAAGCTTATGATGTCGCGCAACTTTTGACAGCAATAAGGATACCCCGCGAAGTGTCAAAACGCCCCATTTTCACAGCCGAAAGTGTAAAGAAAAAAAAACAAACTCTACAACTCTAAAACGCCCATTTTACGAAAAGTGGGCTTGGCATATGGACTTAAGTGAGGTATTATGTGAAAGCTTATGATGTCATGCAACTTTTGACACCAATAAAGATACCCTGCGAAGTATCAAAACGCCCCATTTTCACAGCCGAAAGTGTAAAGAAAAAAAAAAAAAAAAACAAACTCTAAAACGCCGATTTAACGAAAAGTGGGCTTGGCATAAGCCTAAAATGAGGTATTATGTGAAAGCTTATGATGTCACGCAACTTTTGACATGAATAAGAATACCCTGCAAAGTGTCAAAACGAACCATTTTCACCGCCGAAAGTGTAAAAAAAAAAAAAAAAAAAACAAACTCTACAACTTTAAAACGCCCATTTTACGAAAAGTGGGCTTGGCATATGGACTAAAATGAGGTATAATGTGAAAGGTTTTGATGTCACGCAACTTTTGACTTGGATAAGGATACCCCGCAAAGTGTCAAAACGCCCCATTTTCACCGCCGAAAAAGTAAAAAAAAAAAAAAAAAAAAAAAAAAACTCTCAAACGCCGATTTAGCGAAAAGTGGGCTTGGCATTACCCTAAAATGAGGTATAATGTGAAAGCTTATGATGTCACGCAACTTTTGACACCAATAAGGATACCCCGCAAAGTGTCAAAACTCCCCATTTTCACCGCCGAAAGTGTAAAAAAAAAAAAACAAAGTCTACAACTCTAAAACGCCCATTTTACGAAAAGTGGGCTTGGCATATGGACTAAAGTGAGGTATTATGTGAAAGCTTATGTTGTCACGCAACTTTTGACACCAATAAGGATACCCCGCGAAGTGCCAAAACGCCCCATTTTCACCGCCGAAAGTGAAAAAAAAAAAAAAAACTTTACAACTCTAAAACGCCCATTTTACGAACAGTTGGCTTGGCATAGGCCTAAAATAAGGTATTATGTGAAAGCTTATGAAGTCACGCAACTTTTGACTCCAATAAGGATACAACGCGAAGTGTCAAAACGCCCCATTTTCACCGCCGAAAGTGTAAAAAAAAAAAAACTTTACAACTCTAAAACGCATATTTTACGAACAGTTGGCTTGGCATAGGCCTAAAATAAGGTATTATGAGAAAGCTTATGAAGTCACGCAACTTTTGACACCAATAAGGATACCCCGCGAAGTGTCAAAACGCCCCATTTTCACCGCCGAAAAAGTAAAAAAAAAAAAAAAAAAAAAAAAAACAAACTCTACAACTCTAAAACGCCCATTTTACGAAAAGTGCGCTTGGCATAGGCCCCATTTTCACCGCCGAAAGTGTAAAAAAAAAAAACTCTACAACTCTAAAACGCCCATTTTACGAAAAGTGGGCTTGGCGTATGGACTAAAATGAGGTATTATGTGAAAGCTTATGATGTCACGCAACTTTTGACTTTAATAAGTATACCCCGCGAAGTGTCAAAACGCCCCATTTTCACCACCGAAAGTGTTAAAAAAAAAAAAAAAAAAACGCCCATTTTACGAACAGTTGGCTTGGCATAGGCCTAAAATAAGGTATTATGTGAAAGCTTATGAAGTCACGCAACTTTTGACACCAATAAGGATACAACGCGAAGTGTCAAAACGCCCCATTTTCACCGCCGAAAGTGTAAAAAAAAAAAAACTTTACAACTCTAAAACGCATATTTTACGAACAGTTGGCTTCGCATAGGCCTAAAATAAGGTATTATGAGAAAGCTTATGAAGTCACGCAACTTTTGACACCAATAAGGATACCCCGCGAAGTGTCAAAACGCCCCATTTTCACCGCCGAAAAAGTAAAAAAAAAAAAAAAAAAAAAAAAAAAAAACAAACTCTACAACTCTAAAACGCCCATTTTACGAAAAGTGCGCTTGGCATAGGCCCCATTTTCACCGCCGAAAGTGTAAAAAAAAAAAAACTCTACAACTCTAAAACGCCCATTTTCCGAAAAGTGGGCTTGGCATATGGACTAAAGTGAGGTGTCATGTGAAAGCTTATGATGTCACGCAACTTTTGACACCAATAAGGATACCCCGCGAAGTGTCAAAACGCCCCATTTTCACCGAAAAATGTACTAAAATGGAGGTATTATGTGAAAGCTTATGATGTCACGTAACTTTTGACGCCAATAAGGATACCCCTCGAACTGTCAAAACGCCTCATTTTCACCGCCAAAAGTACTAAAATGAGGTATTATGTGAAAGCTTATGATGTCACGCAACTTTTGACACCAATAAGGATACCCCGCGAACTGTCAAAACGCCCCATTTTCACCGCCAAAAGTACTAAAATGAGGTATTATGTGAAAGCTTATGATGTCACGCAACTTTTGACACCAATAAGGATACCCCGCGAAGTTTCAAAACGCCCCATTTTCACCGCCAAAAGTACTAAAATGGAGGTATTATGTGAAAGCTTATGATGTCACGTAACTTTTGACACCAATAAGGATACCCCGCGAACTGTCAAAACGCCCCATTTTCACCGCCGAAAGTGTAAAAAAAAAAAAAAAAAACTCTACAACTCTAAAACGCCCATTTTATGAAAAGTGGGCTCGGCATATGGACTTAAATGAGGCATTATGTAAAAGCTTTTGATGTCACGCAACTTTTGACACCAATAAGGATACCCCGCGAAGTGCCAAAACGCCCCATTTTCACCGCCGAAAGTGTAAAAAAAAAAAAAAAAAACTCTACAACTCTAAAACGCCCATTTTATGAAAAGTGGGCTCGGCATATGGACTAAAGTGAGGTATTATGTGAAAGCTTTTGATGTCACGCAACTTTTGACACCAATAAGGATACCCCGCGAACTGTCAAAACGCCCCATTTTCACCGCCAAAAGTACTAAAATGAGGTATTATGTGAAAGCTTATGATGTCACGCAACTTTTGACGCCAATAAGGATTGCCCGCGAAGTGTCAAAACGCCCCATTTTCACCGCCGAAAGTGTAAAAAAAAAAAAAAAAAAATTGGGCTTGGCATAGGGACAAAAATGAGGTATTATGTGAAATCTTATGAAGTCACGCAACTTTTGACACCAATAAGGATACCCCGCGAAGTGTCAAAACGCCCCATTTTCAATGCCGAAAGTGTAAAAAAAAAAAAAAAAACTCTACAACTCTAAAACGCCCATTTTATGAAAAGTGGGCTTGGCATATGGACTTAAGTGAGGTATTATGTGAAAGCTTATGAAGTCACGCCACTTTTGACTTCAATAAGGATACCCCGCGAAGTGTCAAAACGCCCTATTTTCACCGCCAAAAGTACTAAAATGGAGGTATTATGTGAGAGCTTATGACGCCCCATTTTCACCGCCGAAAGTGTAAAAAAAAAAAACTTTACCACTCTAAAACGTCCATTTTACGAAAAGTGGTCTTTTCATATGGACTAAAATAAGGTATTATGTGGAAGCATATTATGTCACGCAACTTTTGAGACCAATAAGGATAACCCGCGAAGTGTCAAAACGCCCCATTTTCACCGCCGAAAGTGTAAAGAAAAAAAAAAAAAAAAAAAAAAAACTCTACAATTCTAAAACGCCCATTTTACGAAAAGTGGTCTTGGCATATGGACTAAAATAAGGTATTATGTGAAAGCTTGTGCAGTCACGCAACTATTGACACCAATAATTATACCCCGCGAAGTGTCAAAACGAACCATTTTCACCGCAGAAAGTGTAAAAAAAAAAAAAACAAACTCTACAACTCTAAAACGCCCATTTTACGAAAAGTGGGCTTGGCATATGGACTAAAGCGAGGTATTATGTGAAAGCTTATGATGTCATGCAACTTTTGAAACCAATAAGGATACCCCGCAAAGTGTCAAAACGACCCATTTTCACCGCCGAAAGTGTTAAAAAAAAAAAAAAAAAAAAAAACGCCCATTTTACGAAAAGTGGGCTTGGCATATGGACTAAAGCGAGGTATAATGTGAAAGCTTATGATGTCACGCAACTTTTGACTTCAATAAGAATACCCCGCGAAGTTTCAAAACGCCCCATTTTCACCGCCAAAAGTACTAAAATGGAGGTATTATGTGAGAGCTTATGATGTCACGCAAATTTTGACACCAATAACGATACCCCGCGAAGTGTCGAAACGCCCCATTTTCACCGCCGAAAGTGTAAAAAAAAAAAAAACTTTACAACTCTAAAACGCCCATTTTACGAAAAGTGGTCTTTGCATATGGACTAAAATAGGAAATTATGTGGAAGCTTATTATGTCACGCAACTTTTGAGACCAATAAGGATACCCCGCGAAGTGTCAAAACGCCCCATTTTCACCGCCGAAAGTGTAAAAAAAAAAAACTCTACAACTCTAAAACGCCCATTTTACGAAAAGTGGTCTTGGCATATGGACTAAAATGAGGTATTATGTGAAAGCTTATGATCTCACGCAACTTTTTACACCAATAAGGATACCCCGCGAAGTGTCAAAACGCCCCATTTTCACCGCCGAATGTGTAAAAAAAAAAAAAAACTTTACAACTCTAAAACGCCCATTTTACGAACAGTTGGCTTGGCATAGGCCTAAAATAAGGTATTATGTGAAAGCTTATGAAGTCACGCAACATTTGACACCAATAAGGATACCCCGCGAAGTGTCAAAACGCCCCATTTTCACCGCCGAAAGTGTAAAAAAAAAAAAACTCTACAACTCTAAAACGCCCATTTTACGAAAAGTGGTCTTGGCATATGGACTAAAATGAGGTATTATGTGAAAGCTTATGATCTCACGCAACTTTTTACACCAATAAGGATACCCCGCGAAGTGTCAAAACGCCCCATTTTCACCGCCGAATGTGTAAAAAAAAAAAAAAACTTTACAACTCTAAAACGCCCATTTTACGAACAGTTGGCTTGGCATAGGCCTAAAATAAGGTATTATGTGAAAGCTTATGAAGTCACGCAACATTTGACACCAATAAGGATACCCCGCGAAGTGTCAAAACGCCCCATTTTCACCGCCGAAAGTGTAAAAAAAAAAAACTTTACAACTCTAAAACGCATATTTTACGAAAAGTGGTCTTGGCATATGGACTAAAATAAGGTATTATGTGGAAGCTTATTATGTCACGCAACTTTTGAGACCAATAAGGATACCCCGCGAAGTGTCAAAACGCCCCATTTTCACCGCCGAAAAAGTAAAAAAAAAAAAAAAAGAAAAAAAACAAACTCTACAACTCTAAAACGCCCATTTTCGAAAAGTGGGCTTGGCATAGGCCCCATTTTCACCGCCGAATGTGTAAAAAAAAAAAAAAACTCTACAACTCTAAAACGCCCATTTTACGAAAAGTGGGCTCGGCATATGGACTAAAATGAATCATTATGTGAAAGCTTATGATCTCACATAACTTTTTACACCAATAAGGATACCCCGCGAAGTGTCAAAACGCCCCATTTTCACCGCCGAAAGTGTTAAAAAAAAAAAACTTTACAACTCTAAAACGCCCATTTTACGAACAGTTGGCTTGGCATAGGCCTAAAATAAGGTATTATGTGAAAGCTTATGATGTCACGCAACTTTTGACTTCAATAACTATACCCCGCGAAGTGTCAAAACGCCCTATTTTCACCGCCGAAAGTGTAAAAAAAAAAAAAAAAAACAAACTCTACAACTCTAAAACGCCCATTTTACGAAAAGTGGGCTCGGCATATGGACTAAAATGAATCATTATGTGAAAGCTTATGATCTCACATAACTTTTTACACCAATAAGGATACCCCGCGAAGTGTCAAAACGCCCCATTTTCACCGCCGAAAGTGTTAAAAAAAAAAAAACTTTACAACTCTAAAACGCCCATTTTACGAACAGTTGGCTTGGCATAGGCCTAAAATAAGGTATTATGTGAAAGCTTATGAAGTCACGCAACATTTGACACCAATAAGGATACCCCGCGAAGTGTCAAAACGCCCCATTTTCACCGCCGAAAGTGTAAAAAAAAAAAAAAAAAAGTCTACAACTCTGAAACGCCCATTTTACGAAAAGTGGGCTTGGCATATGGACTAAAGTGAGGTGTAATGTGAAAGCTTATGATGTCACGCAACTTTTGACACCAATAAGGATAAACCGCGAAGTGTTTAAACCCCCATTTTCAACGCCGAAAGTGTAAAAAAAAAAACAAACTCTACAACTCTAAAACGCACATTTTACGAAAATTGGGCTTGGCATATGGACTAAAGCGAGGTATTTTGTGAAAGCTTATGATGTCATGCAACTTTTGACACCAATAAGGATAAACCGCGAAGTGTCAAAACGCCCCATTTTCACCGCCGAAAGTGTAAAAAAAAAAAAAAAAAAAAAAGTCTACAACTCTAAAACGCCCATTTTACGAAAAGTGGGCTTTGCATATGGACTAAAGTGGGATGTTATGTGAAAGATTATGATGTCACGCAACTTTTGACAAAAATAAGGATACCATGCGAAGTGTTAAAACGCATCATTTTCAACGCCGAAAGTGTAAAAAAAAAAACAAACTCTACAACTCTAAAACGCCCATTTTACGAAAAGTGGGCTTGGCATATGGACTAAAGCGAGGTATAATGTGAAAGCTTATGATGTCATGCAACTTTTGACACCAATAAGGATAAACCGCGAAGTGTCAAAACGCCCCATTTTCACCGCCGAAAGTGTAAAAAAAAAAAAAAAAAAAAAAGTCTACAACTCTAAAACGCCCATTTTACGAAAAGTGGGCTTTGCATATGGACTAAAGTGGGATGTTATGTGAAAGATTATGATGTCACGCAACTTTTGACAAAAATAAGGATACCATGCGAAGTGTTAAAACGCATCATTTTCAACGCCGAAAGTGTAAAAAAAAAAACAAACTCTACAACTCTAAAACGCCCATTTTACGAAAAGTGGGCTCGGCATATGGACTAAAATGAATCATTATGTGAAAGCTTATGATCTCACATAACTTTTTACACCAATAAGGATACCCCGCGAAGTGTCAAAACGCCCCATTTTCACCGCCGAAAGTGTTAAAAAAAAAAAAACTTTACAACTCTAAAACGCCCATTTTACGAACAGTTGGCTTGGCATAGGCCTAAAATAAGGTATTATGTGAAAGCTTATGAAGTCACGCAACATTTGACACCAATAAGGATACCCCGCGAAGTGTCAAAACGCCCCATTTTCACCGCCGAAAGTGTAAAAAAAAAAAAAAAAAGTCTACAACTCTGAAACGCCCATTTTACGAAAAGTGGGCTTGGCATATGGACTAAAGTGAGGTGTAATGTGAAAGCTTATGATGTCACGCAACTTTTGACACCAATAAGGATAAACCGCGAAGTGTTTAAACCCCCATTTTCAACGCCGAAAGTGTAAAAAAAAAAACAAACTCTACAACTCTAAAACGCACATTTTACGAAAATTGGGCTTGGCATATGGACTAAAGCGAGGTATTATCTGAAAGCTTATGATGTCATGCAACTTTTGACACCAATAAAGATAAACCGCGAAGTGTCAAAACGCCCCATTTTCACCGCCGAAAGTGTAAAAAAAAAAAAAAGTCTACAACTCTAAAACGCCCATTTTACGAAAAGTGGGCTTGGCATATGGACTAAAGTGAGGTGCAATGTGAAAGCTTATGATGTCACGCAACTTTTGACACCAATAAGGATACCCCGCCAACTGTCAAAACGAACCATTTTCACCGCCGAAAGTGTTAAAAAAAAAAAAAAAAAAACAAACTTTACAACTCTTAAACGCCCATTTTACGAAAAGTGGGCTTGGCATATGGACTAAAGCGAGGTATAATGTGAAAGCTTATGATGTCATGCAACTTTTGACACCAATAAGGATACCCCGCCAACTGTCAAAACGAACCATTTTCACCGCCGAAAGTGTAAAAAAAAAAAAAGTCGACAACTCTAAAACGCCCATTTTACGAAAAGTGGGCTTTGCATATGGACTAAAGTGAGGTGTCATGTGAAAGCTTATGATGTCACGCAACTTTTGACACTAATAAGGATACCCCGCGAAGTGTTAAAACGCCCATTTTCACCGCCGAAAGTGTACAAAAAAAAACAAACTCTACAACTCTAAAACGCACATTTTACGAAAAGTGGGCTTGGCATATGGACTAAAGCGAGGTATTATGTAAAAGCTTATGATGTCATGCAACTTTTGACACCAATAAGGATACCCCGCGAAGTGTCGAAACGCCCCATTTTCAACGCCGAAAGTGTAAAAAAAAACAAACTCTACAACTCTAAAACGCCCATTTTACGAAAAGTGGGCTTGGCATATGGACTAAAGCGAGGTATTATGTGAAAGCTTATGATGTCATGCAACTTTTGACACCAATAAGGATACCCCGCCAACTGTCAAAACGAACCATTTTCACCGCCGAAAGTGTTAAAAAAAAAAAAAAAAAAAAAACAAACTTTACAACTCTTAAACGCCCATTTTACGAAAAGTGGTCTTGGCATATGGACTAAAGCGAGGTATTATGTGAAAGCTTATGAAGTCACACAACTTTTGGCAGCAATAAGGATACCCCGCGAAGTGTCAAAACGCCCCATTTTCACCGCCGAAAGTGTAAAAAAAAAAAAAAAAAAAAAGTCTACAACTCTAAAACGCCCTTTTTACGAAAAGTGTTCTTTGCATATGGACTAAAGTGAGGTGTTATGTGAAAGCTTATGATGTCACGCAACTTTTGACACCAATAAGGATACCCCGCGAAGTGTGAAAGCTTATGATGTCATGCAACTTTTGACACCAATAAGGATACCCCGCCAACTGTCAAAACGAACCATTTTCATCGCCGAAAGTGTTAAAAAAAAAAAAAAAAAAACAAACTTTACAACTCTTAAACGCCCATTTTACGAAAAGTGGTCTTAACATATGGACTAAAAATAGGTTGTATGTGAAAGCTTTTGATGTCACGCAACTTTTGACACCAATAAGGATACCCCGCGAAGTGTCAAAACGCCGCATTTTCACCGCCGAAAGTGTAAAAAAAAAAAAAAAAAAAAACACAAACTCTAAAACGCCCACTTTACGAAAAGTGGGCGTGACATATGGACTTAGATGAGGCATTATGTGAAAGCTTTTGATGTCACGCAACTTTTGACTCCAATTACGATACCCCGCGTAGTGTCAAAACGCCGCATTTTCACCGCCGAAAGTGGAAAAAAAAAAAAAAAAAAAACAAACTTTACAACTCTTAAACACCCATTTTACGAAAAGTGGTCTTGGCATATGGACTAAAGTGAGGTATTATGTGAAAGCTTTTGATGTCACGCAACTTTTGACACCAATAAGGATACCCCGCGAAGTGTCAAAACGCCCCATTTTCACCGCCAAAAGTACTAAAATGAAGTATGATGTGAAAGCTTATGATGTCACGCAACTTTTGACTTCAGTAAGGATACCCCGCGAAGTGTCAAAACGCCCCATTTTCACCGCCGAAAGTGTACAAAAAAAAAAAAAAAAAAAAAACAAACTTTACAACTCTAAAACGCCCATTTTACGAACAGTTGGCTTGGCATAGGCCTAAAATAAGGTATTATGTGAAAGCTTATGAAGTCACGCAACTTTTGACACCAATAACGATACCCCGCGAAGTGTCAAAACGCCCCATTTTCACCGCCGAAAGTGTAAAAAAAAAAAAAAACTTTACAACTCTAAAACGCCCATTTTACGAAAAGTGGTCTTGGCATATGGACTAAAATAAGGTATTATGTGGAAGCTTATTATGTCACGCAACTTTTGAGACCAATAAGGATACCCCGCGAAGTGTCAAAACGCCCCATTTTCACCGCCGAAAAAGTAAAAAAAAAAAAAAAAAAAAAAAAAAAACAAACTCTACAACTCTAAAACGCCCATTTTACGAAAAGTGGGCTTATAATATGGACTAAAGCGAGGTATAATGTGAAAGCTTATGATGTCCTGCAACTTTTGACATCAACAAGGATACCCCGCAAAGTGTCAAAACGCCCCATTTTCACCGCCGAAAGTGTTAAAAAAAAAAAAAAAACGCAAATTTTAACTAAAACTGACTAAAGCGAGGTGTAATGTGAAAACTTATGATGTCACGCAACTTTTGACTTCAATAAGGATACCCCGCAGTGTCAAAACGCCCTATTTTCACCGCCGAAAGTGTAAAAAAAAAAAAAAAAACAAACTCTAAAACGCCCATTTTACGAAAAGTGGGCTTGGCATATGGACTAAAATGAGGTATTATTTGAAAGCTTATGATGTCACGCAACTTTTGACGCCAATAAGGATACCCCGCGAGGCGTCAAAACGCCCACTTTTCACCGCCGAAAGTGTAAAAAAAAAAAAAAAAAAAAGTGGGCTTGGCATATGGACTAAAGTGAGGTATAATGTGAAAGCTTATGATGTCACGCAACTTTTGACAGCAATAAGAATACCCCGCGAAGTTTCAAAACGCCCCATTTTCACCGCCAAAAGCACTTAAATGGAGGTATTATGTGAAAGCTTATGATGTCACGCAACTTTTGACTTCAGTAAGGATACCCCGCAAAGTGTCAAAACGCCCCATTTTCACCGCCGAAAGTGTTAAAAAAAAAAAAAAACGCAAATTTTAACTAAAACTGACTAAAGCGAGGTATAATGTGAAAACTTATGATGTCACGCAACTTTTGACACCAATAAGGATACCCCGCGAAGTGTCAAAACGCCGCATTTTCACCGCCGAAAGTGTAAAAAAAAAAAAAAAAAAAACAAACTTTTAAACTCTAAAACGCCCACTTTACGAAAAGTGGGCGTGACATATGGACTTAGATGAGGCATTATGTGAAAGCTTTTGATGTCACGCAACTTTTGACTCCAATTACGATACCCCGCGTAGTGTCAAAACAACGCATTTTCACCGCCGAAAGTGGAAAAAAAAAAAAAAAAAAAAACAAACTTTACAACTCTTAAACACCCATTTTACGAAAAGTGGTCTTGGCATATGGACTAAAGTGAGGTATTATGTGAAAGCTTTTGATGTCACGCAACTTTTGACACCAATAAGGATACCCCGCGAAGTGTCAAAACGCCCCATTTTCACCGCCGAAAAAGTAAAAAAAAAAAAAAAAAAAAAAAAAAACAAACTCTACAACTCTATAACGCCCATTT
>OW026369.1:51060548-51063048 GCA_932273885.2 Leucozona laternaria | reverse complement strand
AAAACGCCCCATTTTCACCGCCGAAAGTGTAAAAAAAAAAAAAAAAAAAAAACCTCTACAACTCTAAAACGCCCATTTTACGAAAAGTGGGCTTGGCATAGGCCTAAAATGAAGTATTATGTGAAAGCTTATGAAGTCACGCAACTTTTGACACCAATAACGATACCCCGCGAAGTGTCAAAAGGCCCCATTTTCACCGCCGAAAGTGTAAAAAAAAAAAAAAAACTCTAAAACGTCCATTTTACGAAAAGTCGTAGGCATAGGCCTAAAATGACTTACAATGTGAAAGCTTATTATCTCACGCAACTTTTGACACCAATAAGGATACCCCGGAAAGTGTCAAAACGAACAATTTTCACCGCCGAAAGTGTAAAAAAAAAAAAAAAAAAAAAACAAAGTCTACAACTCTAAAACGCCCATTTTACGAAAAGTGGTCTTGTCATATTGACTAAAATGAGGTATTATGTGAAAGCTTTTGATGTCACGCAACTTTCGACACCAATAAGGATACCCCGCGAACTGTCAAAACGCCCCATTTTCACCGCCAAAAGTACGAAAATGGAGGTATTATATGAAAGCTTATGATGACACGCAACTTTTGAGACCAATAAGGATATCCCGCTAAATGTCAAAACGCCCCATTTTCACCGCCGAAAATGTAAAAAAAAAAAAAAACAAACTCTACAACTCTAAAACGCCCATTTTACGAAAAGTGAGCCTTGCATATGGACTAAAATGAGGTATTATGCGAAAGCTTATGATGTCACGCAACTTTTGACACCAATAAGGATACCCCGCGAAGTGTCAAAACGCTGGACTAAAGCGAGGTATTGTGTGCAAGCTTATGATGTCATGCAACTTTTGACATCAATAAGGATACCCCGCGAATTGTCAAAACGCCCCATTTTCATTTTCACCGTCGAAAGTGTACAAAAAAAAAAAAAACTCTAAAACGCCCATTTTACGAAAAGTGGGCTTGGCATATGGACTAAAATGAGGAATTATATGAAAGCTTTTGATGTCACGCAACTTTTGACACCAATAAGGATACCCCGCGAAGTGTCAAAACGCTGGACTAAAGCGAGGTATTGTGTGCAAGCTTATGATGTCATGCAACTTTTGACATCAATAAGGATACCCCGCGAAGTGTCAAAACGCCCCATTTTCACCGCCGAAAGTGTAAAAAAAAAAAAAAAAATTAAGTGTCAAAACGCCCCATTTTCACCGCCAAAAGTGTAAAGAAAAAAAAAAAAAAAAACCCTCTACAACTCTAAAACGCCCATTTTACGAAAAGCGGGCTTAGCATATGGACTAAAGTGACGTATTGTGTGAAAGCTTATGATGTCACGCAACTTTTGACACCAATAAGAATACCCCACAAAGTCTTAAAACGCCCCATTTTCACAGCCGAAAGTGTAAAGAAAAAAAAAAAAAAAACAAACCCATTTTACGAAAAGTGGGCTTGGCATATGGACTAAAGTGAGGTATTATTTGAAAGCTTATCATGTCACGCAACTTTTGACATCAATAAGGATACCCCGCAAATTGTCAAAACGAACCATCTTCCCCGCCGAAAGTGTAAAAAAAAAAAACTGTACAACTCTAAAACGCCCATTTTACGAAAAGTGGGCTTTTCATATGCACTAAAATGAGGTATTATGTGAAAGCTTATGATGTCACGCAACTTTTGACACCAATAAGGATACCCCCCGAAGTTTCAAAAGGCCCCATTTTCACCGCCGAAAGTGTAAAAAAAAAAAAACTCTAAAACGTCCATTTTACGAAAAGTCGTAGGCATAGGCCTAAAATGAGGTATAATGTGAAAGCTTATCATCTCACGCAACTTTTGAAACCAATATCGATACCCCGCGAAGTGTCAAAAAGCCCCATTTTTACCGCCGAAAGTGTAAAAAAAAAAAAAAACAAAGTCTACAACTCTAAAACGCATATTTTACGAAAAGTGGGCTCTGCATATGGACTAAAATGAGGTATTATTTGAAAGCTAATGATGTCACGCAACTTTTGACACCAATAAGGGTACCCCACCAACTGTCAAAACGAACCATCTTCCCCGCCGAAAGTGTAAAAAAAAAAAAAAAACTGTACAACTCTAAAACGCCCATTTTACGAAAAGTGGGCTTTTCATATGGACTAAAATGAGTTATTATGTGAAAGCTTATGATGCCACGCAACTTTTGACACCAATAAAGATACCCCGCGAAGTGTTAAAAGGCAACATTTTCACAGCCGAAAGTGTAAAGAAAAAAAAAAAAAAACAAACTCTACAACTCTTCAACGCCCATTTTACGAAAAGTGAGCTTGGCATATGGACTAAAGTGAGGTATTATGTGAAAGCTTATGATGTCACGCAACTTTTGACAGCAATAAGGATACCCCGCGAAGTGTCAAAACGCCCCATTTCCACCGCCGAATGTGTAAAAAAAAAGAAAAAAAAAAGGGGGCTTGGCATATGGACTAAAGTGAGGTATTATGTGAAAGC
>OW026369.1:51000548-51050548 GCA_932273885.2 Leucozona laternaria | reverse complement strand
GTGAAAGCTTATGATGTCACGCAACTTTTTACACCAATAAGAATAAACCGCGAAGTGTCAAAACGCCCCATTTTCACCGCCGAAAGTGTAAAAAAAAAAGAAAAAAAAAAAACAAAGTCTACAACTCTAAAACGCAAATTTTACGAAAAGTGGGCTTGGCATATGGACTAAAATGAGGTATTATGTGAAAGCTTATGATGTCATGCAACTTTTGACGCCAATAAGGATACCCCGCGAACTGTCAAAACGCCCAATTTTCACCGCCAAAAGTACTAAAATGGAGGTATTATGTGAAAGCTTATGATGTCACGCAACTTTTGACACCAATAAGGATACCCCGCGAAGTGTCAAAACGCCCCATTTTCACCGCCGAAAGTGTCATGCAACTTTTGACATCAATAAGGATACCCCGCGAAGTGTCAAAACGCCCCATTTTCACCGCCGAAAGTTGAAAAAACAAACTCTAAACTCTAAAACGCCCATTTTACGAAAAGTGAGCTTTGCATATGGACTAAAATGAGGTATTATGTGAAAGCTTATGAAGTCACGCAACTTTTGACAATAATAAGGATACCCCGCGAAGTGTCAAAACGCCCCATTTTCACCGCCGAAAGTGTAAAAAAAAAAAAAAAAACAAAAACAAAGTCTACAACTCTAAAACGCCCATTTTACGAAAAGTGGGCTTGGCATATGGACTTAAGTGAGGTATCATAGGAAAGCTTATGATGTCACGCAACCTTTGTGTCACCAATAAAGATACCCCGCGAAGTGTCAAAACGCCCCATTTTCACAGCCGAAAGTGTAAAGAAAAAAAAAAAAAAAAAAGTGGGCTTGGCATATGCACTAAAGTGAGGTATTATGTGAAAGCTTATGATGTCACGCAACTTTACACCAATAAGGATACCCCGCGAAGTGTCAAAACGCCCATTTTACGAAAAGTGGGCTTGGCATATGGACTAAAGTGAGGTATTATGTGAAAGCTTATGATGTCACACAACTTTTGACACCAATAAGGATACCACGCGATGTGTCAAAACGCCCCATTTTCACCGCCGAAAGTGTAAAAAAAAAAAAAAAAAACAAACTCTACAACTCTAAAACGCAAATTATACGAAAAGTGGGCTTGGCATATGGACTTAAATGAGGTATTATGTGAAAGCTTTTGATGTCACGCTACTTTTGACACCAATAAGGATACCCCGCGAAGTGTCAAAACGCCCCATTTTTACCGCCGAAAAAGTAAAAAAAAAAAAAAAAACAAACTCTAAAACGCAAATTATACGAAAAGTGGGCTTGGCATATGGACTTAAATGAGGTATTATGTGAAAGCTTATGATGTCATGCAACTTTTAACACCAATAAGGATACCCCGCGAAGTGTCAAAACGCCCCATTTTCACCGCCGAAAGCGTTAAAAAAAAAAAAAAGGGGGCTTGGCATATGGACTAAAGTGAGGTATTATGTGAAAGCTTATGATGTCACGCAACTTTGTACACCAATAAGGATACCCCGCGAAGTGTCAAAACGCCCCATTTTCACCGCCGAAAGTTAAAAAAAAAAAAAAAAAAAAGGGGGCTTGGCATATGGACTTAAGTGAGGTATTATGTGAAAGCTAATGATGTCACGCAACTTTTGACACCAATAAGGATACCCCGCGAAGTGTCAAAACGAACCATTTTCACCGCCGTAAGTGTAAAAAAAAACAAAGTCTACAACTCTAAAACGCCCATTTTACGAAAAGTGGGCTTGGCATATGGACTAACGTGAGGAATTATGTGAAAGCTTATGATGTCACGCAACTTTTGACACTAATAAGGATACCCCGCGAAGTGTCAAAACGCCCCATTTTCACCGCCGAAGGTGTAAAAAAAACAAAAAAAAAAAACAAATTCTACAACTCTAAAACGCCCATTTTACGAAAAGTGGGCTTGGCATATGGACTAAGGTGAGGGATTATGTGAAAGCTTATGATGTCACGCAACTTTTGACACTAATAAGGATACCCCGCGAAGTGTCAAAACGCCCCATTTTCACCGCCGAAGGTGTAAAAAAAAAAAACAAAAAAAAAAAACAAAGTCTACAACTCTAAAACGCATGTGGACTAAAGTGAGGTATTATGTGAAAGCTTATGATGTCACGCAACTTTTGACACCAATAAGGATACCCCGCGAAGTGCCAAAACGCCCCATTTTCACCGCCGAAGGTGTAAAAAAAAAACAAAAAAAAAAACAAAGTCTACAACTCTAAAACGCCCATTTTACGAAAAGTGGGCTTGGCATATGGACTAAAGCGAGGTATTATGTGAAAGATTATGATGTCGCTCAACTTTTGACACCAATAAGGATACCCCGCGAAGTGTCAAAACGCCCCATTTTC
Source organism: Leucozona laternaria (assembly GCA_932273885.2). NCBI lineage: Eukaryota > Metazoa > Arthropoda > Insecta > Diptera > Syrphidae > Leucozona > Leucozona laternaria. The sequence goes on along the minus strand of OW026369.1, from coordinate 51,048,173 downwards.
GCCGCCGAAAGTGTAAAGAAAAAAAAAAAAAAAAAACTCTACAACTCTAAAACGCCCATTTTACGAAAAGTGGGCATGGCATATGGACTAAAGCGAGGTATTATGTGAAAGCTTATGATGTCACGCAACTTTTGACTGACACCAATAAGGATACCCTGCGAAGTGTCAAAAGGCCCCATTTTCACCGCCGAAAGTGTAAAAAAAAAAAAAAAAAAAAAAAACAAACTCTGCAACTCTAAAACGGCTATTTTACGAAAAGTGGGCTTGGCATATGGACTAAAGCGAGGTATTTTGTGAAGGCTTATGATGTCATGCAACTTTCGACACCAATAAGGATACCCTCCGAAGTGTCAAAACGCCAAATTTTCACCACCGAAAGTGTACAAAAAAAAAAAAAAAAAAAAACTCTAAAACGCCCATTTTACGAAAAGTGGGCTTGGCATATGGGCTGAAATGAGGTATTATGTAAAAGCTTATAATGTCACGCAACTTTTGACTTCAACAAGGATACCCCGCGAAGTGTCAAAACGCCCCATTTTCACCGCCGAAAGTGTACAAAAAAAAAAAAAAAAAAAAACAAACTCTACAACTCTAAAACGCCGATTTTACGAAAAGTTAGCTTGGCATATGGAGTAAAGTGAGATATTATGTGAAAGCTTATGATGTCACGCAACTTTTGACACCAATAAGGATACCCCGCAAAGTCTTAAAACGCCCCATTTTCACAGCCGAAAGTGTAAATAAAAAAAAAAAAAAAAAAAAACAAACTCTACAACTCTAAAACGCCCATTTTACGAAAAGTGAGCTTAGCATATGGACTAAAATGAGGTATTATGTGAAAGCTTATGATGTCACGCAACTTTTGACACCAATAAGGATACCCCGCGAAGTGTCAAAACGCCCCATTTTCACCGCAGAAAGTGTACAAAAAAAAAAAAAAAAAAACAAACTCTACAACTCTAAAACGCCGATTTTACGAAAAGTTAGCTTGGCATATGGAGTAAAGTGAGATATTATGTGAAAGATTATGATGTCACGCAACTTTTTACACCAGTAAGGATACCCCGCGAAGTGTCAAAACGCCCCATTTTCACCGCAGAAAGTGTACAAAAAAAAAAAAAAAAAACTCTAAAACGCCCATTTTACGAAATGTGGGCTTGGCATATGTTCTGAAATGAGGTATTACGTGAAAGCTTATGATGTCACGCAACTTTTGACACCAATAAGGATACCCCGCGAAGTGTCAAAACGCCCCATTTTCACCGAAAAAAGTACTTAAATACAGGTATTATGTGAAAGCTTATGATGTCACGCAACCTTTGTGTCACCAATAAAGACACCAATAAAGACATTTTACGAAAATCGGGCTTGGCATAAGCCTAAACGGAGGTATTATGTGAAAGCTTGTGATGTCACGCAACTTTTGACACCAATAAGGATACCCCGCGAAGTGTCAAAACGCACCATTTTTACCGCCGAAAGTGAAAAAAAAAAAAAACAAACAAACAAACTCTACAACTCTAAAACGCCCATTCTACGAAAAGTGGGCTTGGCATATGGACTAAAATGAGGTATTATGTGAAAGCTTATGATGTCACGCAACTTTTGACACCAATAAGGATACCCCGCGAAGTGTCACAACGCCCCATTTTCACCGACGAAAGTGTAAAAAAAAAAAAAAAAACAAAGTCTACAACTCTAAGACTCCCATTTTACAAAAAGTGGGCTTGGCATATGGACTAAAGTGAGGTATTATGTGAAAGCTTATGATGTCACGCAACTTTTGACACCAATAAGGATACCCCGCGAAGTGTCACAACGCCCCATTTTCACCGCCGAAAGTGTAAAAAGAAAAAAAAACAAGGTCTGCAACTCTAAAACGCCCATTTTACAAAAAGTGTTCTTGGCATAGGCCTAAAATGAGGTATTATGTGAAAGCTTATAAAGTCACGCAACTTTTGACACCAATAAGGATACCCCGCGAAGTGTCGAAACGCCCCATTTTCACCGCCGAAAATGTAAAAAAAAAACAAACTCTACAATTCTAAAACGCCCCTTTTACGAAAAGTGGGCTGGGCATATGGACTTAAATGAGGTATTATGTGAAAGCTTATGATGTCACGCAACTTTTGACACCATAAAGGATACCCCGCGAAGTGTCAAAACACCCCATTTTAACCGCCAAAAGTGTAAAAAAAAAAAAAAAAAAAAAGGGCGCTTGGCATATGGACTAAAATGAGGTATTATGTGAAAGCTTATTATGTCACGCAACTTTTGACACCATAAAGGATACCCCGCGAAGTGTCAAAACGCCCCATTTTCACCGCCGAAAGTGTAAAAAAAAAAAAAAAAAAAAACCCAACTCTAAAACACCCATTTTACGAAAAGTGGGCTTGCCATAGGAGTAAAATGGAGATATAATAGGAAAGCTTATGATGTCACGAAACTTTTGACACCAATAAGGATACCCCGCGAAGTGTCAAAACGCCCCATTTTCACCGCCGAAAATGTAAAAAAAAAACAAACTCTACAACTCTAAAACGCCCCTTTTACGAAAAGTGGGCTGGGCATATGGACTAAAATGAGGTATTATGTGAAAGAAGCTTATGATGTCGCGCAACTTTTGACACCAATAAGGATAACCCGCAAAGTGTCAAAACGCCCCATTTTCACCGCCAAAGGTACTAAAATGCAGGTATTATGTGAAAGCTTATGATGTCACGCAACTTTTGACAACATAAAGGATACCCCGCGAAGTGTCAAAACGCCCCATTTTCACCGCCGAAAGTGTAAAAAAAAAAAAAAAAAAAAAAAAACAAACTCTACAACTTTAGAACGCCTATTTTACGAAAAGTGGGCTTGGCATATGGACTAAAACGAGGTATTTTGTGAAGGCTTATGATGTCATGCAACTTTCGACACCAATAAGGATACCCTCAGAAGTGTCAAAACGCCAAATTTTCACCGCCGAAAGTGTACAAAAAAAAAAAAAAAAAAACTCTAAAACGCCCATTTTACGAAAAGTGGGCTTGGCATATGGGCTGAAATGAGGTATTATGTAAAAGCTTATAATGTCACGCAACTTTTGACTTCAACAAGGATACCCCGCGAAGTGTCAAAACGCCCCATTTTCACCGCCGAAAGTGTACAAAAAAAAAAAAAAAAAAAAACGAACTCTACAACTCTAAAACGCCGATTTTACGAAAAGTTAGCTTGGCATATGGAGTAAAGTGAGATATTATGTGAAAGCTTATGATGTCACGCAACTTTTGACACCAATAAGGATACCCCGCAAAGTCTTAAAACGCCCCATTTTCACAGCCGAAAGTGTAAAGAAAAAAAAAAAAAAAAAAACAAACTCTACAACACTAAAACGCCCATTTTACGAAAAGTGAGCTTAGCATATGGACTAAAATGAGGTATTATGTGAAAGCTTATGATGTCACGCAACTTTTGACACCAATAAGGATACCCCGCAAAGTGTCAAAACGCCCCATTTTCACCGCAGAAAGTGTACAAAAAAAAAACTCTACAACTCTAAAACGCCGATTTTACGAAAAGTTAGCTTGGCATATGGAGTAAAGTGAGATATTATGTGAAAGATTATGATGTCACGCAACTTTTGACACCAGTAAGGATACCCCGCGAAGTGTCAAAACGCCCCATTTTTACCGCAGAAAGTGTACAAAAAAAAAACTCTAAAACGCCCATTTTACGAAATGTGGGCTTGGCATATGTTCTGAAATGAGGTATTACGTGAAAGCTTATGATGTCACGCAACTTTTGACACCAATAAGGATACCCCGCGAAGTGTCAAAACGCCCCATTTTCACCGCCGAAAATGTAAAAAAAAAAACAAACTCTACAACTCTAAAACGCCCCTTTTACGAAAAGTGGGCTGGGCATATGGACTTAAATGAGGTATTATGTGAAAGCTTATGATGTCACGCAACTTTTGACACCATAAAGTATACCCCGCGAAGTGTCAAAACACCCCATTTTAACCGCCAAAAGTGTAAAAAAAAAAAAAAAAAAAACTCTAAAACGCCCATTTTACGAAAAGTGGGCTTGGCATAGGAGTAAAATGGAGGTATAACGTGAAAGCTTATGACTTCACGCAACTTTTGACACCAATAAGGATACCCCGCGAAGTGTCAAAATGCCCCATTTTCACCGCCGAAAGTGTAAAAAAAAAAAAAAAAAAAACCAACTCTACAACTCTAAAACGCCCCTTTTACGAAAAGTGGGCTGGGCATATGGACTAAAATGAGGTATAATGTGAAAGCTTATGATGTCACGCAACTTTTGACACCAATAAAGGATACCCCGCGAAGTGTCAAAACGCCCCATTTTCACCGCCGAAAGTGTAAAAAAAACCAACTCTACAACTCTAAAACGCCCCTTTTACGAAAAGTGGGCTGGGCATATGGACTAAAATGAGGTATTATGTGAAAGCTTATGATGTCACGCAACTTTTGACACCAATAAGGATAACCCGCAAAGTGTCAAAACGCCCCATTTTCACCGCCAAAGGTACTAAAATGCAGGTATTATGTGAAAGCTTATTATGTCACGCAACTTTTGACACCATAAAGGATACCCCGCGAAGTGTCAAAACGCCCCATTTTCACCGCCGAAAGTGTGAAAAAAAAAAAAAAAAAAAACAAACTCTACAACTCTAAAACACCCATTTTACGAAAAGTGGGCTTGGCATAGGCCTAAAATGAGGTATTGTGTGAAAGCTTATGATATCACGCAACTTTTGACTTCAAAAAAGATACCCCGCGAAGTGTCAAAACGCCCCATTTTGACCGCCGAAAGAGTACAAAAAAAAAAAAAAAAAACTCTAAAACGCCCATTTTACGAAAAGTGGGCTTGGCATAGGAGTAAAATGGAGGTATAACGTGAAAGCTTATGACTTCACGCAACTTTTGACACCAATAAGGATACCCCGCGAAGTGTCAAAATGCCCCATTTTCACCGCCGAAAGTGTACAAAAAAAAAAAACTCTAAAACGCCGATTTAATGAAAAGTGGGCTTGGCATAAGCCTAAAATGAGGTATTATGTGAAAGCTTATGATGTCACGCAACTTTGAGCACCAATAAGGATACCCGACGAAGTGTCAAAACGCCAAATTTTCACCGCCGAAAGTGTACAAAAAAAAAAAAACAAAAAAAACTCTAAAACGCCCATTTTACGAAAAGTGGGCTTGGCATATGGGCTGAAATGAGGTATTATGTAAAAGCTTATAATGTCACGCAACTTTTGACACCAATAAGGATACCCCGCGAAGTGTCAAAACGCCCCATTTTCACCGCCGAAAGTGTAAAAAAAAAAAAAAAAAAAAAAAAAAACAAACTCTACAACTTTAGAACGCCTATTTTACGAAAAGTGGGCTTGGCATATGGACTAAAGCGAGGTATTTTGTGAAGGCTTATGATGTCATGCAACTTTCGACACCAATAAGGATACCCTCCGAAGTGTCAAAACGCCAAATTTTCACCGCCGAAAGTGTACAAAAAAAAAAAAAAAAAACTCTAAAACGCCCATTTTACGAAAAGTGGGCTTGGCATATGGGCTGAAATGAGGTATTATGTAAAAGCTTATAATGTCACGCAACTTTTGACTTCAACAAGGATACCCCGCGAAGTGTCAAAACGCCCCATTTTCACCGCCGAAAGTGTACAAAAAAAAAAAAAAAAAACTCTAAAACGCCCATTTTACGAAATGTGGGCTTGGCATATGTTCTGAAATGAGGTATTACGTGAAAGCTTATGATGTCACGCAACTTTTGACACCAATAAGGATACCCCGCGAAGTGTCAAAACGCCCCATTTTCACCGAAAAAAGTACTTAAATACAGGTATTATGTGAAAGCTTATGATGTCACGCAACCTTTGTGTCACCAATAAAGACACCAATAAAGACATTTTACGAAAATCGGGCTTGGCATAAGCCTAAACGGAGGTATTATGTGAAATCTTGTGATGTCACGCAACTTTTGACAACAATAAGGATACCCCGCGAAGTGTCAAAACGCACCATTTTTACCGCCGAAAGTGTAAAAAAAAAAAAACAAACAAACAAACTCTACAACTCTAAAACGCCCATTTTACGAAAAGTGGGCTTGGCATATGGACTAAAATGAGGTATTATGTGAAAGCTTATGATGTCACGCAACTTTTGGCACCAATAAGGATACCCCGCGAAGTGTCACAACGCCCCATTTTCACCGACGAAAGTGTAAAAAAAAAAAAAAAAACAAAGTCTACAACTCTAAGACTCCCATTTTACAAAAAGTGGGCTTGGCATATGGACTAAAGTGAGGTATTATGTGAAAGCTTATGATGTCACGCAACTTTTGACACCAGTAAGGATACCCCGCGAAGTGTCACAACGCCCCATTTTCACCGCCGAAAGTGTAAAAAAAAAAACAAACAAAGTCTGCAACTCTAAAACGCCCATTTTACAAAAAGTGTTCTTGGCATAGGCCTAAAATGAGGTATTATGTGAAAGCTTATAAAGTCACGCAACTTTTGACGCCAATAAGGATACCCCGCGAATTGTCAAAACGCCCCATTTTCACCGCCGAAAATGTAAAAAAAAAACAAACTCTACAACTCTAAAACGCCCCTTTTACGAAAAGTGGGCTGGGCATATGGACTTAAATGAGGTATTATGTGAAAGCTTATGATGTCACGCAACTTTTGACACCATAAAGGATACCCCGCGAAGTGTCAAAACACCCCATTTTAACCGCCAAAAGTGTAAAAAAAAAAAAAAAAAGGCGCTTGGCATATGGACTAAAATGAGGTATTATGTGAAAGCTTATTATGTCACGCAACTTTTGACACCATAAAGGATACCCCGCGAAGTGTCAAAACGCCCCATTTTCACCGCCGAAAGTGTAAAAAAAAAAAAAAAAAAAAACCAACTCTACAACTCTAAAACACCCATTTTACGAAAAGTGGGCTTGCCATAGGAGTAAAATGGAGATAAAATAGGAAAGCTTATGATGTCACGCAACTTTTGACACCAATAAGGATACCCCGCGAAGTGTCAAAACGCCCCATTTTCACCGCCGAAAATGTAAAAAAAAAACAAACTCTACAACTCTAAAACGCCCCTTTTACGAAAAGTGGGCTGGGCATATGGACTTAAATGAGGTATTATGTGAAAGCTTATGATGTCACGCAACTTTTGACACCATAAAGGATACCCCGCGAAGTGTCAAAACACCCCATTTTAACCGCCAAAAGTGTAAAAAAAAAAAAAAACTCTAAAACGCCCATTTTACGAAAAGTGGGCTTGGCATAGGAGTAAAATGGAGGTATAACGTGAAAGCTTATGACTTCACGCAACTTTTGACACCAATAAGGATACCCCGCGAAGTGTCAAAATGCCCCATTTTCACTGCCGAAAGTGTAAAAAAAAAAAAAAAAAAAAACCAACTCTACAACTCTAAAACGCCCCTTTTACGAAAAGTGGGCTGGGCATATGGACTAAAATGAGGTATAATGTGAAAGCTTATGATGTCACGCAACTTTTGACACCAATAAAGGATACCCCGCGAAGTGTCAAAACGCCCCATTTTCACCGCCGAAAGTGTAAAAAAAAAAAAAAAAAAAACCAACTCTACAACTCTAAAACGCCCCTTTTACGAAAAGTGGGCTGGGCATATGGACTAAAATGAGGTATTATGTGAAAGCTTATGATGTCACGCAACTTTTGACACCAATAAGGATAACCCGCAAAGTGTCAAAACGCCCCATTTTCACCGCCAAAGGTACTAAAATGCAGGTATTATGTGAAAGCTTATTATGTCACGCACCTTTTGACACCATAAAGGATACCCCGCGAAGTGTCAAAACGCCCCATTTTCACCGCCGAAAGTGTGAAAAAAAAAAAAAAACAAACTCTACAACTCTAAAACACCCATTTTACGAAAAGTGGGCTTGGCATAGGCCTAAAATGAGGTATTGTGTGAAAGCTTATGATATCACGCAACTTTTGACTTCAAAAAAGATACCCCGCGAAGTGTCAAAACGCCCCATTTTGACCGCCGAAAGAGTACAAAAAAAAAAAAAAAAAACTCTAAAACGCCCATTTTACGAAAAGTGGGCTTGGCATAGGAGTAAAATGGAGGTATAACGTGAAAGCTTATGACTTCACGCAACTTTTGACACCAATAAGGATACCCCGCGAAGTGTCAAAATGCCCCATTTTCACCGCCGAAAGTGTACAAAAAAAAAAAAACTCTAAAACGCCGATTTAACGAAAAGTGGGCTTGGCATAAGCCTAAAATGAGGTATTATGTGAAAGCTTATGATGTCACGCAACTTTGAGCACCAATAAGGATACCCCACGAAGTGTCAAAACGCCAAATTTTCACCGCCGAAAGTGTACAAAAAAAAAAAAAAAAAAAACTCTAAAACGCCCATTTTACGAAAAGTGGGCTTGGCATATGGGCTGAAATGAGGTATTATGTAAAAGCTTATAATGTCACGCAACTTTTGACTTCAACAAGGATACCCCGCGAAGTGTCAAAATGCCCCATTTTCACCGCCGAAAGTGTACAAAAAAAAAAAAAAAAAAAACAAACTCTACAACTCTAAAACGCCGATTTTACGAAAAGTGAGCTTGGCATATGGAGTAAAGTGAGATATTATGTGAAAGCTTATGATGTCACGCAACTTTTGACAACAATAAGGATACCCCGCAAAGTCTTAAAACGCCCCATTTTCACAGCCGAAAGTGTAAAGAAAAAAAAAAAAAAAAAAAACAAACTCTACAACTCTAAAACGCCCATTTTACGAAAAGTGAGCTTGTCATATGGACTAAAATGAGGTATTATGTGAAAGCTTATGATGTCACGCAACTTTTGACACCAATAAGGATACCCCGCGAAGTGTCAAAACGCCCCATTTTCACCGCAGAAAGTGTACAAAAAAAAAAAAAAAAAAAAACTCTACAACTCTAAAACGCCGATTTTACGAAAAGTTAGCTTGGCATATGGAGTAAAGTGAGATATTATGTGAAAGATTATGATGTCACGCAACTTTTGACACCAGTAAGGATACCCCGCGAAGTGTCAAAACGCCCCATTTTCACCGCAGAAAGTGTACAAAAAAAAAAAAAAAAAAACTCTAAAACGCCCATTTTACGAAATGTGGGCTTGGCATATGTTCTGAAATGAGGTATTACGTGAAAGCTTATGATGTCACGCAACTTTTGACACCAATAAGGATACCCCGCGAAGTGTCAAAACGCCCCATTTTCACCGAAAAAAGTACTTAAATACAGGTATTATGTGAAAGCTTATGATGTCACGCAACCTTTGTGTCACCAATAAAGACACCAATAAAGACATTTTACGAAAATCGGGCTTGGCATAAGCCTAAACGGAGGTATTATGTGAAATCTTGTGATGTCACGCAACTTTTGACAACAATAAGGATACCCCGCGAAGTGTCAAAACGCACCATTTTTACCGCCGAAAGTGTAAAAAAAAAAAAAAAACAAACAAACAAACTCTACAACTCTAAAACGCCCATTTTACGAAAAGTGGGCTTGGCATATGGACTAAAATGAGGTATTATGTGAAAGCTTATGATGTCACGCAACTTTTGACACCAATAAGGATACCCCGCGAAGTGTCACAACGCCCCATTTTCACCGACGAAAGTGTAAAAAAAAAAAAAAAAACAAAGTCTACAACTCTAAGACTCCCATTTTACAAAAAGTGGGCTTGGCATATGGACTAAAGTGAGGTATTATGTGAAAGCTTATGATGTCACGCAACTTTTGGCACCAATAAGGATACCCCGCGAAGTGTCACAACGCCCCATTTTCACCGCCGAAAGTGTAAAAAAAAAAACAACAAAGTCTGCAACTCTAAAACGCCCATTTTACAAAAAGTGTTCTTGGCATAGGCCTAAAATGAGGTATTATGTGAAAGCTTATAAAGTCACGCAACTTTTGACACCAATAAGGATACCCCGCGAAGTGTCAAAACGCCCCATTTTCACCGCCGAAAATGTAAAAAAAAAACAAACTCTACAACTCTAAAACGCCCCTTTTACGAAAAGTGGGCTGGGCATATGGACTTAAATGAGGTATTGTGTGAAAGCTTATGATGTCACGCAACTTTTGACACCATAAAGGATACCCCGCGAAGTGTCAAAACACCCCATTTTAACCGCCAAAAGTGAAAAAAAAAAAAAAAAAAGGGCGCTTGGCATATGGACTAAAATGAGGTATTATGTGAAAGCTTATTATGTCACGCAACTTTTGACACCATAAAGGATACCCCGCGAAGTGTCAAAACGCCCCATTTTCACCGCCGAAAGTGTAAAAAAAAAAAAAAAAAAAAAAACCAACTCTACAACTCTAAAACACCCATTTTACGAAAAGTGGGCTTGCCATAGGAGTAAAATGGAGATATAATAGGAAAGCTTATGATGTCACGCAACTTTTGACACCAATAAGGATACCCCGCGAAGTGTCAAAACGCCCCATTTTCACCGCCGAAAATGTAAAAAAAAAACAAACTCTACAACTCTAAAACGCCCCTTTTACGAAAAGTGGGCTGGGCATATGGACTAAAATGAGGTAATATGTGAAAGCTTATGATGTCACGCAACTTTTGACACCAATAAGGATAACCCGCAAAGTGTCAAAACGCCCCATTTTCACCGCCAAAGGTACTAAAATGCAGGTATTATGTGAAAGCTTATGATGTCACGCAACTTTTGACAACATAAAGGATACCCCGCGAAGTGTCAAAACGCCCCATTTTCACCGCCCAAAGTGTAAAAAAAAAAAAAAAAAAAGGGCGCTTGGCATATGGACTAAAATGAGGTATTATGTGAAAGCTTTTTATGTCACGCAACTTTTGACACCATAAAGGATACCCCGCGAAGTGTCAAAACGCCCCATTTTCACCGCCGAAAGTGTGAAAAAAAAAAAAAAAAAAAAACAAACTCTACAACTCTAAAACACCCATTTTACGAAAAGTGGGCTTGGCATAGGCCTAAAATGAGGTATTGTGTGAAAGCTTATGATATCACGCAACTTTTGACTTCAAAAAAGATACCCCGCGAAGTGTCAAAACGCCCCATTTTGACCGCCGAAAGAGTACAAAAAAAAAAAAAAAAACTCTAAAACGCCCATTTTACGAAAAGTGGGCTTAGCATAGGAGTAAAATGGAGGTATAACGTGAAAGCTTATGATTTCACGCAACTTTTGACACCAATAAGGATACCCCGCGAAGTGTCAAAATGCCCCATTTTCACCGCCGAAAGTGTATAAAAAAAAAAAACTCTAAAATGCCGATTTAACGAAAAGTGGGCTTGGCATAAGCCTAAAATGAGGTATTATGTGAAAGCTTATGATGTCACACAACTTTTGACTACAATAAGGATACCCCGCGAAGTGTCAAAACGAAACATTTTCACCGCCGAAAGTGTAAAGAAAAAAAAAAAAAAAAAAAAAACAAAGTCTACAACTCTAAAACGCCCATTTTACAAAAAGTGGGCTTGGCATATGGACTAAAGTGAGGTATTATGTGAAGCTTATGATGTCACGCAACTTTTAAGACCAATAAGGATTTCCCGCTAAGTGTCAAAACGCCCCATTTTTCACCGCCGAAAAAGTAAAAAAAAAAAAAAAAAAAAACAACTCTACAACTCTAAAATGCCCATTTTACGAAAAGTGGGCTTGGCATATGGACTACAATGAGGTATTATGTGAAAGCTTATGATGTCACGCAACTTTTGACACTAATAAGGATACCCCGAGAAGTGTCAAAACGCTCCATTTTCACCGCCGAAAAGTAAAAACAAAAAAAAAAAAAAAAAAAAAACTCTAAAACGCCGATTTAACGAAAAGTGGGCTTGGCATAAGCCTAAAATGAGGTATTATGTGAAAGCTTATGATGTCACGCAACTTTGTACACCAATAAGGATACCCCGCGAAGTGTCAAAACGCCCCATTTTCACCGCCGAAAGTGTAAAAAAAAAAAAAACAGGGGGCTTGGCATATGGACTTAAGTGAGGTATTATGTGAAAGCACCAATAATTAAACCGCGCGAAGTGTCAAAACGCCCCATTTTCACCGCCGTAAGTGTAAAAAAAAAAAAAAAAGGGGGGGCTTGGCATATGGACTAAAGTGAGGTATTATGTGAAAGCTTATGATGTCACGCAACTTTTGGCACCAATAAGGATACCCCGTGAAGTGTCAAAACGTCCCATTTTCACCGCCGAAAGTGTAAAGAAAAAAAAAAAAAAAAAAAAAAACAAAGTCTACAACTCTAAAACGCCCATTTTACAAAAAGTGGGCTTGGCATAGGCCTAAAATGAGGCATTATGTGAAAGCTTATGATATCACGCAACTTTTGACACCAGTAAGGATACCCCGCGAAGTGTCAAAACTCCCCATTTTCACCGCCGAAGGTGTAAACAAAAAAAAACAAAAACAAACAAACTCTACAACTCTAAAACGCTAATTTTACAAAAAGTGGGCTTGGCATATGGATTAAAGTGAGGTATTATGTGAAAGCTTATGATGTCACACAACTTTTGACACCAATAAGGATACCCCGCGAAGTGTCAAAACGCCACATTTTCACCGCCGAAAGTGTAAAGAAAAAAAAAAAAAAAAAAAAAACAAAGTTTACAACTCTAAAACGCATATTTTACAAAAAGTGGGCTTGGCATAGGCCTAAAATGAGGCATTATGTGAAATCTTATGATATCACGCAACTTTTGACACCAGTAAGTATACCCCGCGAAGTGTCAAAACGCCCCATTTTCACCGCCGAAAGTGTACAAAAAAAAAAAAAAACTCTAAAACGCCCATTTTACGAAAAGTGGGCTTGGCATTAGCCTAAACTGAGGTATTATGTGAAAGCTTATGATGTCACGCAACTTTTGACACCAATAAGGATACCCCGCGAAGTGTCAAAACGCCCCATTTCACCGCCGAAAGTGTACAAAAAATCAAACTCTAAAACGCCCATTTTACGAAAAGTGGGCTTGGCATAGGCCTTAAATGAGGTATAATGTGAAAGCTTATGATGTCACGCATCTTTTGACACCAATAAGGATACCCCGCGAAGTGTCAAAACGCCCCATTTTCACCGCCGAAAGTGTACAAAAAAACAAACTCTACAACTCTAAAACGCCCATTTTACGAAAAGTGGGCTTGGCATAGGCCTTAAATGAGGTATTACGTGAAAGCTTATGATGTCACGCAACTTTTGACACCAATAAGGATACCCCGCGAAGTGTCAAAACGCCCCATTTTCACCGCCTAATGTGTACAAAAAAACAAACCTTACAACTCTAAAACGCCCATTTTACGAAAAGTGGGCATGGCATAGGCCTAAAATGAGGTATTATGTGAAAGCTTATGATGTCACGCAACTTTTGACACCAATAAGGATACCCCGCGAAGTGTCAAAACGCCCCATTTTCACCGCCGAAAGTGTACAAAAAAAAAAAAAAACTCTAAAACGCCCATTTTACGAAAAGTGGACTTGACATAGGAGTAAAATGGAGGTATAATGTGAAAGCTTATGATGTCACGCAACTTTTGACTCCAAACGCCCCATTTTCACCGCCGAAAGTGTAAAAAAAAAAAAAAAAAACAAACAAACTTTACAACTCTAAAACGCCCATTTTACGAAAAGTGGGCTTATCATATGGACTAAAATGAGGAATTATGTGAAAGCTTATGATGTCACGCACTTTTTGACACCAATAAGAATACCCCGCGAAGTGTCACATCGCCCCATTTTCACCGCCGAAAGTGTTAAAAAAAAACTTCCATTTTACGAAAAGTGGGCTTGGCATATGGACTAAAGTGAGGTATTATGTGAAAGCTTATGATGTCACGCAACTTTTGACACTAATAAGGATACCCCGCGAAGTGTCAAAACGCCCCATTTTCACCGCCGAAAGGGTTAAAAAAAACGGCCATTTTACGAAAAGTGGGCTTGGCATAGGTCTAATATGAGGTATTATGTGAAAGCGTATGAAGTCACGCAACTTTTGACACCAATTAAATTACCCCGCGAAGTGTCAAAACGCCCCACTTCCATTTTCACCGCCGAAAGTGTACAAAAAAAAAAAAAAAAACTCTACAACTCTTAAACGCCCATTTTACGAAAAGTGGGCTTGGCATAAGCCTAAAATGAGGTATTATGTAAAAGCTTATGATGTCACGCAACTTTTGACACCAATAAGGATACCTAGCGAAGTGTCAAAACGCCCCATTTTCACCGCCGAAAGTGTAAAAAAAAAAATAAAAGGGGGGGCTTGGCATATGGACTAAAGTGAGGTATTATGTGAAAGCTTATGATGTCACGCAACTTTTTACTTCAATAAGGATACCCCGCGAAGTGTCAAAACGCCCCATTTTCACCGCCGAAAGTGTAAAAAAAAAAAAAGACGGCTTGGCATATGGACTAAAGTGAGGTATTATGTCAAAGCTTATGATGTCACGCAACTTTTTACACCAATAAGGATACCCCGCGAAGTGTCAAAACGCCCCATTTTCACCGTCGAAAGTTAAAAAAAAAAAAAAAAAAAAAGGGGGCTTGGCATATGGACTTAAGTGAGGTATTATGTGAAAGCACCAATAAGGAAACCCCGCGAAGTGTCAAAACGCCCCATTTTCACCGCCGAAAGTTTAAAAAAAAAAAAAAAAAGGGGGCGCTTAGCATATGGACTAAAGTGAGGTATTATGTGAAAGCTAATGATGTCACGCAACTTTTGACACCAATAACGATACCCCGCGAAGTGTCAAAACGCCCCACTTCCATTTTCACCGCCGAAAGTGTACAAAAAAAAAAAAAAAACTCTACAACTCTTAAACGCCCATTTTACGAAAAGTGGGCTTGGCATAAGCCTAAAATGAGGTATTATGTAAAAGCTTATGATGTCACGCAACTTTTGACACCAATAAGGATACCTAGCGAAGTGTCAAAACGCCCCATTTTCACCGCCGAAAGTGTAAAAAAAAAAATAAAAGGGGGGGCTTGGCATATGGCCTAAAGTGAGGTATTATGTGAAAGCTTATGATGTCACGCAACTTTTTACTTCAATAAGGATACCCCGCGAAGTGTCAAAACGCCCCATTTTCACCGCCGAAAGTGTAAAAAAAAAAAAAGACGGCTTGGCATATGGACTAAAGTGAGGTATTATGTCAAAGCTTATGATGTCACGCAACTTTTGACACCAATAACGATACCCTGCGAAGTGGCAAAACGCCCCATTTTCACCGCCGAAAAAGTAAAAAAAAAAAAAAAAAAAACTCTAAAACGGCGATTTAACGAAAAGTGGGCTTGGCATAAGCCTAAAATGAGGTAGTATGTGAAAGCGTATGAAGTCACGGAACTTTTGACACCAATAAGGATACCCCGCAAAGTGTCAAAACGCCCCACTTCCATTTGCACCGCCGAAAGTGTACAAAAAAAAAAAAAAAAAAACTCTACAATTCTAAAACGCCCATTTTACGAAAAGTGGGCTTGGCATAAGCCTAAAATGAGGTATTATGTAAAAGCTTATGATGTCACGCAAATTTTGACACTAGTAAGGATAGCCCGCAAAGTGTCAAAACGCCCCATTTTCACCGCCGAAAGTGTAAACAAAAAAAAAAAAAAAACAAACAAACTCTACAACTCTAAAACGCCCATTTTACAAAAAGTGGGCTTGGCATATGGACTAAAGTGAGGTATTATGTGAAAGCTTATGATGTCGCACAACTTTTGACACCAATAAGGATACCCCGCGAAGTGCCAAAACGCCACATTTTCACCGCCGAAAGTGTAAAGAAAAAAAAAAAAAAAAAAAAAAACAAAGTCTACAACTATAAAACGCCCATTTTACGAAAAAAGGGCTTGGCATATGGACAAAAGCGAGGTTTTAGGTTAAAGCTTATGATGTCATGCAACTTTTGACACCAATAAGGATACCCTGCGAAGTGTCAAAACGCCCCATTTTCAACGCCGAAAGTGTTAAAAAAAAACGGCCATTTTACGAAAAGGCGACTTGGCATAGGTCTAAAATGAGGTATTATGTGAAAGCTTATGAAGTCACGCAACTTTTGACACCAATTAGGATACCCCACGAAGTGTCAAAACGCCCCATTTATATTTTCACCGCCGAAAGTGTACAAAAAAAAAAAAAAAAAAACTCTACAACTCTAAAACGAGCATTTTACGAAAGGTGGGCTTGGCATAAGCCTAAAATGAGGTATTATGTAAAAGCTTATGATGTCACGCAAATTTTGACACTAGTAAGGATAGCCCGCAAAGTGTCAAAACGCCCCATTTTCACCGCCGAAAGTGTAAAAAAAAAAAAAAAAAAAAAAAACTCTACATCTCTAAAACGCCCATTTTACGAAAAAAGGGCTTGGCATATGGACAAAAGAGAGGTTTTAGGTTAAAGCTTATGATGTCATGCAACTTTTGACGCCAATAAGGATACCCTGCGAAGTGTCAAAACGCCCCATTTTCAACGCCGAAAGTGTTAAAAAAAACGGCCATTTTACGAAAAGTGGGCTTGGCATAGGTCTAAAATGAGGTATTATGTGAAAGCTTATGAAGTCACGCAACTTTTGACACCAATTAGGATACCCCACGAAGTGTCAAAACGCCCCATTTATATTTTCACCGCCGAAAGTGTACAAAAAAAAAAAAAAAAAACTCTACAACTCTAAAACGAGCATTTTACGAAAAGTGGGCTTGGCATATGGACAAAAGCGAGGTTTTATGTTAAAGCTTATGATGTCATGCAACTTTTGACACCAATAAGGATACCCCGCGAAGTGTCACAACGGTCCATTTTCACCGCCGAAAGTGTAAAAAAAAAAAAAACAAACTCTACAACTATAAAACGCCCATTTTACAAAAAGTGGGCTTGGCATATGGACTTAAGTGAGATATTTTGTGAAAGCTTATGATGTCACGCAACTTTTGACACCAATAAAGACACCCTGCGAAGTGGCAAAACGCCCCATTTTCACCGCCGAAAAAATAAAAAAAAAAAAAAAAAACTCTAAAACGGCGATTTAACGAAAAGTGGGCTTGGCATAAGCCTAAAATGAGGTAGTATGTGAAAGCGTGTGAAGTCACGCAACTTTTGACATCAATAAGGATACCCCGCGAAGTGTCAAAACGCCCCACTTCCATTTTCACCGCCGAAAGTGTACAAAAAAAAAAAAAAAAAACTCTACAATTCTAAAACGCCCATTTTACGAAAAGTGGGCTTGGCATAAGCCTAAAATGAGGTATTATGTAAAAGCTTGTGATGTCACGCAACTTTTGACACCAATAAGGACACCCTGCGAAGTGGCAAAATGCCCCATTTTCACCGCCGAAAAAGTAAAAAAAAAAAAAAAAAAAAACTCTTAAACGGCGATTTAACGAAAAGTGGGCTTGGCATAAGCCTAAAATGAGAAAGTATGTGAAAGCTTATGAAGTCGCGCAACTTTTGACACCAATAAGGATACCCCGCGAAGTGTCAAAACGCCCCATTTTCATTTTCACCGACGAAAGTGTACAAAAAAAAAAAAAAAAAACTCTACAACTCTAAAACGCCCATTTTACGAAAAGTGGGCTTGGCATATGGACTAAAATGAGGTATTATGTGAAAGCTTATGATGTCACGCAACTTACTACACCAATAAGGATACCCCGCGAAGTGTCAAAACGCCCCATTTTCACCGCCGAAAGTGTTAAAAAAAAAAAAAACTCTAAAACTCAAATTTTTCGAAAAGTGGGCTTGCCATAGGAGTAAAATGGAGGTATAATGTGAAAGCTTATGATGTCACGCAACTTTTGACACCAATAAGGATACCCCGCGAAGTGTCAAAATGCCCCATTTTCACGGCCGAAAGTTTAAAAAAAAACAAAAAAAAAGTTGGCTTGGCATAGTGTCAAAACGCCCATTTTCAGTGTTAAAGTGTTAAAAAAAAAAAAACCTAAAACGTACATTTTACAAAAAGTGGGCTTGGCATTGGAGTAAAATGGAGGTATAATGTGAAAGCTTATGATGTCACGCAACTTTTGACACCAATAAGGATACCCCGCGAAGTGTCAAAATGCCCCATTTTCACCGCCGAAAGTTTAAAAAAAAAAAAAAAAGGGGGGGCTTGGCATATGGACTAAAGTGAGGTATTATGTGAAAGCTTATGATGTCACGCAACTTTTTACTTCAATAAGGATACCCCGCGAAGTGTCAAAACGCCCCATTTTCACCGCCGAAAGTGTAAAAAAAAAAAAAAAAGTGGGGGCTTGGCATATGGACTAAAGTGAGGTATTATGTGAAAGCTTATGATGTCACGCAACTTTTTACTTCAATAAGGATACCCCGCGAAGTGTCAAAATGCCCCATTTTCACCGCCGAAAGTTTAAAAAAAAACAAAAAAAAAGTTGGCTTGGCATAGTGTCAAAACGCCCATTTTCAGTGTTAAAGTGTTAAAAAAAAAAAAACTCTAAAACGCCCATTTTACAAAAAGTGGGCTTGGCATTGGAGTAAAATGGAGGTATAATGTGAAAGCTTATGATGTCACGCAACTTTTGACTTCAATAAGGATACCCCGCGAAGTGTCAAAACGCCCCATTTTCACCGCCGAAAGTGTAAAAAAAAAAAAAAAGTGGGGGCTTGGCATATGGACTAAAGTGAGGTATTATGTGAAAGCTTATGATGTCACGCAACTTTTTACTTCAATAAGGATACCCCGCGAAGTGTCAAAACGCCCCATTTTCACCGCCGAAAGTGTAAAAAAAAAAAAAAAGACGGCTTGGCATATGGACTAAAGTGAGGTATTATGTGAAAGCTTATGATGTCACGCAACTTTTTACACCAATAAGGATACCCCGCGAAGTGTCAAAACGCCCCATTTTCACCACCGAAAGTTTAAAAAAAAAAAACAAAAAAAAGGGGCCTTGGCATATGGACTAAAGTGAGGTATTACGTGAAAGCTTATGATGTCACGCAACTTTTTACTTCAATAAGGATACCCCGCGAAGTGTCAAAACGCCCCATTTTCACCGCCGAAAGTGTAAAAAAAAAAAAAAAAGACGGCTTGGCATATGGACTAAAGTGAGGTATTATGTGAAAGCTTATGATGTCACGCAACTTTTTACACCAATAAGGATACTCCGCGAAGTGTCAAAACGCCCACTTTCACCGCCGAAATTGTTAAAAAAAAAAAAAAAATTCTAAAACGGCCATTTAACGAAAAGTGGGCTTGCCATAGGAGTAAAATGGATTTATAAATTTTGACACCAATAAGGATGGAGGAAGGAGGAAGTGTCAAAACGCCCCATTTTCATCGCCGAAAAAGTAAAAAAAAAAAAAAAAAACTCTAAAACGCCGATTTAACGAAAAGTGGGCTTGGCATAAGCCTAAAATGAGGTATTATGTGAAAGCTTATGATGTCAAGCAACTTCTTACACCAATAAGGATACCCCGCGAAGTGTCAAAACGCCCCATTTTCACCGCCGAAAGTGTAAAAAAAAGAAAAAAAAAAAAAAAGGGGGCTTGGCATATGGACTAAAGTGAGGTATTATGTGAAAGCTTATGATGTCACGCAACTTTTTACACCAATAAGGATACCCCGCGAAGTGTCGAAACGCCCCATTTTCACCGCCGAAAGTGTAAAAAAAAAAACAAACTCTACAACTCTAAAACGCAACTTTTACGAAAAGTGGGCTGGGCATATGGACTTAAATGAGGTATTATGTGAAAGCTTATGATGTCACGCATATTTTGACAACATAAAGGATACCCCGCGAAGTGTCAAAACGCCCCATTTTCACCGCCGAAAGTGTAAAAAAAAAAACAAACTCTACAACTCTAAAACGCAACTTTTAGGAAAAGTGGGCTGGGCATATGGACTTAAATGAGGTATTATGTGAAAGCTTATGATGTCACGCAACTTTTGACACCAATAAGGAAACCCCGCGAAGTGTCAAAATGCCCCATTTTCACCGCCGAAAGTTTAAAAAAAAAAAAAAAAAAGGGGGCTTGGCATAGTGTCAAAACGCCCATTTTCACCGCCGAAAGTGTTAAAAAAAAAAACTCTAAAACGCCCATTTTACAAAAAGTGGGCTTGGCACTGGAGTAAAATGGAGGTATAATGTGAAAGCTTATGATGTCACGCAACTTTTGACAACAATAAGGATACCCCGCGAAGTGTCAAAACGCCCCATTTTCACCGCCAAAAGTGTAAAAAAAAAAAAAAAAAGTGGGGTCTTGGCATATGGACTAAAGTGAGGTATTATGTGAAAGCTTATGATGTCACGCAACTTTTTACTTCAATAAGGATACCCCGCGAAGTGTCAAAACGCCCCATTTTCACCGCCGAAAGTGTAAAAAAAAAAAAAAAGACGGCTTGGCATATGGACTAAAGTGAGGTATTATGTGAAAGCTTATGATGTCACGCAACTTTTTACACCAATAAGGATACCCCGCGAAGTGTCAAAACGCCCCATTTTCACCGCCGAAAGTTTTAAAAAAAAAAAAAAAAAAGGGGGCTTGGCATATGGACTAAAGTGAGGTATTACGTGAAAGCTTATGATGTCACGCAACTTTTTACTTCAATAAGGATACCCCGCGAAGTGTCAAAACGCCCCATTTTCACCGCCGAAAGTGTAAAAAAAAAAAAAAAAGACGGCTTGGCATATGGACTAAAGTGAGGTATTATGTGAAAGCTTATGATGTCACGCAACTTTTTACACCAATAAGGATACTCCGCGAAGTGTCAAAACGCCCACTTTCACCGCCGAAATTGTTAAAAAAAAAAAAAAATTCTAAAACGGCCATTTTACGAAAAGTGGGCTTGCCATAGGAGTAAAATGGATTTATAAATTTTGACACCAATAAGGATGGAGGAAGTGTCAAAACGCCCCATTTTCATCGCCGAAAAAGTAAAAAAAAAAAAAAAAAACTCTAAAACGCCGATTTAACGAAAAGTGGGCTTGGCATAAGCCTAAAATGAGGTATTATGTGAAAGCTTATGATGTCACGCAACTTTTTACACCAATAAGGATACCCCGCGAAGTGTCAAAACGCCCCATTTTCACCGCCGAATGTGTAAAAAAAAAAACAAACTCTACAACTCTAAAACGCAACTTTTACGATAAGTGGGCTGGGCATATGGACTTAAATGAGGTATTATGTGAAAGCTTATGATGTCACGCAACTTTTGACAACATAAAGGATACCCCGCGAAGTGTCAAAACGCCCCATTTTCACCGCCGAAAGTGTAAAAAAAAAAACAAACTCTACAACTCTAAAACGCAACTTTTAGGAAAAGTGGGCTGGGCATATGGACTTAAATGAGGTATTATGTGAAAGCTTATGATGTCACGCAACTTTTGACACCAATAAGGAAACCCCGCGAAGTGTCAAAATGCCCCATTTTCACCGCCGAAAGTGGGCTTTTCATTGGAGTAAAATGGAGATATAATGTGAAAGCTTATGATGTCACGCAACTTTTGACACCAATAAGGATACCCTGCGAAGTGTCAAAACGCCCCATTTTCACAGCCGAAAGTTTAAAAAAAAAAAAAAAAAAAGGGGGCTTGGCATATGGACTAAAGTGAGGTATTCAGTGAAAGCTTATGATGTCACGCAACTTTTTACTTCAATAGGGATACCACGCGAAGTGTCAAAACGCCCCATTTTCACCGCCGAAAGTGTAAAAAAAAAAAAAGACGGCTTGGCATATGGACTAAAGTGAGGTATTATGTGAAAGCTTATGATGTCACGCTACTTTTTACACCAATAAGGATACCCCGCGAAGTGTCAAAACGCCCCCTTTTCACCGCCGAAAGTTAAAAAAAAAAAAAAAAAAGGGGGCTTGGCATATGGACTAAAGTGAGGTATTACGTGAAAGCTTATGATGTCACGCAACTTTTTACTTCAATAGGGATACCCCGCGAAGTGTCAAAACGCCCCATTTTCACCGCCGAAGGTGTAAAAAAAAAAAAAAGACGGCTTGGCATATGGACTAAAGTGAGGTATTTTGTGAAAGCTTATGATGTCACGCAACTTTTGACTCGAATAAGAATACCCCGCGAAGTGTCACAACGCCCCATTTTCACCGCCGAAAGTGTAAAAAAAAAAAAAAAAAAAAAAAAAAACTCTACAACTCTAAAACGCCCATTTTACGAAAAGTGGGCTTGGCATATGGACAAAAGCGAGGTTTTATGTTAAAGCTTATGATGTCATGCAACTTTTGACACCAATAAGGATACCCCGCGAAGTGTCAAAACGCCCCATTTTCACCGCCGAAAGTGTTAAAAAAAAACGGCCATTTTACGAAAAGTGGGCTTGGCATAGGTCTAAAATGAGGTATTTTGTGAAAGCTTATGATGTCACGCAACTTTTGACACTAATAAGGATACCCCGCGAAGTGTCAAAACGCCCCATTTCCATTTTCACCGCCGAAAGTGTACAAAAAAAAAAAAAAGAAAACTCTACAACTCTAAAACGCCCATTTGACGAAAAGTGGGCTTGGCATAAGCCTAAAATGAGGTATTATGTAAAAGCTTATGATGTCACGCAACTTTTGACACCAATAAGGACACCCTGCAAAGTGGAAAAACGCCCCATTTTCACCGCCGAAAGTGTTAAAAAAAAACGGCCATTTTACGAAAAGTGGGCTTGGCATAGGTCTAAAATGAGGTATTATGTGAAAGCTTATGAAGTCACGCAACTTTTGACACCATTTAGGATACCCCACGAAGTGTCAAAACGCCCCATTTCCATTTTCACCGCCGAAAGTGTACAAAAAAAAAAAAAAAAAACTCTACAACTCTAAAACGCCCATTTGACGAAAAGTGGGCTTGGCATAAGCCTAAAATGAGGTATTATGTAAAAGCTTATGATGTCACGCAACTTTTAACACCAATAAGGATACCCTGCAAAGTGGCAAAACGCCCCATTTTCACCGCCGAAAAAGTAAAAAAAAAAAAAAAACTCTAAAACGGCGATTTAACGAAAAGTGGGCTTGGCATAAGCCCAAAATGAGGTAGTATGTGAAAGCTTATGAAGTCACGCAACTTTTGACACCAATAAGGATACCCCGCGAAGTGTCAAAACGCCCCATTTTCATTTTCACCGCCGAAAGTGTACAAAAAAAAAAAAAAAAAAAAAACTCTACAACTCTAAAACGCCCATTTTACGAAAAGTGGGCTTGGCATATGGACTAAAATGAGGTATTATGTGAAAGCTTATGATGTCACGCAACTTTTTACACCAATAAATATACCCCGCGAAGTGTCAAAACGCCCCATTTTCACCGCCGAAAGTGTTAAAAAAAAAAAAAAAACTCTAAAACTCAAATTTTACAAAAAGTGGGCTTGCCATAGGAGTAAAATGGAGGTATAATGTGAAAGCTTATGATGTCACTCAACTTTTGAAACTTATAAGGATACGATACCCCGCGAAGTGTCAAAACGCCCCATTTTCACCGCCGAAAGTGTTAAAAAAAAAAAAAAAAAGGGGGGCTTGGCATATGGACTAAAGTGAGGTATTATGTGAAAGCTTATGATGTCACGCAACTTTTTACACCAATAAATATACCCCGCGAAGTGTCAAAACGCCCCATTTTCACCGCCAAAAGTGTTAAAAAAAAAAGGGGGGCTTGGCATATGGACTAAAGTGAGGTATAATGTGAAAGCTTATGATGTCACTCAACTTTTGAAACTTATAAGGATACGATACCCCGCGAAGTGTCAAAACGCCCCATTTTCACCGCCGAAAGTGTTAAAAAAAAAAAAAAAAAGGGGGCTTGGCATATGGCCTAAAGTGAGGTATTATGTGAAAGCTTATGATGTCACGCAACTTTTTACACCAATAAGGATAACCCGCGAATTGTCAAAATGCCCCATTTTCACCGCCGAAAGTGTTAAAAAAAAAAAAAAAAAGGGGGGGCTTGGCATATGGACTAAAGTGAGGTATTATGTGAAAGCTTATGATGTCACGCAACTTCTTACACCAATAAGGATACCCCGCGAAGTGTCAAAACGCCCCAATTTCACCGCCGAAAGTGTAAAAAAAAAAAAAAAAAAAAAGTGGGCTTGGCATAGTGTCAAAACGCCACATTTTCACCGCCGAATGTGTTAACAAAAAAAAAAAAAACTCTAAAACGCCCATTTTACGAAAAGTGGGCTTGCCATAGGAGTAAAATGGAGGTATAATGTCAAAGCTTATGATGTCACGCAACTTTTGACACCAATAAGGAAGTTTAAAAAAAAAAAAAAAAAAGGGGGGCTTGGCATATGGACTAAAGTGAGGTATTATGTGAAAGCTTATGATGTCACGCAACTTTTTACACCAATAAGGATACCCCGCGAGGTGTCAAAACGCCCCATTTTCACCGCCGAAAGTTTTAAAAAAAAAAAAAAAAAAAGGGGGCTTGGCATATGGACTAAAGTGAGGTATTATGTGAAATTTTATGATGTCACGCAACTTTTTACACCAATAAGGATACCCCGCGAAGTGTCAAAACGCCCCATTTTCACCGCCGAAATTGTAAGAAAAAAAAAAAAAGACGGCTTGGCATATGGACTAAAGTGAGGTATTATGTGAAAGCTTATGATGTCACGCAACTTTTTACACCAATAAGGATACCCCGCGAAGTGTCAAAACGCCCCATTTTCACCGCCGAAAGTTTAAAAAAAAAAAAAAAAAAAAGGGGGCTTGGCATATGGACTAAAGTGAGGTATTATGTGAAATTTTATGATGTCACGCAACTTTTTACACCAATAAGGATACCCCGCGAAGTGTCAAAACGCCCACTTTCACCGCCGAAAGTGTTAAAAAAAAAAAACTCTAAAACGCCCATTTTACGAAAAGTGGGCTTGCCATAGGAGTAAAATGGAGGTATAACTTTTGACATAAATAAGAATGGAGGAAGTGTCAAAACGAACCATTTTCATCGCCGAAAAAGTAAAAAAAAAAAAAAAAAAAACTCTAAAACGATGATTTAACGAAAAGTGGGCTTGGCATAAGCCTAAAATGAGGTATTATGTGAAAGCTTATGATGTCAAGCAACTTCTTACACCAATTAGGATACCCCGCGAAGTGTCAAAACGCCCCATTTTCACCGCCGAAAGTGTAAAAAAAAAAAAAGACGGCTTGGCATATGGACTAAAGTGAGGTATTATGTGAAAGCTTATGATGTCACGCAACTTTTAACACCAATAAGGATACCCCGCGAAGTGTCAAAATGCCCCATTTTCACCGCCGAAAGTTTAAAAAAAAAAAGAAGGGGGGCTTGGCATATGGACTAAAGTGAGGTATTATGTGAAAGCTTATGATGTCACGCAACTTTTAACACCAATAAGGATACCCCGCGAAGTGTCAAAATGCCCCATTTTCACCGCCGAAAGTGTAAACAAAAAAACAAACTCTACAACTCTAAAACGCAACTTTTACGAAAAGTGAGCTGGGCATATGGACTTAAAGGAGGTATTATGTGAAAGCTTATGATGTCACGCAACTTTTAACACCAATAAGGATACCCCGCGAAGTGTCAAAATGCCCCATTTTCACCGCCGAAAGTTTAAAAAAAAAAAAGGGGGGCTTGGCATATGGACTAAAGTGAGGTATTATGTGAAAGCTTATGATCTCACGCAACTTTTTACACCAATAAGGATACCCCGCGAAGTGTCAAAACGCCCCATTTTCACCGCCGAAAGTGTAAAAAAAAAAAAAAAAAGGGGGCTTGGCATAGTGTCAAAACGCCTATTTTCACCGCCAAAAGTGTTAAAAAAAAAAAACTCTAAAACGCCCATTTTACAAAAAGTGGGCTTGGCATTGGAGTAAAATGGAGGTATAATGTGAAATCTTATGATGTCACGCAACTTTTGACACCAATAAGGATACCCCGCGAACTGTCAAAACGCCCCATTTTCACCGCCGAATGTGTAAAAAAAAAAAAAGGGGGGGGCTTGGCATATGGACTAAAGTGAGGTATTATGTGAAAGCTTATGATGTCACGCAACTTTTCACCGCCGAAAGTGTAAAAAAAAAAAAAAGACGGCTTGGCATATGGACTAAAGTGAGGTATTATGTGAAAGCTTATGATGTCACGCAACTTTTTACACCAATAAGGATACCCAGCGAAGTGTCAAAACGCCCCATTTTCACCGCCGAAAGTTTAAAAAAAAAAAAAAAAAAAAGTGGGCTTGGCATATGGACTAAAGTGAGGTATTACGTGAAAGCTTATGATGTCACGCAACTTTTTGCTTCAATTAGGATACCCCGCGAAGTGTCAAAACGCCCCATTTTCACCGCCGAAAGTGTAAAAAAAAAAAAAAGACGGCTTGGCATATGGACTAAAGTGAGGTATTATGTGAAAGCTTATGATGTCACGCAACTTTTTACACCAATAAGGATACCCCGCGAAGTGTCAAAACGCCCACTTTCACCGCCGAAAGTGTTAAAAAAAAAAAACTCTAAAACGCCCATTTTACGAAAAGTGGGCTTGACATAGGATTAAAATGGAGGTATAATGTGAAAGCTTATGAAGTCACGCAACTTTTGACACCAATAAGGATGGAGGAAGGATGAAGTGTCAAAACGCCCCACTTTCACCGCCGAAAGTGTAAAAAAAAGAAAAAAAAAAAAAAAGGGGGCTTGGCATATGGACTAAAGTGAGGTATTATGTGAAAGCTTATGATGTCACGCAACTTTTTACACCAATAATTGTACCCCGCGAAGTGTCAAAACGCCCCATTTTCATCGCCGAAAAAGTAAAAAAAAAAAAAAAAAAAAACTCTAAAACGCCGATTTAACGAAATGTGGGCTTGGCATAGGCCTAAAATGAGGTATTATGTGAAAGCTTATGATGTCACGCAACTTTTGACACCATAAAGGATACCCCGCGAAGTGTCAAAACGCCCCATTTTCACCGCCGAAAGTGTAAAAAAAAAAAAAAAAAAAAAGGGGGCTTGGCATATGGACTAAAGTGAGGTATTATGTGAAAGCTTATGATGTCACGCAACTTTTGACACCAATCAGGAAACCCCGCGAAGTGTCAAAACGCCCATTTTCACCGCCGAAAGTGTACAAAAAAACAAACTCTACAACTCTAAAACGCCCATTTTACGAAAAGTTGGCTTGCCATAGGCCTAAAATGAGGTATTATGTGAAAGCTTATGATGTCACGCAACTTTTGACACCAATAAGAGTACCCCGCGAAGTGTCAAAACGCCCCATTTTCACCGCCGAAAGTGTAAAAAAAAAAAAAAAAAGGGGGCTTGGCATATGGACTAAAGTGAGGTATTATGTGATAGCTTATGATGTCACGCAACTTTTTACACCAAAAAGGATACCCCGCGAAGTGTCAAAACGCCCCATTCTCACCGCCGAAAGTGTAAAAAAAAAAAAAAAAAAAGGGGGCTTGGCATATGGACTAAAGTGAGGTATTATGTGAAAGCTTATAATGTCACGCAACTTTTTACACCAATAAGGATACCCCGCGAAGTGTCAAAACGCCCATTTTCACCGCCGAAAGTGTACAAAAAAACAAACTCTACAACTCTAAAACGCCCATTTTACGAAAAGTGGGCTTGGCATAGGCCTAAAATGAGGTATTATGTGAAAGCTTATGATGTCACGCAACTTTTGACACCAATAAGAGTACCCCGCGAAGTGTCAAAACGCCCCATTTTCATCGCCGAAAAAGTAAAAAAAAAAAAAAAAAAAAAACTCTTAAACGCCGATTTAACGAAATGTGGGCTTGGCATAGGCCTAAAATGAGGTATTATGTGAAAGCTTATGATGTCACGCTACTTTTGACACCATAAAGGATACCCCGCGAAGTGTCAAAACGCCCCATTTTCACCGCCGAAAGTGTAAAAAAAAAAAAAAAAAAAAGGGGGCTTGGCATATGGACTAAAGTGAGGTATTATGTGAAAGCTTATGATGTCACGCAACTTTTGACACCAATAAGAGTACCCCGCGAAGTGTCAAAACGCCCCATTTTCATCGCCGAAAAAGTAAAAAAAAAAAAAAAAAAAAAACTCTAAAACGCCGATTTAACGAAATGTGGGCTTGGCATAGGCCTAAAATGAGGTATTATGTGAAAGCTTATGATGTCACGCAACTTTTGACACCATAAAGGATACCCCGCGAAGTGTCAAAACGCCCCATTTTCACCGCCGAAAGTGTAAAAAAAAAAAAAAAAAAAAGGGGGCTTGGCATATGGACTAAAGTGAGGTATTATGTGAAAGCTTATGAAGTCACGCAACTTTTTACACCAATAAGGGTACCCCGCGAAGTGTCAAAAAAAAAAAACTTTAAAACGCCGATTTAACGAAAAGTGGGCTTGGCATAAGCCTAAGATGAGGTATTATGTGAAAGCTTATGATGTCACGCAACTTTTTACCCCAATAAGGATACCCCGCGAAGTGTCAAAACGCCCCATTTTCACCGCCCAAAGTGTAAAAAAAAAAAAAAAAAAAAACTCTAAAACGCCGATTTAACGAAAAGTGGGCTTGGCATAAGCCTAAGATGAGGTATTATGTGAAAGCTTATGATGTCACGCAACTTTTTACCCCAATAAGGATACCCCGCGAAGTGTCAAAACGCCCCATTTTCACCGCCGAAAGTGTTAAAAAAAATGGGGCTTGTCATATGGACTAAAGTGAGGTATTATGTGAAAGCTTATGATGTCACGCAACTTTTTACACCAATAAGGATACCCCGCGAAGTGTCAAAACGCCCCATTTTCACCGCCGAAAGTGTTAAAAAAAAAAAAAACTCTAAAACGCCCATTTTACGAAAAGTGGGCTTGCCATAGGAGTAAAATGGAGGTATAATGTGAAAGCTTATGATGTCACGCAACTTTTGACACCAATAAGGATACCCCGCGAAGTGTCAAAACGCCCCATTTTCACCGCCGAAAGTGTAAAAAAAAAAAAAAAAATATGTGAGTGCCGGGACTCACGGTTAAATATGTGTAAACATCAACGTTTGTCCAAGTGCCTGATTTTTGTTACTAAACGTCATCAAAAGAAACATATTGAGTAATTAACACTACATTACGCGTATCTGTAGGCAGTGCTTAAAAAGCTTAGTGTTGAAAGAACGGCAGTGAAATACCCAGTGGGGGAACCGCTGTAACGAAATTTCCAAGCACTAAAAGGCTGGTGGTGAAGCGTCCAACGAACGGTGAAGGTTCGGTACTGAAAGGTCGTGCTTCGTAGTTCACT
This sequence comes from Leucozona laternaria, assembly GCA_932273885.2. NCBI lineage: Eukaryota > Metazoa > Arthropoda > Insecta > Diptera > Syrphidae > Leucozona > Leucozona laternaria. The sequence goes on along the minus strand of OW026369.1, from coordinate 51,018,933 downwards.
CTCAACTTTAAGATGACTTCACATTACACATGGTTTTTGTTTATGGTAATCACTCTCTGAGCATCGACAAACAACAACTGTCAGCGGAGAGCACTAAAACCGTGGTTTCAATTAAATGACACCGTACCCAAATTCCAAAGGAACTTAATGGTTTGACTGACAGGGGCCTAATTAAAATATCAAGTTAGAACTGTCAACGAACTTGCAACCCTTATAAAACTCCATCTTTTCATTGAGTAAAACTTACAAAAAGTTCAATCTTAATTTTATACTGAACGAACCTCAAATGAATGTCACTATGAGATAGCCGGCGAATTATATATCTTGAGTTTTTAGAATATTTAGTTGAAGTTGTTGTCAGTGTAAATTACTAAAATCGCAGTTTCAATCGATTGACACCATCAATCGCCTATGGAATTGGACGCTGTGATTTTTAATGAATGTTAACTTTGTGCAAGTACAAAAGTAGCCGATAACTCTGCAATTTGTTCAACCTCAGCTATTTTGTATATCCCAGCCACCTACGTCCCTCGCCTACGTGCCTAAAAATTGCAAAAAGAAATTGCATCGTTTAAAAGCAGTATAATGTAAACGTAGAATTTAAGCTCAGATTTGTATCACTGAACGCACCCGATATCCTACCATACCTACAGCCATTGACCTACCATACCTACAGTCAATTGTCAATCCCTACAGCTGACTATTATTATTTTTGTTTTGATTTTGTTTTCTTTTTAATTACTAGTGTCGCGTCCATTTTTTTCGGGGAATAATTAAAAATTAAAGAAAAAAATATAAAAATATAAGTTTTAAAATGATAAAATCGTCGGTGGCGCTAAAAACAATTTGCTTTCGTCGTTGACAAAAACAAGTGGGCTTGGCATAGGCCTAAAATAAGGTATTATGTGAAAGATTATGAAGTCACGCAACTTTTGACACCAATAAGGGTACCCCGCGAAGTGTCAAAACGCCTCATTTTCACCGCCGAAAAAGTAAGAAAAAAAAAAAAAAAAAAGGGGGCTTGGCATATGGCCTAAAGTGAGGTATTATGTGAAAGCTTATGATGTCACGCAACTTTTTACACCAATAAGGAAACCCGCCGAAAGTGTAAAAAAAAAAAAAAAAAAGGGGGCTTGGCATATGGACTAAAGTGAGGTATTATGTGAAAGCTTCCCAAGTAACATTTTTCCTCTCGTAAGACGCTCCGAGAGCGCTACGAGACTTATTTTAGGGAGCTAAATGCACTCTTGAGGAGTTCTTCTAGATTCTTATAAGATTGTTAAAAGCCTTAAATGGCCTAGTTATGGGAGCCTCTTGATCCTATAGGAAGAGTTTTATTCTTCTTATGCGATTATAGACGACGCTTTGTTAATCTAGTAAAGCTCTCTGAACTCTTAATATGGGAGTGCGTCTCTTCCTACAGAAGTTGTTAAAAAGAGAACGAGTATGTGTAAACTTAAAAAAAACATATATCTTTCCCATTTTTAATTTCTTTTTTTGAAGAAGGTAGGCGAATAGTTTGTATGTGTGTTCGTCATTCTCTCATCTCAAAAAATAATGTGTTTTTTGGTGCGAGTATTTATCTCACAAGTTAATTGACGTATTATATTTGTAAAAATCATGGCATATGTAGGCTAAATTCTTGGTGCAATTAAAATTGCATCTACTAATTTAAACATTTTGCTTCGAAAAATAACAACGCGCTTCCAAAATTATGCATATTTAAAATATTTTGTTATTAATTATAATCTTATTATAGGGTTACCATTAATATTTTTTTAGGTGCAAAAATCACCAAAGTATGTTTTTATACAATTCACAAAATGCGATCATTCATACCATATTTTTTTCCAATTACTGTCATTATCGTGCTTTTATGACAAAAATTGGATCTAGAGGTGTACAAAATATGACGCTTTTTCATTATTAAGATTTTCTGAAATTTTCCAATTTATTTGTCATTAAAAACTGACAAAAACAACTGATTTTTAAAGATGCCATTTAACTTGTGTCGTGTTAATATACTGCTGTCACAAATTTTAAATAGTGACATAACACAAAAAAGAATGTCCCCGCTGATTCTTCTCTGGTATAGTAGCTGTATACTAAGTTATACAAATCCATTTTGTATACAACTAATATCATAAGCAAATAAGAGAAAACAAGATGAATTCATATTCATCAGAATGGAAAACCAATTATGATAATTCATTTAGAATATTTTTTTTTTAAGCTACGGTAACCCTCAAAATATAATGAAAACATTTTGTTCATATTGCAACATGGCTGCTGTTGATTGATACTTTAACTCTTGTTTTAACATCTCTATGAGATCTTTGGATGATGATGAAGTCCCATTACAACGCTTGAGCTCCCGTAAGAAGTGTCGCTCTCAGTAAATAAAAATTTTCTCTGAGAGACAGTACTTCTTATGGGAGCTAAAATGCTCTTATGGGACTTAAATTTGACATTTAACTTTCAAACGCAACACATTTGTCTGTGGGGCGTTCCTTTTTATTGCAATTGCCAACTTTTATTAAGAAATTTAAATGAGAAAGCAAAAAATCGATAATTGTGTTAGATTAACATTTTGAAACAATGGAACTAAATTATAACCTAATAATTTTTCGAATAAAGTAACAATCAAAGTTAACTGGATATAGCTTGGTGTTATTTAAATCACTCCAAAGCTGATGACAGTCGATGCAACAACAGTATATATATATATATACCATAAACATGTGATTTCCATTAGTACAATTAATAAGGTTGTTTCGATCAATTCTATCAAAATAATGCTTTTGAGATCGATTTTTCGGCAGATTGTTTTCTCTTTTTAATAATACTAATAATATTAACTACCTTAAGTTTGAAATGTGTGCTTTTTGTTTAGTATATTTCAGTGCTGAAAATTGTTGTTATAATATTTATAGTCAAATTCACTACTACCCCCAAATTAGGTAAACAAACAGAACAAAAAATCGACCAAAGAAACTTGCCCGCAAAGAAAATAATCAAACTTTTCTTTGAAATCTAAAATTACATCTTCCACCACCAATCAAATAACCAATCCGATAGAAACATGAACAGAAGCAAGTTTTGTGAACAAAAAGAACGCACTGTACAATTCAACTACAACATCTGTTCGTTTGATATTCAAAGCTGGCGTCGTAGCTCCTATTAGAATCTTGAAAAAAACTTGAAGTATTATTATGGGATTATAAAGACTAAAAATGACGTTTAGGGTTTTAATTTCATAACGAGATACTTATGAGACTTAAATAGATTTAGATATAGGATTTAAGTATTTTCAAATTTAAAAAATGCTTAGCTCTTACAATAAAAATGCTATGAGACGAATTTGAGTTTCATAACAAGTGATTCATTCCTAAGTATAACAATAGGAATTAAAAGAATCTTATGGGAGCTTTTTTCAGATTTGAAGAGCTTAACTCCGGGAGTTTGTTAGTTGGGTTATGATGTCACGCAACTTTTGACACTAATAAGGATACCCCGCGAAGTGTAAAAACGCCCCATTTTCACCGCCGAAAGTGTAAAAAAAAAAAAAAAAACAAACTCTACAACTCTAAAACGCCCATTTTACGAAAAGTGGGCTTGGCATATGGACTTAAATGAGGTATTATGTGAAAGCTTATGATGTCACGCAACTTTTGACACCAATAAGGATACCCCGCGAAGTGTCAAAACGCCTCATTTTCACCGCCGAAAAAGTAAGAAATAAAAAAAAGGGGGCTTGGCATATGGCCTAAAGTGAGGTATTATGTGAAAGCTTATGATGTCACGCAACTTTTTACACCAATAAGGAAACCCCGAGAAGTGTCAAAACGCCCCATTTTCACCGCCGAAAGTGTAAAAAAAAAAAAAAAAAGGGCTTGGCAATGGCCTAAAGTGAGGTATTATGTGAAAGCTTATGATGTCACGCAACTTTTTACACCAATAAGGATACCCCGCGAAGTGTCAAAACGCCCCATTTTCACCGCCGAAAGTGTAAAAAAAAAAAAAAAAAAAGGGGGCTTGGCATATGGACTAAAGTGAGGTATTATGTGAAAGCTTATGATGTCACGCAACTTTTGACAATAATAAGGATACCCCGCGAAGTGTAAAAACGCCCCATTTTCACCGCCGAAAGTGTAAAAAAAAAAAAAAAACAAACTCTACAACTCTAAAACGCCCATTTTACGAAAAGTGGGCTTGACATATGGACTAAAATGAGGTATAATGTGAAAGCTTATGATGTCACGCAACTTTTGACACCAATAAGGATACCCCGCGAAGTGTCAAAACGCCCCATTTTCACCGCCGAAAGTGTAAAAATAAAAAAAAAACAAACTCTACAACTCTAAAACGCCCATTTTACGAAAAGTGGGCTTTGCATATGGACTTAAATGAGGTATTATGTGAAAGCTTATGATGTCACGCAACTTTTGACAACAATAAGGATACCCCGCGAAGTGTCAAAACGCCCAATTTTCACCGCCGAAAGTGTTAAAAAAAAAAACTCTAAAACGCCCATTTTACGAAAAGTTGGCTTGACATAGGAGTAAAACGGAGGTATAATGTGAAAGCTTATGAAGTCACGAAACTTTTGACACCAATAAGGATACCCCGCGAAGTGTAAAAAAGCCCCATTTTCACCGCCGAAAGTGTAAAAAAAAAAAAACAAACAAACTCTACAACTCTAAAACGCCCATTTTACGAAAAGTGGGTTTGGCATATGGACTATAATGAGGTATTATGTGAAAGCCTATAATGTCACGCAACTTTTGACACTAATAAGGATACCCTGCAAAGTGTCAAAACGCCCCATTTTCACCTCCGAAATTGTAAAAAAAAAAAAAAAAAACTCTAAAACGCCGATGAGGTATTATGTGAAAGCTTATGATGTCACGCAACTTTTGACACTAATAAGGATACCCCAAGAAGTATCAAAACGCCCCATTTTCACCGACGAAAGTGTAAAAAAAAAAACAAACAAACAAACTCTACAACTCTAAAACGCCCATTTTACGAAAAGTGGGCTTGGCATATGGACTAAAGTGAATTATTATGTGAACGCTTATGATGTCACGCAACTTTTGACACCAATAAGGATACCCCGCGAAGTGTCCAAACGCCCCATTTTCACCGCCGAATAAGTAAAAAAAAAAAAAAAAAAAAACTCTAAAACGCCGGTTTAGCGAAAAGTGGGCTTAGCATAAGCCTAAAATGAGGTATTATGTGAAAGCTTATGATGTCACGCAACTTTTGACACCAATAAGGATAAACCGCGAAGTATCAAAACGCCCCATTTTCACCGACGAAAGTGTAAAAAAAAAAAAAAAAAAACAAACTCTACAACTCTAAAACGCCCATTTTACGAATAGTCGGCTTGGCATATGGACTATAATGAGGTATTGTGTGAAAGCTTATGATGTCACGCAACTTTGGACACTAATAAGGATACCCCGCGAAGTGTCCAAACGCCCCATTTTCACCACCGAATGTGTAATAAAAAAAAAAAAAAAAAAAAACTCTAAAACGCCGGTTTAGCGAAAAGTGGGCTTGGCATAAGCCTAAAATGAGGTATTATGTGAAAGCTTATGATGTCACGCAACTTTTGACACCAATAAGGATACCCCGCGACGTATCAAACCGCCCCATTTTCACCGACGAAAGTGTTAAAAATAAAAAAAAAAACAAACAAACTCTACAACTCTAAAACGCCCATTTTACGAAAAGTGGGCTTGGCATATGGACTAAAGTGAGGTATTATGTGAAAGCTTATGATATCACGCAACTTTTGACACTAATAAGGATACCCCGCGAAGTGTCAAAAAGCCGCATTTTCACCGCCGAAAGTGTAAAAAAAAAAATAAAAAACAAACTCTACAACTCTAAAACGCCCATTTTACGAAAAGTGGGCTTGGCATATGGACTATAATGAAGTATTATGTGAAAACTTATGATGTCATGCAACTTTTGACACTAATAAGGATACCCCGCGAAGTGTCAAAACGCCCCATTTTCAAGTCCGAAAGTGCAAAAAAAAAAAAAAAAAAACTCTAAAACGCCGATTTAACGAAAAGTGGGCTTGGCATAAGCCTAAAATGAGGTATTATGTGAAAGCTTATGATGTCAAGCAACTTCTTACACCAATAAGGATACCCCGCGAAGTGTCAAAACGCCACATTTTCAACGCCGAAAGTGTAAAAAAAAGAAAAAAAAAAAAAGGGGGCTTGGCATATGGATTAAAGTGAGGTATTATTTGAAAGCTTATGATGTCACGCAACTTTTTACAAAAATAAGGATACCCCGCGAAGTGTCGAAACGACCCATTTTCACTGCCGAAAAAGTAAAAAAAAAAAAAAAAAAAACAAACAAACTCTACAACTCGTAAACGCCCTTTTTACGAAAAGTGGGCTTGGCATAGGCCTAAGAAAAGGTATTATGTGAAAGATTATGAAGTCGCGCAACTTTTGACACCAATAATTATACCCCGCGAAGTGTCAAAACGCCCCATTTTCACCGCCGAAAGTGTAAAAAAAAAAAAAAAAAAAAAAAACTCTACAACTCTAAAACGCCCATTTTACGAAAAGTGGGCTTGGCATATGGACTACAATGAGGTATTATGTGAAAGCTTATGATGTCACGCAACTTTTTACACCAATAAGGATACCCCGCGAAGTGTCAAAACGCCCCATTTTCACCGCCGAAAGTGTAAAAAAAAAAAAAAAAAAGGTGGCTTTGCATATTTACTAAAGTGAGGTATTATGTGAAAGCTTATGATGTCACGCTTATGATACCCCGCGAAGTGTCAAAACGCCCCATTTTCACCGCCGAAAGTGTTAAAAAAAAACCTCTAAAACGCCCATTTTGCGAAAAGTGGGCTTGCCATAGGAGTAAAATGGAGGTATAATATGAAAGGTTATGATGTCACGCAACTTTTGACACCAATAAAGATACCCCGCGAAGACTCAAAACAACCCATTTTCATTTTCACCGCCGAAAGTGTACAAAAAAAAAAAAAAAAAACTCTACAACTCTAAAACGCCCATTTTACGAAAAGTAAGCTTGGCATATGGACTAAAATGAGGTATTATGTGAAAGCTTATGATGTCACACAACTTTTGACACCAATAAGGATACCCCGCGAAGTGTCACAACGCCCCATTTTCACCGCCGAAAGTGTAAAAAAAAAAAAAAAAAAAAAAAAACAAACTCTACAACTCTAAAACGCAAATTTTACTAAAAGTGGGCTTGGCATATGGACTAAAGCGAGAAATTATGTGAAAGCTTTTGATGTCACGCAACTTTTGACACCAATAAGAATACCCCGCGAAGTGTCAAAACGGCCCATTTTCACCGCCGAAAAAGTAAAAAAAAAAAAAAAAAACTCTACAACGCCGATTTAACGAAAAGTGGGCTTGTACTAGGCCTAAAATGAGGTATTATGTGAAAGCTTATGAAGTCACGCAACTTTTGACACTAATAACGATACAACGCGAAGTGTCATTTTCATTTTCATATCCGAAAGTGAACAAAAAAAAAAAAAAAAAAAAAAAAAAAAAAAAACGCCCATTTTACGAAAAGTGGGCTTGGCATATGGACTATAATGAGGTATTATGTGAAAGCTTATGATGTCACGCAACTTTTGACACTAATAAGGATACCCCGCGAAGTGTCAAAACGCCCCATTTTCAAGTCCGAAAGTGCAAAAAAAAAAAAAAAAAACTCTAAAACGCCGATTTAACGAAAAGTGGGCTTGGCATAAGCCTAAAATGAGGTATTATGTGAAAGCTTATGATGTCAAGCAACTTCTTGCACCAATAAGGATACCCCGCGAAGTGTCAAAACGCCCCATTTTCAAGTCCGAAAGTGCAAAAAAAAAAAAAAAAAAAACTCTAAAACGCCCATTTTGCGAAAAGTGGGCTTGCCATAGGAGTAAAATGGAGGTATAATATGAAAGGTTATGATGTCACGCAACTTTTGACACCAATAAAGATACCCCGCGAAGACTCAAAACAACCCATTTTCATTTTCACCGCAGAAAGTGTACAAAAAAAAAAACTGTACAACTCTAAAACGCCCATTTTACGAAAAGTGGGCTTGGCATATGGACTTAAGCGAGGTATTTTGTGAAAGCTTATGAAGTCACGCAACTTTTGAAACCAATAAGAATACCCCGCGAAGTGTCAAAACGCCCCATTTTCACCGCCGAAAAAGTAAAAAAAAAAAAAAAAAACTCTACAACGCCGATTTAACGAAAAGTGGGCTTGTACTAGGCCTAAAATGAGGTATTATGTGAAAGCTTATGAAGTCACGCAACTTTTGACACTAATAACGATACCCCGCGAAGTGTCATTTTCATTTTCATATCCGAAAGTGAACAAAAAAAAAAAAAAAAAACGCCCATTTTACGAAAAGTGGGCTTGGCATATGGACTAAAATGAGGTATTATGTGAAAGCTTTTGATGACTTTTGACACCAATAAGGATACCCCGCGAAGTGTCAAAACGCCCCATTTTCACCGCCGAAAAAGTAAAAAAAAAAAAAAAAAAAAAAAACAAACTCTACAACTCTAAAACGAACATTTTACGAAAAGTGGGCTTGGCATATGGACTAAAGCGAGGTATTATGTGAAAGCTTATGATGTCACGCAACTTTTTACTCCAATAAAGATACCCCGCGAAGTGTCAAAACGGCCCATTTTCACCGCCGAAAGTGTAAAAAAAAAAAAAAAAAAAAAGGTGGCTTGGCATATTTACTAAAGTGAGAGGTATTATGTGAAAGCTTATGATGTCACGCAACTTTTTACACCAATAAGGATACCCCGCGAAGTGTCAAAACGCCCCATTTTCACCGCCGAAAGTGTTAAAAAAAAAAAACTCTAAAACGCCCATTTTACGAAAAGTGGACTTGTCATAGGAGTAAAATGGAGGTATAATGTGAAAGCTTATGATGTCACGCAACTTGGCATATGGACTACAATGAGGTATTATGTGAAAGCTTATGATGTCACGCAACTTTTTACACCAATAAGGATACCCCGCGAAGTGTCAAAACAACCCATTTTCACCGCCGAAAGTGTAAAAAAAAAAAAAAAAAAAGGTGGCTTGGCATATTTACTAAAGTGAGGTATTATGTGAAAGCTTATGATGTCACGCTTATGATACCCCGCGAAGTGTCAAAACGCCCCATTTTCACCGCCGAAAGTGTTAAAAAAAAACCTCTAAAACGCCCATTTTGCGAAAAGTGGGCTTGCCATAGGAGTAAAATGGAGGTATAATATGAAAGGTTATGATGTCACGCAACTTTTGACACCAATAAAGATACCCCGCGAAGACTCAAAACAACCCATTTTCATTTTCACCGCCGAAAGTGTACAAAAAAAAAAAAAAAAAACTCTACAACTCTAAAACGCCCATTTTACGAAAAGTGAGCTTGGCATATGGACTAAAATGAGGTATTACGTGAAAGCTTATGATGTCACACAACTTTTGACACCAATAAGGATACCCCGCGAAGTGTCACAACGCCCCATTTTCACCGCCGAAAGTGTAAAAAAAAAAAAAAAAAAAAAAAAAACAAACTCTACAACTCTAAAACGCAAATTTTACTAAAAGTGGGCTTGGCATATGGACTAAAGCGAGAAATTATGTGAAAGCTTTTGATGTCACGCAACTTTTGACACCAATAAGGATACCCCGCGAATTGTCACAACGTACCATTTTCACCGCCGAAAGTGTAAAAAAAAAAAAAAAAAAAAAAAAAAAAAACTCTACAACTCTAAAACGCCCATTTTACGAAAAGTGGGCTTGGCATATGGACTACAATGAGGTATTATGTGAAAGCTTATGATGTCACGCAACTTTTGACACCAATAAGGATACCCCGCGAAGTGTCACAACGCCCCATTTTCACCGCCGAAAGTGTAAAAAAAAAAAAAAAAAAAAAAAAAACAAACTCTACAACTCTAAAACGCAAATTTTACTAAAAGTGGGCTTGGCATATGGACTAAAGCGAGAAATTATGTGAAAGCTTTTGATGTCACGCAACTTTTGACACCAATAAGGATACCCCGCGAAGTGTCACAACGCCCCATTTTCACCGCCGAAAGTGTAAAAAAAAAAAAAAAAAAAAAAAAAACAAACTCTACAACTCTAAAACGCAAATTTTACTAAAAGTGGGCTTGGCATATGGACTAAAGCGAGAAATTATGTGAAAGCTTTTGATGTCACGCAACTTTTGACACCAATAAGAATACCCCGCGAAGTGTCAAAACGGCCCATTTTCACCGCCGAAAAAGTAAAAAAAAAAAAAAAAAACTCTACAACGCCGATTTAACGAAAAGTGGGCTTGTACTAGGCCTAAAATGAGGTATTATGTGAAAGCTTATGAAGTCACGCAACTTTTGACACTAATAACGATACAACGCGAAGTGTCATTTTCATTTTCATATCCGAAAGTGAACAAAAAAAAAACGCCCATTTTACGAAAAGTGGGCTTGGCATATGGACTATAATGAGGTATTATGTGAAAGCTTATGATGTCACGCAACTTTTGACACTAATAAGGATACCCCGCGAAGTGTCAAAACGCCCCATTTTCAAGTCCGAAAGTGCAAAAAAAAAAAAAAAAAAAACTCTAAAACGCCGATTTAACGAAAAGTGGGCTTGGCATAAGCCTAAAATGAGGTATTATGTGAAAGCTTATGATGTCAAGCAACTTCTTACACCAATAAGGATACCCCGCGAAGTGTCAAAACGCCCCATTTTCAAGTCCGAAAGTGCAAAAAAAAAAAAAAAAAAAACTCTAAAACGCCCATTTTGCGAAAAGTGGGCTTGCCATAGGAGTAAAATGGAGGTATAATATGAAAGGTTATGATGTCACGCAACTTTTGACACCAATAAAGATACCCCGCGAAGACTCAAAACAACCCATTTTCATTTTCACCGCAGAAAGTGTACAAAAAAAAAAACTGTACAACTCTAAAACGCCCATTTTACGAAAAGTGGGCTTGGCATATGGACTTAAGCGAGGTATTTTGTGAAAGCTTATGAAGTCACGCAACTTTTGAAACCAATAAGAATACCCCGCGAAGTGTCAAAACGCCCCATTTTCACCGCCGAAAAAGTAAAAAAAAAAAAAAAAAACTCTACAACGCCGATTTAACGAAAAGTGGGCTTGTACTAGGCCTAAAATGAGGTATTATGTGAAAGCTTATGAAGTCACGCAACTTTTGACACTAATAACGATACCCCGCGAAGTGTCATTTTCATTTTCATATCCGAAAGTGAACAAAAAAAAAAAAAAAAAAAAACGCCCATTTTACGAAAAGTGGGCTTGGCATATGGACTAAAATGAGGTATTATGTGAAAGCTTTTGATGACTTTTGACACCAATAAGGATACTCCGCGAAGTGTCAAAACGCCCCATTTTCACCGCCGAAAAAGTACAAAAAAAAAAAAAAAAAAAAAACAAACTCTACAACTCTAAAACGAACATTTTACGAAAAGTGGGCTTGGCATATGGACTAAAGCGAGGTATTATGTGAAAGCTTATGATGTCACGCAACTTTTTACTCCAATAAAGATACCCCGCGAAGTGTCAAAACGCCCCATTTTCACCGCCGAAAGTGTAAAAAAAAAAAAAAAAAAAAAGGTGGCTTGGCATATTTACTAAAGTGAGGTATTATGTGAAAGCTTATGATGTCACGCAACTTTTTACACCAATAAGGATACCCCGCGAAGTGTCAAAACGACCCATTTTCACCGCCGAAAGTGTTAAAAAAAAAAAACTCTAAAACGCCCATTTTACGAAAAGTGGACTTGTCATAGGAGTAAAATGGAGGTATAATGTGAAAGCTTATGATGTCACGCAACTTTTGACAGCAATAAGGATACCCCGCGAAGTGTCAAAACGCCCCATTTTCACCGCCGAAAGTGTAAAAAAAAAAAAAAAACAAACTCTACAACTCTAAAACGCCCATTTTACGAAAAGTGGGCTGGGCATATGGACTAAAATGAGGTATTATGTGAAAGATTATGAAGTCACGCAACTTTTTACACCAATAAGGATACCCCGCGAAGTGTCAAAACGCCCCATTTCACCGCCGAAAGTGTAAAAAAAAAAAGAAAAAAAAAAGGGGGCTTGGCATATGGCCTAAAGTGAGGTATTATGTGAAAGCTTATGATGTCACGCAACTTTTTTCACCAATAAAGATACCCGGCGAAGAGTCAAAACGCCCCATTTTCATTTTCACCGCCGAAAGTGTACAAAAAAAAAAAAAAACTCTACAACTCTAAAACACCCATTTTACGAAAAGTGGGCTTGGCATATGGACTAAAATGAGGTATTATGTGAAAGCTTTTGATGTCACACAACTTTTGACACCAATAAGGATACCCTGCGAAGTGTCAAAACGCCCCATTTTCACCGCCGAAAAAGTAAAAAAAAAAAAAAAAAAAAAAAAAACAAACTCTACAACTCTAAAACGCCCATTTTGTGAAAAGTGGGCTTAGCATAGGCCTAAAATAAGGTATTTTGTGAAAGATTTTGAAGTCACGCAACTTTAAACTTCAATAAAGATACCCCGCGAAGTGTCAAAACGCCCCATTTTCACCGACGAAAGTGTAAAAAAAAAAAAAAAAACAAACTCTACAACTCTAAAACGCCCATTTTACGAAAAGTGGGCTTGGCATAGGCCTAAAATGAGGTATTATGTGAAAGCTTATGATGTCACGAAACTTTTTACTCCAATAAAGATACCCCTCGAAGTGTCAAAACGCCCCATTTTCACCGCCGAAAGTGTAAAAAAAAAAAAAAAAACAAACTCTACAACTCTAAAACGCCCATTTTGCGAAAAGTGGGCTTAGCATAGGCCTAAAATAAGGTATTTTGTGAAAGATTATGAAGTCACGCAACTTTTTACACCAATAAAGATACCCCACGAAGTGTCAAAACGCCCCATTTTCACCGCCGAATGTGTTAAAAAAAAACGCCCATTTTACGAAAAGTGGGCTTGGCATAGGCCTAAAATGAGGTATTAAGTGAAAGCTTATGATGTCACAAAACTTTTGACACCAATAAGGATACCCCGCGAAGTGTCAAAACGCCCCATTTTAACCGCCGAAAGTGTAAAAAAAAAAAAAAACAAACAAACAAACTCTACAACTCTAAAACGCCCATTTTACGAAAAGGGTTCTTGGCATATGGACTAAAATGAGGTATTATGTGAAAGCTTATGATGTCACGCAACTTTTGACACCAATAAGGATACCCCGCGAATTGTCACAACGTACCATTTTCACCGCCGAAAGTGTAAAAAAAAAAAAAAAAAAAAAAAAAAAAAACTCTACAACTCTAAAACGCCCATTTTACGAAAAGTGGGCTTGGCATATGGACTACAATGAGGTATTATGTGAAAGCTTATGATGTCACGCAACTTTTGACACCAATAAGGATACCCCGCGAAGTGTCAAAACGCAACATTTTCATTTTCACCGCAGAAAGTGTACAAAAAAAAAAACTGTACAACTCTAAAACGCCCATTTTACGAAAAGTGGGCTTGGCATATGGACTTAAACGAGATATTCTGTGAAAGCTTATGAAGTCACGCAACTTTTGACACCAATAAGTATACCCCGCGAAGTGTCAAAACGCCCCATTTTCACCGCCGAAAAAGTAAAAAAAAAAAAAAAAACTCTAAAACGCCGATTTTACGAAAAGTGGGCATGGCATATGGACTAAAATTAGGTATTATGTGAAAGCTTTTGATGTCGCGCAACTTTTGACGCCAATAAGGATACCCCGCGAAGTGTAAAAACGCCCCATTTTCACCGCAGAAAAAGTAAAAAAAAAAAAAAAAAAAAAAAAACAAACTCTACAACTCTAAAACGCCCATTTTACGAAAAGTGGGCTTGGCATATGGACTAAAATGAGGTATTATGTGAAAGCTTATGAAGTCACGCAACTTTTGACACCAATAACAATACCCCGCGAAGTGTCGAAACGCCCCATTTCCATTTTCACCGCCGAAAGTGTACAAAAAAAAAAAAACTGTACAACTCTAAAACGCCCATTTTACGAAAAGTGGGCTTGGCATATGGACTAAAATGAGGTATTATGTGAAAGCTTATGAAGTCACGCAACTTTTGACACCAAAAAGAATACCCCGCCAAGTGTCAAAACGCCCCATTTTCAATTTCACCGCCGAAAGTTTACAAAAAAAAAAATTTTACGAAAAGTGGGCTTGGCATATGGACTAAAATGAGGTATTATGTGAAAGCTTTTGGTGTCGCGCAACTTTTGACACCAATAAGGATACCCCGCAAAGTGTCAAAACGCCCCATTTTCACCGCCGAAAAAGTAAAAAAAAAAAAAAAAAAACTCTAAAACGCCGATTTAACGAAAAGTGGGCTTGGAATAAGCCTAAAATGAGGTATTATGTGAAAGCTTATGATGTCACGCAACTTTTTCCACCAATAAGGATACCCCGCGAGGTGTCAAAACGCCCCATTTTCATTTTCACCGCCGAAAGTGTACAAAAAAAAAAAAAAAAAACTCTACAACTCTAAAACGCCCATTTTACGAAAAGTGGGCTTGGCAAATATACTAAAATGAGGTATTATGTGAAAGCTTCTGATGTCACGCAACTTTTGACTTCAATAAAACTACCCAGCGAAGTGTCAAAACATCCCATTTTCACCGCCGAAAAAGTAAAAAAAAAAAAAAAAAAAAAACAAACTAACTCTAAAACGCCTATTTTACGAAAAGTGGGCGTGGCATAGGCCTAAAATAAGGAATTATGTGAAAGATTATGATGTCACGCAACTTTTGACAGCAATAAGGATACCCCGAGAAGTGTCAAAACGCCCCATTTTCACCACCGAAAGTGTAAAAAGAAAAAAAAAAACAAACAAACTCTACAACTCTAAAACGCCTATTTTACGAAAAGTGGGCTTGGCATAAGCCTAAAATGAGGTATTATGTGAAAGATTATGATGTCACGCAACTTTTGACACTAATAAGGATACCCCGCGAAGTGTAATTTTCATTTTCACCTCCGAAAGTGCACAAAAAAAAAAAAAACTCTACAACTCTAAAACGCCCATTTTACGAAAAGTGGGCTTGGCATAGGCCTAAAATAAGGTATTATGTGAAAGATTATGATGTCACGCAACTTTTGACACCAATAAGGATACCCCGCGAAGTGTCAAAACGCCCCATTTTCACCGCCGAAAAAGTAAAAAAAAAAAAAAAAAAAAAAAAAACAAACTCTATAACGAAAAGTGGGCTTGGCATAGGCCTTAAATAAGGTATTATGTGAAAGATTATGATGTCACGCAACTTTTGACACTAATAAGGATACCCCGCGAAGTGTAATTTTCATTTTCACCTCCGAAAGTGAACAAAAAAAAAACAAACTCTACAACTCTAAAACGCCCATTTTACGAAAAGTGGGCTTGGCATAGGCCTAAAATAAAGTATTATGTGAAAGATTATGATGTCACGCAACTTTTGACACTAATAAGGATACCCCGGATACCCCGGATACCCATTTTCACCTCCGAAAGTGTACAAAAAAAAAAAAAAAAAAAAAAACTCTACAGCTCTAAAACGCCCATTTTACGAAAAGTGGGCTTGGCATAGGCCTAAAATAAAGTATTATGTGAAAGATTATGATGTCACGCAACTTTTGACACCAATAAGGATACCCCGCGAAGTGTCAAAACGCCCCATTTTCACCGCCGAAAAAGTAAAAAAAAAAAAAAAAAAAAAAAAAATTAACTCTACAACTCTAAAACGCCCATTTTACGAAAAGTGGGCTTGGCATAGGCCTTAAATAAGGTATAATGTGAAAGATTATGATGTCACGCAACTTTTGACACTAATAAGGATACCCCGCGAAGTGTAATTTTCATTTTCACCTCCGAAAGTGTACAAAAAAAAAAAAAAAAAAAAACTCTACAACTCTAAAACGCAAATTTTACAAAAAGTAGGCTTGGCATATGGACTAAAATGAGGTATTATGTGAAAGCTTTTGATGTCGCGCAACTTTTGACACCAATAAGGCTACCCTGCGAAGTGTCAAAACGAACCATTTTCACCGCCGAAAAAGTAAAAAAAAAAAAAAAAAAAAAACAAACTCTACAACTCTAAAACGCCCATTTTACGAAAAGTGGGCTTGGCATATGGACTAAAATGAGGTATTATGTGAAAGCTTATGAAGTCACGCAACTTTTGACACCAATAAGGATACCCCGCGAAGTGTCAAAACGCCCCATTTTCACCACCGAAAGTGTTAAAAAAAAAAAAACGCCCATTTTACGAAAAGTGGGCTTGGCATAGGCCTAAAATGAGGTATTATGTGAAAGCTTATGAAGTCACGCAACTTTTGACACCAATAAGAACACCCCGCGAAGTGTCAAAACGCCCCATTTTCATTTTCACCGCCGAAAGGGTACAAAAAAAAAAAACTGTACAACTCTAAAACGCCCATTTTACGAAAAGTGGGCTTGGCATATGGACTTAAACGAGATATTCTGTGAAAGTTTATGAAGTCACGCAACTTTTGACACCAATAAGTATACCCCGCGAAGTGTCAAAACGCCCCATTTTCACCGCCGAAAAAGTAAATAAAAAAAACAAACTCTACAACTCTAAAACGCCCATTTTACGAAAAGTGGGCATGGCATATGGACTAAAATTAGGTATTATGTGAAAGCTTTTGATGTCGCGCAACTTTTGACGCCAATAAGGATACCCCGCGAAGTGTAAAAACGCCCCATTTTCACCGCAGAAAAAGTAAAAAAAAAAAAAAAAAAAAAAAAAACAAACTCTACAACTCTAAAACGCCCATTTTACGAAAAGTGGGCTTGGCATATGGACTTAAATGAGGTATTATGTGAAAGCTTATGAAGTCACGCAACTTTTGACACCAATAAGAATACCCCGCGAAGTGTCGAAACGCCCCATTTCCATTTTCACCGCCGAAAGTGTACAAAAAAAAAAAAACTGTACAACTCTAAAACGCCCATTTTACGAAAAGTGGGCTTGGCATATGGACTTAAATGAGGTATAATGTGAAAGCTTATGAAGTCACGCAACTTTTGACACCAAAAAGAATACCCCGCTAAGTGTCAAAACGCCCCATTTTCAATTTCACCGCCGAAAGTTTACAAAAAAAAAAATTTTACGAAAAGTGGGCTTGGCATATGGACTAAAATGAGGTATTATGTGAAAGCTTTTGGTGTCGCGCAACTTTTGACACCAATAAGGATACCCCGCAAAGTGTCAAAACGCCCCATTTTCACCGCCGAAAAAGTAAAAAAAAAAAAAAAAAAAACTCTAAAACGCCGATTTAACGAAAAGTGGGCTTGGAATAAGCCTAAAATGAGGTATTATGTGAAAGCTTATGATGTCACGCAACTTTTTCCACCAATAAGGATACCCCGCGAAGTGTCAAAACGCCCCATTTTCATTTTCACCGCCGAAAATGTACAAAAAAAAAAAAAAAAACTCTACAACTCTAAAACGCCCATTTTACGAAAAGTGGGCTTGGCAAATATACTAAAATGAGGTATTATGTGAAAGCTTCTGATGTCACGCAACTTTTGACTTCAATAAAACTACCCAGCGAAGTGTCAAAACATCCCATTTTCACCGCCGAAAAAGTAAAAAAAAAAAAAAAAAAAAAAACAAACTCTACAACTCTAAAACGCCCATTTTACGAAAAGTGGGCGTGGCATAGGCCTAAAATAAGGTATAATGTGAAAGATTATGATGTCACGCAACTTTTGACAGCAATAAGGATACCCCGAGAAGTGTCAAAACGCCCCATTTTCACCACCGAAAGTGTAAAAAGAAAAAAAAAAACAAACAAACTCTACAACTCTAAAACGCCTATTTTACGAAAAGTGGGCTTGGCATAAGCCTAAAATGAGAAATTATGTGAAAGATTATGATGTCACGCAACTTTTGACACTAATAAGGATACCCCGCGAAGTGTAATTTTCATTTTCACCTCCGAAAGTGCACAAAAAAAAAAAAAACTCTACAACTCTAAAACGCCCATTTTACGAAAAGTGGGCTTGGCATAGGCCTAAAATAAGGTATTATGTGAAAGATTATGATGTCACGCAACTTTTGACACCAATAAGGATACCCCGCGAAGTGTCAAAACGCCCCATTTTCACCGCCGAAAAAGTAAAAAAAAAAAAAAAAAAAAAAAAAACAAACTCTATAACGAAAAGTGGGCTTGGCATAGGCCTTAAATAAGGTATTATGTGAAAGATTATGATGTCACGCAACTTTTGACACTAATAAGGATACCCCGCGAAGTGTAATTTTCATTTTCACCTCCGAAAGTGAACAAAAAAAAAAC
>OW026369.1:50980548-50998048 GCA_932273885.2 Leucozona laternaria | reverse complement strand
AGGTATTATGTGAAAGCTTATGAAGTCACGCAACTTTTGACACCAATAAGAACACCCCGCGAAGTGTCAAAACGCCCCATTTTCATTTTCACCGCCGAAAGGGTACAAAAAAAAAAAACTGTACAACTCTAAAACGCCCATTTTACGAAAAGTGGGCTTGGCATATGGACTAAAATGAGGTATTATGTGAAAATTATGAAGTCACGCAACTTTTGACACCAATAAGAATACCCCGCGAAGTGTCAAAACGCCCCATTTCCATTTTCACCGCCGAAAGTGTACAAAAAAAAAAAACCGTACAACTGTAAAACGCCCATTTTACGAAAAGTGGGCTTGGCATATGCACTAAAATGAGGTATAATGTGAAAGCTTATGAAGTCACGCAACTTTTGACACCAAAAAGAATACCCCGCCAAGTGTCAAAACGCCCCATTTTCAATTTCACCGCCGAAAGTGTACAAAAAAAAAAAACTGTACAACTCTAAAACGCCCATTTTACGAAAAGTGGGCTTGGCATATGGACTAAAATGAGGTATAATGTGAAAGCTTATGATGTCACGCAACTTTTGACACCAATAAGGATACCCCGCAAAGTGTCAAAACGCCCCATTTTCACCGCCGAAAAAGTAAAAAAAAAAAAAAAACTCTAAAACGCCGATTTAACGAAAAGTGGGCTTGGCATAGGCCTAAAATGAGGTATTATGTGAAAGCTTATGATAATAATAAAGATACCCCGCGAAGTGTCATTTTCATTTTCACCTCCGAAAGTGTACAAAAAAAAAACTGTACAACTCTAAAACGCCCATTTTACGAAAAGTGGGCTTGGCATATGGACTAAAATGAGGTATAATGTGAAAGCTTATGATGTCACGCAACTTTTGACACCAATAAGGATAACCCGCAAAGTGTCAAAACGCCCCATTTTCACCGCCGAAAAAGTAAAAAAAAAAAAAAAAAAACTCTAAAACGCCGATTTAACGAAAAGTGGGCTTGGCATAGGCCTAAAATGAGGTATTATGTGAAAGCTTATGATAATAATAAAGATACCCCGCGAAGTGTCATTTTCATTTTCACCTCCGAAAGTGTACAAAAAAAAAAAAAAAAAAAACTCTACAACTCTAAAACGCCCATTTTACGAAAAGTGGGCTTGGAATAGGCCTAAAATAAGGTATTATGTGAAAGATTATGATGTCACGCAACTTTTGACGCCAATAAGGATACCCCGAGAAGTGTCAAAACGCCAAATTTTCACCGCCGAAAGTGTAAAAAAAAAAAAAAAGGGGCTTGGCAATGGCCTAAAGTGAGGTATTATGTGAAAGCTTATGATGTCACGCAACTTTTTACACCAATAAGGATACCCCGCGAAGTGTCAAAACGCCCCATTTTCACCGCCGAAAGTGTAAAAAAAAAAAAAAAAAAAGGGGCTTTTCATATGGACTAAAGTGAGGTATTATGTGAAAGCTTATGATGTCAAGCAACTTTTTACACCAATAAGGATACCCCGCGAAGTGTCAAAACGAACCATTTTCACGACCGAAAGTGTTAAAAAAAAAAAAAAAACTCTAAAACGCCCATTTTACGAAAAGTGGGCTTGACATAGGAGTAAAATGGAGGAATAATGTGAAAGCTTATGATGTCACGCAACTTTTGATACCAGTAAGGATACTACGCGAACTGTCAAAATGCCCCTTTTTCACCGCCGAAAGTGTACAAAAAAAAAAAAAACTCTAAAACGCCCATTTTACGAAAAGTGGGCTTGGCATAGGAGTAAAATTGAGGAATAATGTGAAAGCTTATGATGTCACGCAACTTTTGACACCAATAAGGATACCCCGCGAAGTGTCAAAACGCCCCATTTTCATTTTCACCGCCGAAAGTGTACAAAAAAAAAAAAAAAAAAAAAAACTCTACAACTCTAAAACTCCCATTTTACGAAAAGTGGGCTTGGCATATGGACATAAATGAGGTATTTTGTGAAAGCTTATAATGTCACGCAACTTTTGACAAAAATAAGGATACCCCGCGAAGTGTCACAACGCCCCATTTTCACAGCCGAAAAAGTAAAAAAAAAAAAAAAAAAAAAAAAACTCTAAAACGCCGATTTAACGAAAAGTGGGCTTAGCATAAGCCTAAAATGAGGTATTATGTGATAGCTTATGATATCACGCAACTTTTGACACCAGTAAGGATACCCCGCAAAGTGTCAAAACGCCCCATTTTTACCGCCGAAGCATTAAAAAAAAAAAAAACTCTAAAACGCCGATTTAACGAAAAGTTGGTTTGGCATAAGCCTAAAATGATAAATGTTGTGAAAGCTTATGATGTCACGCAACTTTTGACAAAAATAAGGATACCCAGCGAAGTGTCACAACGCCCCATTTTCACAGCCGAAAAAGTAAAAAAAAAAAAAAAAAAAAAAAACTCTAAAACGCCGATTTAACGAAAAGTTGGCTTCGCATAAGCCTAAAATGAGGTATTATGTGAAAGCTTATGATGTCACGCAACTTTTGACACCAATAAGGATACCCCGCGAAGTGTAAAAACGCCCCATTTTCATTTTCACCGCCGAAAGTGTACAAAAAAAAAAAAAAACTCTAAAACGCCCATTTTACGAAAAGTGGGCTTTGCATATCTACTAAAATGAGGTATTATGTGAAAGCTTATGATGTCACGCACCTTTTGACTCTAATAAAGATACCCCGCGAAGTGTCAAAACGCCCCATTTTCAACGCCGAAAAAGTAAAAAAAAAAAAAACTCTAAAAGGCCGATTTAACGAAAAGTGATCTTGGCATAAGCCTAAAATGAGGTATTATGTGAAAGCTTATGATGTCACGCAACTTTTTACACCAATAAGGATACCCCGCGAAGTGTCAAAACGCCCCATTTTCACCGCCGAAAGTGTTAAAAAAAAAAGAGGGCTTGGCATATGAACTAAAGTGAGGTATTATGTGAAAGCTTATGATGTCACGAAACTTTTTACACCAATAAGGATACCCCGCGAAGTGTCAAAACACCCCATTTTCACCGCCGAAAGTGTTAAAAAAAAAAAAAAAAAGGGGCTTGGCATATGGACTAAAGTGAGGTATTATGTGAAAGCTTATGAAGTCACGCAACTTTTGAAGTGTCAAAACGCCCCATTTTCACCGCCGAAAAAGTAAAAAAAAAAAAAAAAAAAAAAAAAAACTCTAAAACGCCGAATTAACGAAAAATGGGCTTGGCATAAGCCTAAAATGAGGTATTATGTGAAAGCTTATGCAGTCACGCAACTTTTGACACCAATAAGGATACCCCGCGAAGTGTCGAAACGCCCCATTTTCATTTTCACCACCGAAAGTGTACAAAAAAAAAAAAAACTCTAAAACGCCCATTTTACGAAAAGTGGGCTTTGCATATCTACTAAAATGAGGTATTATGTGAAAGCTTATGATGTCACGCAACTTTTGACTCTAATAAAGATACCCCGCGAAGTGTCAAAACGCCCCATTTTCAACGCCGAAAAAGTAAAAAAAAACAAAAACTCTAAAACGCCGATTTAACGAAAAGTGATCTTGGCATAAGCCTAAAATGAGGTATTATGTGAAAGCTTATGATGTCACGCAACTTTTTACACCAATAAGGATACCCCGCGAAGTGTCAAAACGCCCCATTTTCACCGCCGAAAGTGTTAAAAAAAAAAAAAAGGGGCTTGGCATAATTATGAACTAAAGTGAGGTATTATGTGAAAGCTTATGATGTCACGAAACTTTTTACACCAATAAGGATACCCCGCGAATGTCAAAACGCCCCATTTTCACGTCCGAAAGTGTTAAAAAAAAAAACTCTAAAACGCCCATTTTACGAAAAGTGGGCTTGCCATGGGAGTAAAATGGAGGTATAATGTCAAAGCTTATGATGTCACGCAACCTTTGACACCAATAAGGATACCCCGCGAAGTGTCAAAACGCCCCATTTTCACCGCCGAAAGTGTAAAAAAAAAAAAAAAAAAAAAGGGGGCTCTGCATATGGCCTAAAGTGAGGTATTATGTGAAAGCTTATGATGTCGCGCAACTTTTGACACCAATAAGGATACCCCGCAAAGTGTCGAAACGCCCCATTTTCACCGCCGAAAGTGTTAAAAAAAAAAAAGGGGCTTGGCATATGGACTAAAGTGAGTTATTATGTGAAAACTTATGATGTCACGCAACTTTTTACACCAATAAGGATACCCCGCAAAGTGTCAAAACGCCCCATTTTCACCGCCGAAAGTGGAAAAAAAAAAAAAAAGGGGGCTTGGCATATGGACTAAAGCGAGTTATTATGTGAAAACTTATGATGTCACGCAACTTTTGACACCAATAAGGATACCCCGCGAAGTGTCAAAACGCCCCATTTTCATTTTCACCGCCAAAAGTGTACAAAAAAAAAAACAAACTCTACAACTCTAAAACGCCCATTTTACGAAAAGTGGGCTTGCCATAGGAGTAAAATGGAGGTATTATGTGAAAGCTTATGATGTCACGCAACTTTTGACACCAATAAGGATAACCCTAGAAGAGTCAAAACGCCCCATTTTCACCGCCGAAAGTGTAAAAAAAAAAAAAAAAAAAAAAACTCTACAACTCTAAAACGCCCATTTTACGAAAAGTCGGCTGGCCATAGGAGTAAAATGGAGGTATTATGTGAAAGCTTATGATGTCACCCAACTTTTGACACCAGTAAGGATACCCCGCAAAGTGTCAAAACGCCCCATTTTTACCGCCGAAGCATTAAAAAAAAAAAAAAAAAAAAACTCTAAAACGCCGATTTCACGAAAAGTTGGCTTGGCATAAGCCTAAAATGAGAAATGTTGTGAAAGCTTATGATGTCACGCAACTTTTGACAAAAATAAGGATACCCAGCGAAGTGTCACAACGCCCCATTTTCACAGCCGAAAAAGTAAAAAAAAAAAAAAAAAAAAAAAAAACTCTAAAACGCCGATTTAACGAAAAGTGGGCATGGCATAAGCCTAAAATGAGGTATTATGCAAAAGCTTATGATGTCACGCAACTTTTGACACCAATAAGGATAACCCGAAAAGTGTCAAAACGCCCCATTTTCACCGCCGAAAGTGTAAAAAAAAAAAAAAAAAAAAAAACTCTACAACTCTAAAACGCCCATTTTACGAAAAGTGATCTTGGCATAAGCCTAAAATGAGGTATTATGTGAAAGCTTATGATGTCACGAAACTTTTTACACCAATAAGGATACCCCGCGAAGTGTCAAAACGCCCCATTTTCACCGCCGAAAGTGTTAAAAAAAAAAAAAAGGGGCTTGGCATATGAACTAAAGTGAGGTATTATGTGAAAGCTTATGATGTCACGAAACTTTTTACACCAATAAGGATACCCCGCGAAGTGTCAAAACGCCCCATTTTCACCGCCGAAAGTGTTAAAAAAAAAAAAAAGGGGCTTGGCATATGGACTAAAGTGAGGTATTATGTGAAAGCTTATGAAGTCACGCAACTTTTGAAGTGTCAAAACGCCCCATTTTCACCGCCGAAAAAGTAAAAAAAAAAAAAAAAAAAAAAAACTCTAAAACGCCGAATTAACGAAAAATGGGCTTGGCATAAGCCTAAAATGAGGTATTATGTGAAAGCTTATGCAGTCACGCAACTTTTGACACCAATAAGGATACCCCGCGAAGTGTCAAAACGCCCCATTTTCATTTTCACCACCGAAAGTGTACAAAAAAAAAAAAAACTCTAAAACGCCCATTTTACGAAAAGTGGGCTTTGCATATCTACTAAAATGAGGTATTATGTGAAAGCTTATGATGTCACGCAACTTTTGACAAAAATAAGGATACCCAGCGAAGTGTCACAACGCCCCATTTTCACAGCCGAAAAAGTAAAAAAAAAAAAAAAAAAAAAAAAAACTCTAAAACGCCGATTTAACGAAAAGTGGGCATGGCATAAGCCTAAAATGAGGTATTATGTAAAAGCTTATGATGTCACGCAACTTTTGACACCAATAAGGATAACCCGAAAAGTGTCAAAACGCCCCATTTTCACCGCCGAAAAAGTAAAAAAAAAAAAAAAAACTCTAAAACGCCGATTTAACGAAAAGTGGGCTTGGCATAGGCCTAAAATGAGGTATTATGTGAAAGCTTATGATAATAATAAAGATACCCCGCGAAGTGTCATTTTCATTTTCACCTCCGAAAGTGTAAAAAAAAAAAAAAAAAAAAAACTCTACAACTCTAAAACGCCCATTTTACGAAAAGTGGGCTTGGAATAGGCCTAAAATAAGGTATTATGTGAAAGATTATGATGTCACGCAACTTTTGACGCCAATAAGGATACCCCGAGAAGTGTCAAAACGCCAAATTTTCACCGCCGAAAGTGTAAAAAAAAAAAAAAAGGGGCTTGGCAATGGCCTAAAGTGAGGTATTATGTGAAAGCTTATGATGTCACGCAACTTTTTACACCAATAAGGATACCCCGCGAAGTGTCAAAACGCCCCATTTTCACCGCCGAAAGTGTAAAAAAAAAAAAAAAAAAAGGGGCTTTTCATATGGACTAAAGTGAGGTATTATGTGAAAGCTTATGATGTCAAGCAACTTTTTACACCAATAAGGATACCCCGCGAAGTGTCAAAACGAACCATTTTCACGACCGAAAGTGTTAAAAAAAAAAAAAAAACTCTAAAACGCCCATTTTACGAAAAGTGGGCTTGACATAGGAGTAAAATGGAGGAATAATGTGAAAGCTTATGATGTCACGCAACTTTTGATACCAGTAAGGATACTACGCGAACTGTCAAAATGCCCCTTTTTCACCGCCGAAAGTGTACAAAAAAAAAAAAAACTCTAAAACGCCCATTTTACGAAAAGTGGGCTTGGCATAGGAGTAAAATTGAGGTATAATGTGAAAGCTTATGATGTCACGCAACTTTTGACACCAATAAGGATACCCCGCGAAGTGTCAAAACGCCCCATTTTCATTTTCACCGCCGAAAGTGTACAAAAAAAAAAAAAAAAAAAAAACTCTACAACTCTAAAACTCCCATTTTACGAAAAGTGGGCTTGGCATATGGACATAAATGAGGTATTTTGTGAAAGCTTATAATGTCACGCAACTTTTGACAAAAATAAGGATACCCCGCGAAGTGTCACAACGCCCCATTTTCACAGCCGAAAAAGTAAAAAAAAAAAAAAAAAAAAAAAAACTCTAAAACGCCGATTTAACGAAAAGTGGGCTTAGCATAAGCCTAAAATGAGGTATTATGTGATAGCTTATGATATCACGCAACTTTTGACACCAGTAAGGATACCCCGCAAAGTGTCAAAACGCCCCATTTTTACCGCCGAAGCATTAAAAAAAAAAAAAAACTCTAAAACGCCGATTTAACGAAAAGTTGGTTTGGCATAAGCCTAAAATGATAAATGTTGTGAAAGCTTATGATGTCACGCAACTTTTGACAAAAATAAGGATACCCAGCGAAGTGTCACAACGCCCCATTTTCACAGCCGAAAAAGTAAAAAAAAAAAAAAAAAAAAAAAAACTCTAAAACGCCGATTTAACGAAAAGTTGGCTTCGCATAAGCCTAAAATGAGGTATTATGTGAAAGCTTATGATGTCACGCAACTTTTGACACCAATAAGGATACCCCGCGAAGTGTAAAAACGCCCCATTTTCATTTTCACCGCCGAAAGTGTACAAAAAAAAAAAAAAACTCTAAAACGCCCATTTTACGAAAAGTGGGCTTTGCATATCTACTAAAATGAGGTATTATGTGAAAGCTTATGATGTCACGCACCTTTTGACTCTAATAAAGATACCCCGCGAAGTGTCAAAACGCCCCATTTTCAACGCCGAAAAAGTAAAAAAAAAAAAAACTCTAAAAGGCCGATTTAACGAAAAGTGATCTTGGCATAAGCCTAAAATGAGGTATTATGTGAAAGCTTATGATGTCACGCAACTTTTTACACCAATAAGGATACCCCGCGAAGTGTCAAAACGCCCCATTTTCACCGCCGAAAGTGTTAAAAAAAAAAAAAAGGGGCTTGGCATATGAACTAAAGTGAGGTATTATGTGAAAGCTTATGATGTCACGAAACTTTTTACACCAATAAGGATACCCCGCGAAGTGTCAAAACACCCCATTTTCACCGCCGAAAGTGTTAAAAAAAAAAAAAAAAAGGGGCTTGGCATATGGACTAAAGTGAGGTATTATGTGAAAGCTTATGAAGTCACGCAACTTTTGAAGTGTCAAAACGCCCCATTTTCACCGCCGAAAAAGTAAAAAAAAAAAAAAAAAAAAAAAAAAACTCTAAAACCCCGAATTAACGAAAAATGGGCTTGGCATAAGCCTAAAATGAGGTATTATGTGAAAGCTTATGCAGTCACGCAACT
Source organism: Leucozona laternaria (assembly GCA_932273885.2). Taxonomy (NCBI): domain Eukaryota; kingdom Metazoa; phylum Arthropoda; class Insecta; order Diptera; family Syrphidae; genus Leucozona; species Leucozona laternaria. The sequence continues at coordinate 50,989,676 of OW026369.1, read as the reverse complement.
TTTGACACCAATAAGGATACCCCGCGAAGTGTCGAAACGCCCCATTTTCATTTTCACCACCGAAAGTGTACAAAAAAAAAAAAAACTCTAAAACGCCCATTTTACGAAAAGTGGGCTTTGCATATCTACTAAAATGAGGTATTATGTGAAAGCTTATGATGTCACGCAACTTTTGACTCTAATAAAGATACCCCGCGAAGTGTCAAAACGCCCCATTTTCAACGCCGAAAAAGTAAAAAAAAACAAAAACTCTAAAACGCCGATTTAACGAAAAGTGATCTTGGGATAAGCCTAAAATGAGGTATTATGTGAAAGCTTATGATGTCACGCAACTTTTTACACCAATAAGGATACCCCGCGAAGTGTCAAAACGCCCCATTTTCACCGCCGAAAGTGTTAAAAAAAAAAAAAAGGAGCTTGGCATAATTATGAACTAAAGTGAGGTATTATGTGAAAGCTTATGATGTCACGAAACTTTTTACACCAATAAGGATACCCCGCGAATGTCAAAACGCCCCATTTTCACGTCCGAAAGTGTTAAAAAAAAAAACTCTAAAACGCCCATTTTACGAAAAGTGGGCTTGCCATGGGAGTAAAATGGAGGTATAATGTCAAAGCTTATGATGTCACGCAACTTTTGACACCAATAAGGATACCCCGCGAAGTGTCAAAACGCCCCATTTTCACCGCCGAAAGTGTAAAAAAAAAAAAAAAAAAAAAGGGGGCTCTGCATATGGCCTAAAGTGAGGTATTATGTGAAAGCTTATGATGTCGCGCAACTTTTGACACCAATAAGGATACCCCGCGAAGTGTTAAAATGCCCCATTTTCACCGCCGAAAGTGTAAAAAAAAAAAAAAAAAAAAGGGGGCTTGGCATATGGACTAAAGTGAGGTATTATGTGAAAGCTTATGATGTCACGCAACTTTTTACACCAATACAAAAGTGGGCTTGGCATATTGCTAAAATGAGGTATTATGTGAAAGCTTATGATGTCACGCAACTTTTGACACCAATAAGGATACCCCGCAAAGTGTCGAAACGCCCCATTTTCACCGCCGAAAGTGTTAAAAAAAAAAAAGGGGCTTGGCATATGGACTAAAGTGAGTTATTATGTGAAAACTTATGATGTCACGCAACTTTTTACACCAATAAGGATACCCCGCAAAGTGTCAAAACGCCCCATTTTCACCGCCGAAAGTGGAAAAAAAAAAAAAAAGGGGGCTTGGCATATGGACTAAAGCGAGTTATTATGTGAAAACTTATGATGTCACGCAACTTTTGACACCAATAAGGATACCCCGCGAAGTGTCAAAACGCCCCATTTTCATTTTCACCGCCAAAAGTGTACAAAAAAAAAAAACAAACTCTACAACTCTAAAACGCCCATTTTACGAAAAGTGGGCTTGCCATAGGAGTAAAATGGAGGTATTATGTGAAAGCTTATGATGTCACGCAACTTTTGACACCAATAAGGATAACCCGAAAAGTGTCAAAACGCCCCATTTTCACCGCCGAAAGTGTAAAAAAAAAAAAAAAAAAAAAAACTCTACAACTCTAAAACGCCCATTTTACGAAAAGTCGGCTGGCCATAGGAGTAAAATGGAGGTATTATGTGAAAGCTTATGATGTCACCCAACTTTTGACACCAGTAAGGATACCCCGCAAAGTGTCAAAACGCCCCATTTTTACCGCCGAAGCATTAAAAAAAAAAAAAAAAAAAAAACTCTAAAACGCCGATTTCACGAAAAGTTGGCTTGGCATAAGCCTAAAATGAGAAATGTTGTGAAAGCTTATGATGTCACGCAACTTTTGACAAAAATAAGGATACCCAGCGAAGTGTCACAACGCCCCATTTTCACAGCCGAAAAAGTAAAAAAAAAAAAAAAAAAAAAAAAAAACTCTAAAACGCCGATTTAACGAAAAGTGGGCATGGCATAAGCCTAAAATGAGGTATTATGTAATAGCTTATGATGTCACGCAACTTTTGACACCAATAAGGATACCCCGCGAAGTGTCAAAACGCCCCATTACCCCGCGAAGTGTCAAAACGCCCCATTTTCAACGCCGAAAAAGTAAAAAAAAAAAAAACTCTAAAACGCCGATTTAACGAAAAGTGATCTTGGCATAAGCCTAAAATGAGGTATTATGTGAAAGCTTATGATGTCACGAAACTTTTTACACCAATAAGGATACCCCGCGAAGTGTCAAAACGCCCCATTTTCACCGCCGAAAGTGTTAAAAAAAAAAAAAAGGGGCTTGGCATATGAACTAAAGTGAGGTATTATGTGAAAGCTTATGATGTCACGAAACTTTTTACACCAATAAGGATACCCCGCGAAGTGTCAAAACGCCCCATTTTCACCGCCGAAAGTGTTAAAAAAAAAAAAAAGGGGCTTGGCATATGGACTAAAGTGAGGTATTATGTGAAAGCTTATGAAGTCACGCAACTTTTGAAGTGTCAAAACGCCCCATTTTCACCGCCGAAAAAGTAAAAAAAAAAAAAAAAAAAAAAAAACTCTAAAACGCCGAATTAACGAAAAATGGGCTTGGCATAAGCCTAAAATGAGGTATTATGTGAAAGCTTATGCAGTCACGCAACTTTTGACACCAATAAGGATACCCCGCGAAGTGTCAAAACGCCCCATTTTCATTTTCACCACCGAAAGTGTACAAAAAAAAAAAAAACTCTAAAACGCCCATTTTACGAAAAGTGGGCTTTGCATATCTACTAAAATGAGGTATTATGTGAAAGCTTATGATGTCACGCAACTTTTGACTCTAATAAAGATACCCCGCGAAGTGTCAAAACGCCCCATTTTCAACGCCGAAAAAGTAAAAAAAAAAAAACTCTAAAACGCCGATTTAACGAAAAGTGATCTTGGCATAAGCCAAAAATGAGGTATTATGTGAAAGCTTATGATGTCACGCAACTTTTTACACCAATAAGGATACCCCGCGAAGTGTCAAAACGCCCCATTTTCACCGCCGAAAGTGTTAAAAAAAAAAAAAAAGGGGCTTGGCATATGAACTAAAGTGAGGTATTATGTGAAAGCTTATGATGTCACGAAACTTTTTACACCAATAAGGATACCCCGCGAATGTCAAAACGCCCCATTTTCACGTCCGAAAGTGTTAAAAAAAAAAACTCTAAAACGCCCATTTTACGAAAAGTGGGCTTGCCATAGGAGTAAAATGGAGGTATAATGTGAAAGCTTATGATGTCACGCAACTTTTGACACCAATAAGGATACCCCGCGAAGTGTCAAAACGCCCCATTTTCACCGCCGAAAGTGTAAAAAAAAAAAAAAAAAAAAAAGGGGGCTCTGCATATGGCCTAAAGTGAGGTATTATGTGAAAGCTTATGATGTCGCGCAACTTTTGACACCAATAAGGATACCCCGCGAAGTGTCAAAACGAACCATTTTCACGACCGAAAGTGTTAAAAAAAAAAAAAAAAACTCTAAAACGCCCATTTTACGAAAAGTGGGCTTGACATAGGAGTAAAATGGAGGAATAATGTGAAAGCTTATGATGTCACGCAACTTTTGACACCAGTAAGGATACTACACGAACTGTCAAAATGCCCCTTTTTCACCGCCGAAAGTGTACAAAAAAAAAAAAAACTCTAAAACGCCCATTTTACGAAAAGTGGGCTTGGCATAGGAGTAAAATTGAGGAATAATGTGAAAGCTTATGATGTCACGCAACTTTTGACACCAATAAGGATACCCCGCGAAGTGTCAAAACGCCCCATTTTCATTTTCACCGCCGAAAGTGTACAAAAAAAAAAAAAAAAAAAAACTCTACAACTCTAAAACTCCCATTTTACGAAAAGTGGGCTTGGCATATGGACATAAATGAGGTATTTTGTGAAAGCTTATAATGTCACGCAACTTTTGACAAAAATAAGGATACCCCGCGAAGTGTCACAACGCCCCATTTTCACAGCCGAAAAAGTAAAAAAAAAAAAAAAAAAAAAAAAAACTCTAAAACGCCGATTTAACGAAAAGTGGGCTTAGCATAAGCTTAAAATGAGGTATTATGTGATAGCTTATGATATCACGCAACTTTTGACACCAGTAAGGATACCCCGCAAAGTGTCAAAACGCCCCATTTTTACCGCCGAAGCATTAAAAAAAAAAAAAAAAAAAAACTCTAAAACGCCGATTTAACGAAAAGTTGGCTTGGCATAAGCCTAAAATGATAAATGTTGTGAAAGCTTATGATGTCACGCAACTTTTGACAAAAATAAGGATACCCAGCGAAGTGTCACAACGCCCCATTTTCACAGCCGAAAAAGTAAAAAAAAAAAAAAAAAAAAAAAAACTCTAAAACGCCGATTTAACGAAAAGTTGGCTTCGCATAAGCCTAAAATGAGGTATTATGTGAAAGCTTATGATGTCACGCAACTTTTGACACCAATAAGGATACCCCGCGAAGTGTAAAAACGCCCCATTTTCATTTTCACCGCCGAAAGTGTACAAAAAAAAAAAAAACTCTACAACGCCCATTTTACGAAAAGTGGGCTTTGCATATCTACTAAAATGAGGTATTATGTGAAAGCTTATGATGTCACGCACCTTTTGACTCTAATAAAGATACCCCGCGAAGTGTCAAAACGCCCCATTTTCAACGCCGAAAAAGTAAAAAAAAAAAAAACTCTAAAACGCCGATTTAACGAAAAGTGATCTTGGCATAAGCCTAAAATGAGGTATTATGTGAAAGCTTATGATGTCACGCAACTTTTTACACCAATAAGGATACCCCGCGAAGTGTCAAAACGCCCCATTTTCACCGCCGAAAGTGTTAAAAAAAAAAAAGGGGCTTGGCATATGAACTAAAGTGAGGTATTATGTGAAAGCTTATGATGTCACGAAACTTTTTACACCAATAAGGATACCCCGCGAAGTGTCAAAACGCCCCATTTTCACCGCCGAAAGTGTTAAAAAAAAAAAAAAAAGGGGCTTGGCATATGGACTAATGTGAGGTATTATGTGAAAGCTTATGAAGTCACGCAACTTTTGAAGTGTCAAAACGCCCCATTTTCACCGCCGAAAAAGTAAAAAAAAAAAAAAAAAAAAAAAAAACTCTAAAACGCCGAATTAACGAAAAATGGGCTTGGCATAAGCCTAAAATGAGGTATTATGTGAAAGCTTATGCAGTCACGCAACTTTTGACACCAATAAGGATACCCCGCGAAGTGTCGAAACGCCCCATTTTCATTTTCACCACCGAAAGTGTACAAAAAAAAAAAAAAACTCTAAAACGCCCATTTTACGAAAAGTGGGCTTTGCATTTCTACTAAAATGAGGTATTATGTGAAAGCTTATGATGTCACGCAACTTTTGACTCTAATAAAGATACCCCGCGAAGTGTCAAAACGCCCCATTTTCAACGCCGAAAAAGTAAAAAAAAAAAAAACTCTAAAACGCCGATTTAACGAAAAGTGATCTTGGCATAAGCCTAAAATGAGGTATTATGTGAAAGCTTATGATGTCACGCAACTTTTTACACCAATAAGGATACCCCGCGAAGTGTCAAAACGCCCCATTTTCACCGCCGAAAGTGTTAAAAAAAAAAAAAAGGGGCTTGGCATAATTATGAACTAAAGTGAGGTATTATGTGAAAGCTTATGATGTCACGAAACTTTTTACACCAATAAGGATACCCCGCGAATGTCAAAACGCCCCATTTTCACGTCCGAAAGTGTTAAAAAAAAAAACTCTAAAACGCCCATTTTACGAAAAGTGGGCTTGCCATGGGAGTAAAATGGAGGTATAATGTCAAAGCTTATGATGTCACGCAACTTTTGACACCAATAAGGATACCCCGCGAAGTGTCAAAACGCCCCATTTTCACCGCCGAAAGTGTAAAAAAAAAAAAAAAAAAAAAAGGGGGGCTCTGCATATGGCCTAAAGTGAGGTATTATGTGAAAGCTTATGATGTCGCGCAACTTTTGACACCAATAAGGATACCCCGCGAAGTGTTAAAACGCCCCATTTTCACCGCCGAAAGTGTAAAAAAAAAAAAAAAAAAGGGGGCTTGGCATATGGACTAAAGTGAGGTATTATGTGAAAGCTTATGATGTCACGCAACTTTTTACACCAATACAAAAGTGGGCTTGGCATATTGCTAAAATGAGGTATTATGTGAAAGCTTATGATGTCACGCAACTTTTGACACCAATAAGGATACCCCGCAAAGTGTCGAAACGCCCCATTTTCACCGCCGAAAGTGTTAAAAAAAAAAAAAGGGGCTTGGCATATGGACTAAAGTGAGTTATTATGTGAAAACTTATGATGTCACGCAACTTTTTACACCAATAAGGATACCCCGCAAAGTGTCAAAACGCCCCATTTTCACCGCCGAAAGTGTAAAAAAAAAAAAAAAAGGGGGCTTGGCATATGGACTAAAGCGAGTTATTATGTGAAAACTTATGATGTCACGCAACTTTTGACACCAATAAGGATACCCCGCGAAGTGTCAAAACGCCCCATTTTCATTTTCACCGCCAAAAGTGTACAAAAAAAAAAAACAAACTCTACAACTCTAAAACGCCCATTTTACGAAAAGTGGGCTTGCCATAGGAGTAAAATGGAGGTATTATGTGAAAGCTTATGATGTCACGCAACTTTTGACACCAATAAGGATACCCCGCGAAGTGTCAAAACGCCCCATTTTCACCGCCGAAAGTGTAAAAAAAAAAAAAAAAAAAACAAACTCTACAACTCTAAAACGCCCATTTTACGAAAAGTCGGCTTGCCATAGGAGTAAAATGGAGGTATTATGTGAAAGCTTATGATGTCACCCAACTTTTGACACCAGTAAGGATACCCCGCAAAGTGTCAAAACGCCCCATTTTTACCACCGAAGCATTAAAAAAAAAAAAAAAAAAAAACTCTAAAACGCCGATTTAACGAAAAGTTGGCTTGGCATAAGCCTAAAATGAGAAATGTTGTGAAAGCTTATGATGTCACGCAACTTTTGACAAAAATAAGGATACCCAGCGAAGTGTCACAACGCCCCATTTTCACAGCCGAAAAAGTAAAAAAAAAAAAAAAAAAAAAAAAAACTCTAAAACGCCGATTTAACGAAAAGTGGGCATGGCATAAGCCTAAAATGAGGTATTATGTAAAAGCTTATGATGTCACGCAACTTTTGACACCAATAAGGATACCCCGCGAAGTGTCAAAACGCCCCATTACCCCGCGAAGTGTCAAAACGCCCCATTTTCAATGCCGAAAAAGTAAAAAAAAAAAAACTCTAAAACGCCGATTTAACGAAAAGTGATCTTGGCATAAGCCTAAAATGAGGTATTATGTGAAAGCTTATGATGTCACGCAACTTTTTACACCAATAAGGATACCCCGCGAAGTGTCAAAACGCCCCATTTTCACCGCCGAAAGTGTTAAAAAAAAAAAAAGGGGCTTGGCATATGAACTAAAGTGAGGTATTATGTGAAAGCTTATGATGTCACGAAACTTTTTACACCAATAAGGATACCCCGCGAAGTGTCGAAACGCCCCATTTTCACCGCCGAAAGTGTTAAAAAAAAAAAAAAAGGGGCTTGGCATATGGACTAAAGTGAGGTATTATGTGAAAGCTTATGAAGTCACGCAACTTTTGAAGTGTCAAAACGCCCCATTTTCACCGCCGAAAGTGAAAAAAAAAAAAAAAAAAAAAAAACTCTAAAACGCCGAATTAACGAAAAATGGGCTTGGCATAAGCCAAAAATGAGGTATTATGTGAAAGCTTATGATGTCACGCAACTTTTTACACCAATAAGGATACCCCGCGAAGTGTCAAAACGCCCCATTTTCACCGCCGAAAGTGTTAAAAAAAAAAAAAAAAGGGGCTTGGCATATGAACTAAAGTGAGGTATTATGTGAAAGCTTATGATGTCACGAAACTTTTTACACCAATAAGGATACCCCGCGAATGTCAAAACGCCCCATTTTCACGTCCGAAAGTGTTAAAAAAAAAACCTCTAAAACGCCCATTTTACGAAAAGTGGGCTTGCCATAGGAGTAAAATGGAGGTATAATGTGAAAGCTTATGATGTCACGCAACTTTTGACACCAATAAGGATACCCCGCGAAGTGTCAAAACGCCCCATTTTCACCGCCGAAAGTGTAAAAAAAAAAAAAAAAAAAAAAGGGGGCTCTGCATATGGCCTAAAGTGAGGTATTATGTGAAAGCTTATGATGTCGCGCAACTTTTGACACCAATGAGGATACCCCGCGAAGTGTTAAAACGCCCCATTTTCACCGCCGAAAGTGTAAAAAAAAAAAAAAAAAAAAAGGGGGCTTGGCATATGGACTAAAGTGAGGTATTATGTGAAAGCATATGATGTCACGCAACTTTTTACACCAATACAAAAGTGGGCTTGGCATATTGCTAAAAAAATGAGGTATTATGTGAAAGATTATGATGTCACGCAACTTTTGACACCAATAAGGATACCCCGCAAAGTGTCGAAACGCCCCATTTTCACCGCCGAAAGTGTTAAAAAAAAAAAAGGGGCTTGGCATATGGACTAAAGTGAGTTATTATGTGAAAACTTATGATGTCACGCAACTTTTTACACCAATAAGGATACCCCGCAAAGTGTCAAAACGCCCCATTTTCACCGCCGAAAGTGTAAAAAAAAAAAAAAAAAAGGGGGCTTGGCATATGGACTAAAGCGAGTTATTATGTGAAAACTTATGATGTCACGCAACTTTTTACACCAATACAAAAGTGGGCTTGGCATATTGCTAAAAAAATGAGGTATTATGTGAAAGATTATGATGTCACGCAACTTTTGACACCAATAAGGATACCCCGCAAAGTGTCGAAACGCCCCATTTTCACCGCCGAAAGTGTTAAAAAAAAAAAGGGGCTTGGCATATGGACTAAAGTGAGTTATTATGTGAAAACTTATGATGTCACGCAACTTTTTACGCCAATGAGGATACCTCGCGAAGTGTTAAAACGCCCCATTTTCACCGCCGAAAGTGTAAAAAAAAAAAAAAAAGGGGGCTTGGCATATGGACTAAAGTGAGGTATTATGTGAAAGCTTATGATGTCACGCAACTTTTTACACCAATACAAAAGTGGGCTTGGCATATTGCTAAAAAAATGAGGT
>OW026369.1:50730641-50980348 GCA_932273885.2 Leucozona laternaria | reverse complement strand
TGACACCAATCATGATACCCCCGCGAAGTGTGGAAGGGGGTCTCTGACACGGTCGAAGGGTTGAAAAAATTATTTTTGTTGATTTTTGACACTAACTTAAACCTGAAAAACGCCCATTACTCGAAAACGGACCTGGACCAGGGTCAGGCGATGTGTCATTTGAAAGCTTATGGTGTCACGCAACTTCTGACACCAATCATGATATCCCACGAAGTGGGAAGGGGGTCTCTGACACGGTCGAAGGGTTGAAAAATTATTTTTGTTGATTTTTGACACTAACTTAAACCTGAAAAACGCCCATTACTCGAAAACGGGACCTGGACCAGGGTCAGGCGATGTGTCATTTGAAAGCTTTTGGTGTCACGCAACTTTTGACACCAATCATGATATCCCGCCAAGTGTGGAAGGGGGTCCTCTGACACGGTCGAAGGGTTGAAAAAATTATTTTTGTTGATTTTTGACACTAACTTAAACCTGAAAAAACGCCCATTACTCGAAAACGGGACCTGGACCAGGGTCAGGCGATGTGTCATTTGAAAGCTTATGGTGCCACGCAACTTTTGACACCAATCATGATATCCCTCCAAGTGTGGAAGGTGGTCTCTGACACGGTCGAAGGGTTGAAAAAATTATTTTTGTTGATTTTTGACACTAACTTAAACCTGAAAAACGCCCATTACTCCAAAACGGGACCTGGACCAGGGTCAGGCGATGTGTCATTTGAAAGCTTATGGTGTCACGCAACTTTTGACACCAATAATGATATCCCGCCAAGTGTGGAAGGGGGTCTCTGACACGGTCGAAGGGTTGAAAAAATTATTTTTGTTGGTTTTTGACACTAACTTAAACCTGAAAAACGCCATTACTCGAAACGGACCTGGACCAGGGTCAGGCGATGTGTCATTTGAAAGCCTATGGTGTCACGCAACTTTTGACACCAATCATGATATCCGCCAAGTGTGGAAGGGGGTCTCTGACACGGTCGAAGGGTTGAAAAAATTATTTTTGTTGATTTTTGACACTAACTTAAACCTGAAAAACGCCCATTACTAGAAAACGGGACCTGGACCAGGGTCAGGCGATGTGTCATTTGAAAGCTTATGGTGTCACGCAAATTTTGACACCAATCATGATACCCCGTGAAGTGTGGAAGGGGGTCTCTGACACGGTCGAAGGGTTGAAAAAATTATTTTTGTTGATTTTTGACACTAACTTAAACCTGAAAAAACGCCCATTACTCGAAAACGGGACCTGGACCAGGGTCAGGCGATGTGTCATTTGAAAGCTTATGGTGTCACGCAACTTTTGACACCAATCATGATATCCCGCGAAGTGTGGAAGGGGGTCTCTGACACGGTCGAAGGGTTGAAAAAATTATTTTTGTTGATTTTTGACACTAACTTAAACCTGAAAAACGCCCATTACTCGAGAACGTTACCTGGACCAGGGTCAGGCGATGTGTCATTTGAAAGCTTATGGTGTCACGCAACTTTTGACACCAATCATGATATTCCGCCAAGTGTGGAAGGGGGTCTCTGACAAGGTCGAAGGGTTGAAAAAATTATTTTTGTTGATTTTTGACACTAACTTAAACCTGAAAAACGCCCATTACTCGAAAACGGGACCTGGACCAGGGTCAGGCGATGCGTCATTTGAAAGCTTATGGTGTCACGCAACTTTTGACATCAATCATGATATCCCGCGAAGTGTGGAAGGGGCTCTCTACACGGTCGAAGGGTTGAAAAAATTATTTTTGTTGATTTTTGACACTAACTTAAACCTGAAAAACGCCCATTACTCGAAAACGGGACCTGGACCAGGGTCAGGCGATGTGCCATTTGAAAGCTTATGGTGTCACGCAACTTTTGACACCAATCATGATATCCCCCGAAGTGTGGAAGGGGGTCTCTGACACGGTCGAAGGGTTGAAAAAATTATTTTTGTTGATTTTTGACACTAACTTAAACCTGAAAAACGCCCATTACTCGAAAACGGGACCTGGACCAGGGTCAGGCGATGTGTCATTTGAAAGCTTATGGTGTCACGCAACTTTTGACACCAATCATGATATCCCGCGAAGAGTGGAAGGGGGTCTCTGACACAGTCGAAGGGTTGAAAAAATTATTTTTGTTGATTTTTGACACTAACTTAAACCTGAAAAACGCCCATTACTCAAAAACGGGACCTGGACCAGGGTCAGGCGATGTGTCATTGGAAAGCTTATAGTGTCACGCAACTTTTGACACCAATTATGATATCCTGCGAAGTGTGGAAGGGGGTCTCTACACGGTCGAAGGGTTGAAAAAATTATTTTTGTTGATTTTTGACACTAACTTAAACCTGAAAAACGCCCATTACTCGAAAACGGGACCTGGACCAGGGTCAGGCGATGTGCCATTTGAAAGCTTATGGTGTCACGCAACTTTTGACACCAATCATGATATCCCGCAAAACGTGGAAGGGGGTCTCTGACACTGTCGAAGGGTTGAAAAAATTATTTTTGTTGATTTTTGACACTAACTTAAACCTGAAAAACGCCCATTACTCGAAAACGGGACCTGGACCAGGGTCAGGCGATGTGTCATTTGAAAGCTTATGGTGTCACGCAACTTTTGACACCAATCATGATATCCCGCCAAGTGTGGAAGGGGGTCTCTGACACGGTCGAAGGGTTGAAAAAATTCTTTTTGTTGATTTTTGACACTAACTTAAACCTGAAAAACGCCCATTACTCGAGAACGGGACCTGGACCAGGGTCAGGCGATGTGTCATTTGAAAGCTTATAGTGTCACGCAACTTTTGACACCAATCATGATATCCCCCGAAGTGTGGAAGGGGGTCTCTACACGGTCGAAGGGTTGAATGTTGATTTTTGACACTAACTTAAACCTGAAAAACGCCCATTACTCGAAAACGGGACCTGGACCAGGGTCAGGCGATGTGTCATTTGAAAGCTTATGGTCTCACGCAACTTCTGACACCAATCATGATATCCCGCCAAGTGTGGAAGGGGGTCTCTGACACGGTCGAAGGGTTGAAAAAATTATTTTTGTTGATTTTTGACACTAACTTAAACCTGAAAAACGCCCATTACTCGAAAACGGGACCTGGACCAGGGTCAGGCGATGTGTCATTTGAAAGCTTATGGTGTCACGCAACTTTTGACACCAATCATGATATCCCGCCAAGTGTGGAAGGTGGTCTCTGACACGGTCGAAGGGTTGAAAAAATTATTTTTGTTGATTTTTGACACTAACTTAAACCTGAAAAACGCCCATTACTCCAAAACGGGACCTGGACCAGGGTCAGGCGATGTGTCATTTGAAAGCTTATGGTGTCACGCAACTTCTGACACCAATCATGATATCCCACGAAGTGGGGAAGGGGGTCTCTGACACGGTCGAAGGGTTGAAAAAATTATTTTTGTTGATTTTTGACACTAACTTAAACCTGAAAAACGCCCATTACTCGAAAACGGGACCTGGACCAGGGTCAGGCGATGTGTCATTTGAAAGCTTTTGGTGTCACGCAACTTTTGACACCAATCATGATATCCCGCCAAGTGTGGAAGGGGGTCTCTGACACGGTCGAAGGGTTGAAAAAATTATTTTTGTTGATTTTTGACACTAACTTAAACCTGAAAAACGCCCATTACTCGAAAATGGGACCTGGACCAGGGTCAGGCGATGTGTCATTTGAAAGCTTATGGTGCCACGCAACTTTTGACACCAATCATGATATCCCTCCAAGTGTGGAAGGTGGTCTCTGACACGGTCGAAGGGTTGAAAAAATTATTTTTGTTGATTTTTGACACTAACTTAAACCTGAAAAACGCCCATTACTCCAAAACGGGACCTGGACCAGGGTCAGGCGATGTGTCATTTGAAAGCTTATGGTGTCACGCAACTTTTGACACCAATAATGATATCCCGCCAAGTGTGGAAGGGGGTCTCTGACACGGTCGAAGGGTTGAAAAAATTATTTTTGTTGGTTTTTGACACTAACTTAAACCTGAAAAACGCCCATTACTCGAAAACGGGACCTGGACCAGGGTCAGGCGATGTGTCATTTGAAAGCCTATGGTGTCACGCAACTTTTGACACCAATCATGATATCCCGCCAAGTGTGGAAGGGGGTCTCTGACACGGTCGAAGGGTTGAAAAAATTATTTTTGTTGATTTTTGACACTAACTTAAACCTGAAAAACGCCCATTACTCGAAAACGGGACCTGGACCAGGGTCAGGCGATGTGTCATTTGAAAGCTTATGGTGTCACGCAAATTTTGACACCAATCATGATACCCCGTGAAGTGTGGAAGGGGGTCTCTGACACGGTCGAAGGGTTGAAAAAATTATTTTTGTTGATTTTTGACACTAACTTAAACCTGAAAAACGCCCATTACTCGAAAACGGGACCTGGACCAGGGTCAGGCGATGTGTCATTTGAAAGCTTATGGTGTCGATCAACTTTTGACACCAATCATGATATCCCGCGAAGTGTGGAAGGGGGTCTCTGACACGGTCGAAGGGTTGAAAAAATTATTTTTGTTGATTTTTGACACTAACTTAAACCTGAAAAACGCCCATTACTCGAGAACGTTACCTGGACCAGGGTCAGGCGATGTGTCATTTGAAAGCTTATGGTGTCACGCAACTTTTGACACCAATCATGATATTCCGCCAAGTGTGGAAGGGGGTCTCTGACAAGGTCGAAGGGTTGAAAAAATTATTTTTGTTGATTTTTGACACTAACTTAAACCTGAAAAACGCCCATTACTCGAAAACGGGACCTGGACCAGGGTCAGGCGATGTGTCATTTGAAAGCTTATGGTGTCACGCAACTTTTGACATCAATCATGATATCCCGCGAAGTGTGGAAGGGGCTCTCTACACGGTCGAAGGGTTGAAAAAATTATTTTTGTTGATTTTTGACACTAACTTAAACCTGAAAAACGCCCATTACTCGAAAACGGGACCTGGACCAGGGTCAGGCGATGTGTCATTTGAAAGCTTATGGTGTCACGCAACTTTTGACACCAATCATGATATCCCGCCAAGTGTGGAAGGGGGTCTCTGACACGGTCGAAGGGTTGAAAAAATTATTTTTGTTGATTTTTGACACTAACTTAAACCTGAAAAACGCCCATTACTCGAAAACGGGACCTGGACCAGGGTCAGGCGATGCGTCATTTGCAAGCTTATGGTGTCACGCAACTTTTGACACCAATCATGATATCCCGCGAAGTGTGGAAGGGGGTCTCTACACGGTCGAAGGGTTGAAAAAATTATTTTTGTTGATTTTTGACACTAACTTAAACCTGAAAAACGCCCATTACTCGAAAACGGCACCTGGACCAGGGTCAGGCGATGTGCCATTTGAAAGCTTATGGTGTCACGCAACTTTTGACACCAATCATGATATCCCCCGAAGTGTGGAAGGGGGTCTCTGACACGGTCGAAGGGTTGAAAAAATTATTTTTGTTGATTTTTGACACTAACTTAAACCTGAAAAACGCCCATTACTCGAAAACGGGACCTGGACCAGGGTCAGGCGATGTGTCATTTGAAAGCTTATGGTGTCACGCAACTTTTGACACCAATCATGATATCCCGCGAAGAGTGGAAGGGGGTCTCTGACACAGTCGAAGGGTTGAAAAAATTATTTTTGTTGATTTTTGACACTAACTTAAACCTGAAAAACGCCCATTACTCAAAAACGGGACCTGGACCAGGGTCAGGCGATGTGTCATTGGAAAGCTTATAGTGTCACGCAACTTTTGACACCAATTATGATATCCTGCGAAGTGTGGAAGGGGGTCTCTACACGGTCGAAGGGTTGAAAAAATTATTTTTGTTGATTTTTGACACTAACTTAAACCTGAAAAACGCCCATTACTCGAAAACGGGACTTGGACCAGGGTCAGGCGATGTGTCATTTGAAAGCTTATGGTGTCACGCAACTTTTGACACCAATCATGATATCCCGCAAAACGTGGAAGGGGGTCTCTGACACTGTCGAAGGGTTGAAAAAATTATTTTTGTTGATTTTTGACACTAACTTAAACCTGAAAAACGCCCATACTCGAAAACGGGACCTGGACCAGGGTCAGGCGATGTGTCATTTGAAAGCTTATGGTGTCACGCAACTTTTGACACCAATCATGATATCCCGCCAAGTGTGGAAGGGGGTCTCTGACACGGTCGAAGGGTTGAAAAAATTCTTTTTGTTGATTTTTGACACTAACTTAAACCTGAAAAACGCCCATTACTCAAAAACGGGACCTGGACCAGGGTCAGGCGATGTGTCATTTGAAAGCTTATAGTGTCACGCAACTTTTGACACCAATCATGATATCCCCCGAAGTGTGGAAGGGGGTCTCTACACGGTCGAAGGGTTGAATGTTGATTTTTGACACTAACTTAAACCTGAAAAACGCCCATTACTCGAAAACGGGACCTGGACCAGGGTCAGGCGATGTGTCATTTGAAAGCTTATGGTGTCACGCAACTTTTGACACCAATCGTGATACCCCGCGAAGAGTGGAAGGGGTCTCTGACACGGTCGAGGGGTTGAAAAAATTATTTTTGTTGATTTTTGACACTAACTTAAACCTGAAAAACGCCCATTACTCGAAAACGGGACCTGGACCAGGGTCAGGCGATGTGTCATTTGAAAGCCTATGGTGTCACGCAACTTTTGACACCAATCATGATATCCCGCCAAGTGTGGAAGGGGGTCTCTGACACGGTCGAAGGGTTGAAAAAATTATTTTTGTTGATTTTTGACACTAACTTAAACCTGAAAAACGCCCATTACTCGAAAACGGGACCTGGACCAGGGTCAGGCGATGTGTCATTTGAAAGCCTATAGTGTCACGCAACTTTTGACACCAATCATGATATCCCGCCAAGTGTGGAAGGGGGTCTCTGACACGGTCGAAGGGTTGAAAAAATTATTTTTGTTGATTTTTGACACTAACTTAAACCTGAAAAACGCCCATTACTCGAAAACGGGACCTGGACCAGGGTCAGGCGATGTGTCATTTGAAAGCTTATGGTGTCACGCAACTTCTGACACCAATCATGATATCCCACGAAGTGGGGAAGGGGGTCTCTGACACGGTCGAAGGGTTGAAAAAATTATTTTTGTTGATTTTTGACACTAACTTAAACCTGAAAAACGCCCATTACTCGAAAACGGGACCTG
The DNA here is from genome assembly GCA_932273885.2 of Leucozona laternaria. Taxonomy (NCBI): domain Eukaryota; kingdom Metazoa; phylum Arthropoda; class Insecta; order Diptera; family Syrphidae; genus Leucozona; species Leucozona laternaria. The sequence continues at coordinate 50,973,141 of OW026369.1, read as the reverse complement.
GACCAGGGTCAGGCGATGTGTCATTTGAAAGCTTATGGTGCCACGCAACTTTTGACACCAATCATGATATCCCGCCAAGTGTGGAAGGTGGTCTCTGACACGGTGGAAGGGTTGAAAAAATTATTTTTGTTGATTTTTGACACTAACTTAAACCTGAAAAACGCCCATTACTCCAAAACGGGACCTGGACCAGGGTCAGGCGATGTGTCATTTGAAAGCTTATGGTGTCACGCAACTTCTGACACCAATCATGATACCCCGCGAAGTGTGGAAGGGGGTCTCTGACACGGTCGAAGGGTTGAAAAAATTATTTTTGTTGATTTTTGACACTAACTTAAACCTGAAAAACGCCCATTACTCGAAAACGGGACCTGGACCAGGGTCAGGCCATGTGTCATTTGAAAGCTTATGGTGTCACGCAACTTTTGACACCAATCATGATATCCCGCGAAGTGTGGAAGGGGGTCTCTGACACGGTCGAAGGGTTGAAAAAATTATTTTTGTTGATTTTTGACACTAACTTAAACCTGAAAAACGCCCATTACTCGAAAACGGGACCTGGACCAGGGTCAGGCGATTTGTCATTTGAAAGCTTATGGTGTCACGCAACTTCTGACACCAATCATGATATCCCACGAAGTGGGGAAGGGGGTCTCTGACACGGTCGAAGGGTTGAAAAAATTATTTTTGTTGATTTTTGACACTAACTTAAACCTGAAAAACGCCCATTACTCGAAAACGGGACCTGGACCAGGGTCAGGCGATGTGTCATTTGAAAGCTTTTGGTGTCACGCAACTTTTGACACCAATCATGATATCCCGCCAAGTGTGGAAGGGGGTCTCTGACACGTTCGAAGGGTTGAAAAAATTATTTTTGTTGATTTTTGACACTAACTTAAACCTGAAAAACGCCCATTACTCGAAAACGGGACCTGGACCAGGGTCAGGCGATGTGTCATTTGAAAGCTTATGGTGCCACGCAACTTTTGACACCAATCATGATATCCCGCCAAGTGTGGAAGGTGGTCTATGACACGGTCGAAGGGTTGAAAAAATTATTTTTGTTGATTTTTGACACTAACTTAAACCTGAAAAACGCCCATTACTCCAAAACGGGACCTGGACCAGGGTCAGGCGATGTGTCATTTGAAAGCTTATGGTGTCACGCAACTTTTGACACCAATAATGATATCCCGCCAAGTGTGGAAGGGGGTCTCTGACACGGTCGAAGGGTTGAAAAAATTATTTTTGTTGGTTTTTGACACTAACTTAAACCTGAAAAACGCCCATTACTCGAAAACGGGACCTGGATCTGGGTCAGGCGATGTGTCATTTGAAAGCTTATGGTGTCACGCAAATTTTGACACCAATCATGATACCCCGTGAAGTGTGGAAGGGGGTCTCTGACACGGTCGAAGGGTTGAAAAAATTATTTTTGTTGATTTTTGACACTAACTTAAACCTGAAAAACGCCCATTACTCGAAAACGGGACCTGGACCAGGGTCAGGCGATGTGTCATTTGAAAGCTTATGGTGTCACGCAACTTTTGACACCAATCATGATATCCCGCGAAGTGTGGAAGGGGGTCTCTGACACGGTCGAAGGGTTGAACAAATTATTTTTGTTGATTTTTGACACTAACTTAAACCTGAAAAACGCCCATTACTCGAAAACGGGACCTGGACCAGGGTCAGGCGATGCGTCATTTGAAAGCTTATGGTGTCACGCAACTTTTGACATCAATCATGATATCCCGCGAAGTGTGGAAGGGGGTCTCTACACGGTCGAAGGGTTGAAAAAATTATTTTTGTTGATTTTTGACACTAACTTAAACCTGAAAAACGCCCATTACTCGAAAACGGGACCTGGACCAGGGTCAGGCGATGTGTCATTTGAAAGCTTATGGTGTCACGCAACTTTTGACACCAATCATGATATCCCGCCAAGTGTGGAAGGGGGTCTCTGACACGGTGGAAGGGTTGAAAAAATTATTTTTGTTGATTTTTCACACTAACTTAAACCTGAAAAACGCCCATTACTCGAAAACGGGACCTGGACCAGGGTCAGGCGATGCGTCATTTGCAAGCTTATGGTGTCACGCAACTTTTGACACCAATCATGATATCCCGCGAAGTGTGGAAGGGGGTCTCTACACGGTCGAAGGGTTGAAAAAATTATTTTTGTTGATTTTTGACACTAACTTAAACCTGAAAAACGCCCATTACTCGAAAACGGCACCTGGACCAGGGTCAGGCGATGTGTCATTTGAAAGCTTATGGTGTCACGCAACTTTTGACACCAATCATGATATCCCCCGAAGTGTGGAAGGGGGTCTCTGACACGGTCGAAGGGTTGAAAAAATTATTTTTGTTGATTTTTGACACTAACTTAAACCTGAAAAACGCCCATTACTCGAAAACGGGACCTGGACCAGGGTCAGGCGATGTGTCATTTGAAAGCTTATGGTGTCACGCAACTTTTGACACCAATCATGATATCCCGCGATGAGTGGAAGGGGGTCTCTGACACAGTCGAAGGGTTGAAAAAATTATTTTTGTTGATTTTTGACACTAACTTAAACCTGAAAAACGCCCATTACTCAAAAACGGGACCTGGACCAGGGTCAGGCGATGTGTCATTTTAAAGCTTATAGTGTCACGCAACTTTTGACACCAATTATGATATCCTGCGAAGTGTGGAAGGGGGTCTCTACACGGTCGAAGGGTTGAAAAAATTATTTTTGTTGATTTTTGACACTAACTTAAACCTGAAAAACGCCCATTACTCGAAAACGGGACCTGGACCAGGGTCAGGCGATGTGTCATTTGAAAGCTTATGGTGTCACGCAACTTTTGACACCAATCATGATATCCCGCAAAACGTGGAAGGGGGTCTCTGACACTGTCGAAGGGTTGAAAAAATTATTTTTGTTGATTTTTGACACTAACTTAACCTGAAAAACGCCCATTACTCGAAAACGGGACCTGGACCAGGGTCAGGCTATGTGTCATTTGAAAGCCTATAGTGTCACGCAACTTTTACTTCAATCATGATATCCCGCGAAGTGTGGAAGGGGGTCTCTGACACGGTCGAAGGGTTGAAAAAATTATTTTTGTTGATTTTTGACACTAACTTAAACCTGAAAAACGCCCATTACTCGAAAACGGGACCTGGACCAGGGTCAGGCGATGTGTCATTTGAAAGCTTATGGTGTCACGCAACTTTTGTCACGCAATCATGATATCCCACGAAGTGGGGAAGGGGGTGTCTGACACGGTCGAAGGGTTGAAAAAATTATTTTTGTTGATTTTTGACACTAACTTAAACCTGAAAAACGCCCATTACTCGAAAACGGGACCTGGACCAGGGTCAGGCGATGTGTCATTTGAAAGCTTTTGGTGTCACGCAACTTTTGACACCAATCATGATATCCCGCCAAGTGTGGAAGGGGGTCTCTGACACGGTCGAAGGGTTGAAAAAATTATTTTTGTTGGTTTTTGACACTAACTTAAACCTGAAAAACGCCCATTACTCGAAAACGGGACCTGGACCAGGGTCAGGCGATGTGTCATTTGAAAGCCTATGGTGTCACGCAACTTTTGACACCAATCATGATATCCCGCCAAGTGTGGAAGGGGGTCTCTGACACGGTCGAAGGGTTGAAAAAATTATTTTTGTTGGTTTTTGACACTAACTTAAACCTGAAAAACGCCCATTACTCGAAAACGGGACCTGGACCAGGGTCAGGCGATGTGTCATTTGAAAGCCTATGGTGTCACGCAACTTTTGACACCAATCATGATATCCCGCCAAGTGTGGAAGGGGGTCTCTGACACGGTCGAAGGGTTGAAAAAATTATTTTTGTTGATTTTTGACACTAACTTAAACCTGAAAAACGCCCATTACTCGAAAACGGGACCTGGATCTGGGTCAGGCGATGTGTCATTTGAAAGCCTATAGTGTCACGCAACTTTTGTCACGCAATCATGATATCCCACGAAGTGGGGAAGGGGGTGTCTGACACGGTCGAAGGGTTGAAAAAATTATTTTTGTTGATTTTTGACACTAACTTAAACCTGAAAAACGCCCATTACTCGAAAACGGGACCTGGACCAGGGTCAGGCGATGTGTCATTTGAAAGCTTTTGGTGTCACGCAACTTTTGACACCAATCATGATATCCCGCCAAGTGTGGAAGGGGGTCTCTGACACGGTCGAAGGGTTGAAAAAATTATTTTTGTTGGTTTTTGACACTAACTTAAACCTGAAAAACGCCCATTACTCGAAAACGGGACCTGGACCAGGGTCAGGCGATGTGTCATTTGAAAGCCTATGGTGTCACGCAACTTTTGACACCAATCATGATATCCCGCCAAGTGTGGAAGGGGGTCTCTGACACGGTCGAAGGGTTGAAAAAATTATTTTTGTTGATTTTTGACACTAACTTAAACCTGAAAAACGCCCATTACTCGAAAACGGGACCTGGATCTGGGTCAGGCGATGTGTCATTTGAAAGCTTATGGTGTCACGCAAATTTTGACACCAATCATGATACCCCGTGAAGTGTGGAAGGGGGTCTCTGACACGGTCGAAGGGTTGAAAAAATTATTTTTGTTGATTTTTGACACTAACTTAAACCTGAAAAACGCCCATTACTCGAAAACGGGACCTGGACCAGGGTCAGGCGATGTGTCATTTGAAAGCTTATGGTGTCACGCAACTTTTGACACCAATCATGATATCCCGCCAAGTGTGGAAGGGGGTCTCTGACACGGTCGAAGGGTTGAACAAATTATTTTTGTTGATTTTTGACACTAACTTAAACCTGAAAAACGCCCATTACTCGAGAACGGGACCTGGACCAGGGTCAGGCGATGTGTCATTTGAAAGCTTATGGTGTCACGCAACTTTTGACACCAATCATGATATTCCGCCAAGTGTGGAAGGGGGTCTCTGACAAGGTCGAAGGGTTGAAAAAATTATTTTTGTTGATTTTTGACACTAACTTAAACCTGAAAAACGCCCATTACTCGAAAACGGGACCTGGACCAGGGTCAGGCGATGTGTCATTTGAAAGCTTATGGTGTCACGCAACTTTTGACACTAATCATGATATCCCGCGAAGTGTGGAAGGGGGTCTCTGACACGGTCGAAGGGTTGAAAAAATTATTTTTGTTGATTTTTGACACTAACTTAAACCTGAAAAACGCCCATTACTCGAAAACGGGACCTTGACCAGGGTCAGGCGATGCGTCATTTGAAAGCTTATGGTGTCACGCAACTTTTGACATCAATCATGATATCCCGCGAAGTGTGGAAGGGGGTCTCTACACGGTCGAAGGGTTGAAAAAATTATTTTTGTTGATTTTTGACACTAACTTAAACCTGAAAAACGCCCATTACTCGAAAACGGGACCTGGACCAGGGTCAGGCGATGTGTCATTTGAAAGCTTATGGTGTCACGCAACTTTTGACACCAATCATGATATCCCGCCAAGTGTGGAAGGGGGTCTCTGACACGGTGGAAGGGTTGAAAAAATTATTTTTGTTGATTTTTGACACTAACTTAAACCTGAAAAACGCCCATTACTCGAAAACGGGACCTGGACCAGGGTCAGGCGATGCGTCATTTGCAAGCTTATGGTGTCACGCAACTTTTGACACCAATCATGATATCCCGCGAAGTGTGGAAGGGGGTCTCTACACGGTCGAAGGGTTGAAAAAATTATTTTTGTTGATTTTTGACACTAACTTAAACCTGAAAAACGCCCATTACTCGAAAACGGGACCTGGACCATGGTCAGGCGATGTGTCATTTGAAAGCTTATGGTGTCACGCAACTTTTGACACCAATTATGATATCCTGCGAAGTGTGGAAGGGGGTCTCTACACGGTCGAAGGGTTGAAAAAATTATTTTTGTTGATTTTTGACACTAGCTTAAACCTGAAAAACGCCCATTACTCAAAAACGGGACCTGGGCCATGGTCAGGCGATGTGTCATTTGAAAGCTTATGGTGTCACGCAACTTTTGACACCAATTATGATATCCTGCGAAGTGTGGAAGGGGGTCTCTACACGGTCGAAGGGTTGAAAAAATTATTTTTGTTGATTTTTGACACTAACTTAAACCTGAAAAACGCCCATTACTCGAAAACGGGACTTGGACCAGGGTCAGGCGATGTGTCATTTGAAAGCTTATGGTGTCACGCAACTTTTGACACCAATCATGATATCCCGCAAAACGTGGAAGGGGGTCTCTGACACTGTCGAAGGGTTGAAAAAATTATTTTTGTTGATTTTTGACACTAACTTAAACCTGAAAAACGCCCATTACTCGAAAACGGGACCTGGACCAGGGTCAGGCGATGTGTCATTTGAAAGCTTATGGTGTCACGCAACTTTTGACACCAATCATGATATCCCGCCAAGTGTGGAAGGGGGTCTCTGACACGGTCGAAGGGTTGAAAAAATTATTTTTGTTGATTTTTGACACTAACTTAAACCTGAAAAACGCCCATTACTCAAAAACGGGACCTGGACCAGGGTCAGGCGATGTGTCATTTGAAAGCTTATAGTGTCACGCAACTTTTGACACCAATCATGATATCCCCCGAAGTGTGGAAGGGGGTCTCTACACGGTCGAAGGGTTGAATGTTGATTTTTGACACTAACTTAAACCTGAAAAACGCCCATTACTCGAAAACGGGACCTGGACCAGGGTCAGGCGATGTGTCATTTGAAAGCTTATGGTGTCACGCAACTTTTGACACCAATCGTGATACCCCGCGAAGAGTGGAAGGGGTCTCTGACAGGGTCGAAGGGTTGAAAAAATTATTTTTGTTGATTTTTGACACTAACTTAAACCTGAAAAACGCCCATTACTCGAAAACGGGACCTGGACCAGGGTCAGGCGATGTGTCATTTGAAAGCCTATGGTGTCACGCAACTTTTGACACCAATCATGATATCCCGCGAAGTGTGGAAGGGGGTCTCTGACACGGTCGAAGGGTTGAAAAAATTATTTTTGTTGATTTTTGACACTAACTTAAACCTGAAAAACGCCCATTACTCGAAAACGGGACCTGGACCAGGGTCAGGCGATGTGTCATTTGAAAGCCTATGGTGTCACGCAACTTTTGACACCAATCATGATATCCCGCGAAGTGTGGAAGGGGGTCTCTGACACGGTCTAAGGGTTGAAAAAATTATTTTTGTTGATTTTTGACACTAACTTAAACCTGAAAAACGCCCATTACTCGAAAACGGGACCTGGACCAGGGTCAGGCGATGCGTCATTTGCAAGCTTATGGTGTCACGCAACTTTTGACACCAATCATGATATCCCGCGAAGTGTGGAAGGGGGTCTCTACACGGTCGAAGGGTTGAAAAAATTATTTTTGTTGATTTTTGACACTAACTTAAACCTGAAAAACGCCCATTACTCGAAAACGGCACCTGGACCAGGGTCAGGCGATGTGTCATTTGAAAGCTTATGGTGTCACGCAACTTTTGACACCAATCATGATATCCCCCGAAGTGTGGAAGGGGGTCTCTGACACGGTCGAAGGGTTGAAAAAATTATTTTTGTTGATTTTTGACACTAACTTAAACCTGAAAAACGCCCATTACTCGAAAACGGGACCTGGACCAGGGTCAGGCGATGTGTCATTTGAAAGCTTATGGTGTCACGCAACTTTTGACACCAATCATGATATCCCGCGAAGAGTGGAAGGGGGTCTCTGACACAGTCGAAGGTTTGAAAAAATTATTTTTGTTGATTTTTGACACTAACTTAAACCTGAAAAACGCCCATTACTCAAAAACGGGACCAGGACCAGGGTCAGGCGATGTGTCATTGGAAAGCTTATAGTGTCACGCAACTTTTGACACCAATTATGATATCCTGCGAAGTGTGGAAGGGGGTCTCTACACGGTCGAAGGGTTGAAAAAATTATTTTTGATGATTTTTGACACTAACTTAAACCTGAAAAACGCCCATTACTCGAAAACGGGACCTGGACCAGGGTCAGGCGATGTGTCATTTGAAAGCTTATGGTGTCACGCAACTTTTGACACCAATCATGATATCCCGCAAAACGTGGAAGGGGGTCTCTGACACTGTCGAAGGGTTGAAAAAATTATTTTTGTTGATTTTTGACACTAACTTAAACCTGAAAAACGCCCATTACTCGAAAACGGGACCTGGACCAGGGTCAGGCGATGTGTCATTTGAAAGCTTATGGTGTCACGCAACTTTTGACACCAATCATGATATCCCGCCAAGTGTGGAAGGGGGTCTCTGACACGGTCGAAGGGTTGAAAAAATTATTTTTGTTGATTTTTGACACTAACTTAACCTGAAAAACGCCCATTACTCGAAAACGGGACCTGGACCAGGGTCAGGCTATGTGTCATTTGAAAGCCTATAGTGTCACGCAACTTTTACTTCAATCATGATATCCCGCGAAGTGTGGAAGGGGGTCTCTGACACGGTCGAAGGGTTGAAAAAATTATTTTTGTTGATTTTTGACACTAACTTAAACCTGAAAAACGCCCATTACTCGAAAACGGGACCTGGACCAGGGTCAGGCGATGTGTCATTTGAAAGCTTATGGTGTCACGCAACTTTTGACACCAATCATGATATCCCGCCAAGTGTGGAAGGGGGTCTCTGACACGGTCGAAGGGTTGAAAAAATTATTTTTGTTGATTTTTGACACTAACTTAAACCTGAAAAACGCCCATTACTCGAAAACGGGACCTGGACCAGGGTCAGGCGATGTGTCATTTGAAAACTTATGGTGTCACGCAACTTTTGACACCAATCATGATATCCCGCGAAGAGTGGAAGGGGGTCTCTGACACAGTCGAAGGGTTGAAAAAATTATTTTTGTTGATTTTTGACACTAACTTAAACCTGAAAAACGCCCATTACTCAAAAACGGGACCTGGACCAGGGTCAGACGATGTGTCATTTGAAAGCTTATGGTGTCACGCAACTTTTGACACCAATCATGATATCCCGCCAAGTGTGGAAGTGGGTCTCTGACACGGTCGAAGGGTTGAAAAAATTATTTTTGTTGATTTTTGACACTAACTTAAACCTGAAAAACGCCTATTACTCGAAAACGGGACCTGGACCAGGGTCAGGCGATGTGTCATTTGAAAGCTTATGGTGTCACGCAACTTTTGACACCAATCATGATATCCCGCGAAGTGTGGAAGGGGGTCTCTACACGGTCGAAGGGTTGAAAAAATTATTTTTATTGATTTTTGACACTAACTTAAACCTGAAAAACGCCCATTACTCGAAAACGGGGCCTGGACCAGGGTCAGGCGATGTGTCATTTGAAAGCTTATGGTGTCACGCAACTTTTGACACCAATCATGATATCCCGTGAAGAGTGGAAGGGGGTCTCTGACACGGTCGAAGGGTTGAAAAAATTATTTTTGTTGATTTTTGACACTAACTTAAACCTGAAAAACGCCCATTACTCGAAAACGGGACCTGGACCAGGGTCAGGCGATGTGTCATTTGAAAGCTTAAGGTGTCACGCAACTTTTGACACCAATCATGATACCCCGCGAAGAGTGGGTGGTAAAAATAAAATCTTTGTTAGTCAAAAACAATGCAATATGCTTTATTTAAGCCAAAAAACAAAATCATGACAACCCTTTAAACTTTGTATTTCGTTCACTTCAATGTGAAAAAAATAAAAACTTTCGTTAGTCAAATTTAACGCAATATGCTTATATACAGGCACACAAATGAACCCCTACAAAGCATTTGAACTTTGTATTTCCTACGTTTGTCCGTGAAAAAATAAAAAGTTTTTTAATCAAATACAATGCAATATTCTTATAAAGCAAACAAATGAACCCATATAAATAATTTGAACCCTGTAATTCCTTCATTTGGCCATGAAAAAACTAAAATGTTTGTTAGCCAAATACAACGCAATATGCTTTATAGAAGCAACAAATGGAACCCTACAAAGCATTTGAAATTTTTATTTCCTTCGTTTGGCAGTGGAAAAACTAAAATCTTTGTTAGTCAAAAACAACGCAATATGCTTTATATAAACAAACAAACGAACCCATATAAATCATTTGAACACTGTAATTCCTTCATTTGGCCATGAAAAAACTTAAACGTTTGTTAGTCAAATACAACGCAATATGCTTTATATAAGCAAACAAATGAAACCCCTACAAAACATTTGAACTTTGTACTTCATTCGTTTGGCAGTGGAAAAACTAAAATTTTGTTAGTCAAAAACAACGCAATATGCTTTATATAAACAAACAAAGGAACCCATATAAATCATTTCAACACTGTAATTCCTTGGATTGGCCATGAAAAAACTTAAACGTTTGTTAGTCAAAAACAACGCAATATGCTTTATATAAGCAAACAAATGAAACCCCTATAAAACATTTGAACTTTGTATTTCATTCGTTTGGCAGTTAGTCAAAAACAACGCAATATGCTTTATATAAACAAACAAACGAACATATATAAATCATTTGAACCCTGTAATTCCTTCATTTGGCCATGAAAAAACTTAAACGTTTGTTAGTCAAATACAACGCAATATGCTTTATATAAGCAAACAAATGAAACCCTACAAAGCATTTGAACTTTGTATTTCCTTCTTTTGGCAGTGGAAAAAGTAATATCTTTGTTAGTCAATAACAATGCAATATGCTTTATAGAAACAAACAAACGAAATCATATAAATCATTTGAACCCTGTAATTGCTCTATTTGGCCATGATAAAACATAAACGTTTGTTAGTCAAATACAACGCAATATGCTTTATAGAAGCAAACAAATGAAACCCTTCAAAGCATATGAACTTTGTATTTCCTTCGTTTGACAGTGAAAAAACTAAAATCTTTGTTAGTCAAAAACAACGGAATATGCTTTATATAAACAAACAAACGAACCCATATAAATCATTTGAACCCTGTAATTCCTTCATTTGGCCATGAAAAAACTTAAACGTTTGTTAGTCAAATACAACGCAATATGCTGTATAGAAGCAAACAAATGAAACAATACAATGCATTTGAACTTTGTATTTCCTTCGTTTGACTAAACTAAAATCTTTGTTAGTCAAAAACAACGGAATATGCTTTATATCAACAAACAAAAGAACCCATATAAATCATTTGAACCCTGTAATTCCTTCATTTGGCCATGAAAAAACTTAAACGTTTGTTAGTCAAATACAACGCAATATGCTGTATAGAAGCAAACAAATGAAACCCTACAAAGCATTTGAACTTAGTATTTCCTTCGTTTGGCAGTGGAAAAACTAAAATCTTTGTTAGTCAAAAACAACGCAATATGCTTTATATAAACAAACAAACTCATGACATCCTTGAAACTTTGTATTTCGTTCATTTCTATTTGAAAAATAAATAAAAAGTTTTTTTAGCCAAATACAACGCAAACAAATGAACCCCTACAAAGCATTTGAACATTGTATTTCCTTCATTTGGCCTTGAAAAAATTAAAAAGTATGTTAATCAAAAACAATGCAATATGCTTTATTTAAGCAAAAAAAAAAACAAAATCATGACAATCCTTTAAACTTTGTATTTCGTTCACTTCAATGTGAAAAAAAATAAAAACTTTCGTTAGTCAAATTCAACGCAATATGCTTAGGCACACAAATGAACCCCTACAAAGCATTTGAACTTTGTATTTCCTACGTTTGTCCGTGAAAAAATAAAAAGTTTTTTAGTCAAATACAATGCAATATTCTTATAAAGCAAACAAATGAACCCATATAAATAATTTGAACCCTGTAATTCCTTCATTTGGCCATGAAAAAACTTAAATGTTTGTTAGTCAAATACAACGCAATATGCTTTATAGAAGCAACAAATGGAACCCTACAAAGCATTTGAAATTTTTATTTCCTTCGTTTGGCAGTGGAAAAACTAAAATCTTTGTTAGTCAAAAACAACGCAATATGCTTTATATAAACAAACAAAGGAACCCATATAAATCATTTGTCCACTGTAATTCCTTCATTTGGCCATGAAAAAACTTAAACGTTTGTTAGTCAAATACAACGCAATATGCTTTATATAAGCAAACAAATGAAACCCCTACAAAACATTTGAACTTTGTATTTCATTCGTTTGGCAGTGGAAAAACTAAAATCTTTGTTAGTCAAAAACAACGCAATATGCTTTATATAAACAAACAAACGAACCCATATAAATCATTTGAACCCTGTAATTCCTTCATTTGGCTATGAAAAAACTTAAACGTTTAACAAATAAAACCCTACAAGGCATTTGAACTTTGTATTTCCTTCTTTTGGCAGTAATTCCTTCATTTGGCCATGAAAAAAACTTAAACGTTTGTTAGTCAAAAACAACGCAATATGCTTTATATAAGCAAACAAATGAAACCCCTACAAAACATTTGAACTTTGTATTTCATTCGTTTGGCAGTGGAAAAACTAAAATCTTTGTTAGTCAAAAACAACGCAATATGCTTTATATAAACAAACAAACGAACATATATAAATCATTTGAACCCTGTAATTCCTTCATTTGGGCATGAAAAAACTTAAACGTTTGTTAGTCAAATACGACTCAATATGCTTTATATAAGCAAACAAATGAAACCTTACAAAGCATTTGAACTTTGTATTTCCTTCTTTTGGCAGTGGTAAAAATAAAATCTTTGTTAGTCAAAAACAATGCAATATGCTTTATTTAAGCAAAAAAACAAAATCATGACAATCCTTTAAACTTTGTATTTCGTTCACTTCAATGTGAAAAAAAATAAAAACTTTCGTTAGTCAAATTCAACGCAATATGCTTATATACAGGCACACAAATAAACCAATACAAAGCATTTGAATTTTGTATTTCCTTCGTTTGTCCGTGAAAAAATAAAAAAGTTTTTTAGTCAAATACAATGCAATATTTTTATAAAGCAAACACAAATGAACCCATATAAATCATTTGAACTCTGTAATTCCTTCATTTGGCCATGAAAAAACTTAAACGTTTGTTAGTCAAATACAACGCAATATGCTTTATATAAGCCCACAAATGAACCCCTACAAAGCATTTAAACATTGTATTTCATTCGTTTGGCAGTGGAAAAACTAAAATCTTTGTTAGTCAAAAACAACGCAATATGCTTTATATAAACAAACAAAGGAACCCATATAAATCATTTGAACACTGTAATTCCTTCATTTGGCCATGAAAAAACTTAAACGTTTGTTAGTCAAATACAACGCAATATGCTTTATATAAGCAAACAAATGAAACCCCTACAAAACATTTGAACTTTGTATTTCATTCGTTTGGCAGTGGAAAAACTAAAATCTTTGTTAGTCAAAAACAACGCAATGTGCTTTATATAAACAAACAAACGAACCCATATAAATCATTTGAACCCTGTAATTCCTTCATTTGGCCATGAAAAAACTTAAACGTTTGTTAGTCAAATACAACGCAATATGCTTTATATAAGCAAACAAATAAAACTATACAAGGCATTTGAACTTTGTATTTCCTTCTTTTGGCAGTAATTCCTTCATTTGGCCATGAAAAAAACTTAAACGTTTGTTAGTCAAAAACAACGCAATATGCTTTATATAAGCAAACAAATGAAACCCCTACAAAACATTTGAACTTTGTATTTCATTCGTTTGGCAGTGGAAAAACTAAAATCTTTGTTAGTCAAAAACAACGCAATATGCTTTATATAAACAAACAAACGAACATATATAAATCATTTGAACCATGTACTTCCTTCATTTGGGCATGAAAAAACTTAAACGTTTGTTAGTCAAATAAGACTCAATATGCTTTATATAAGCAAACAAATGAAACCCTACAAAGCATTTGAACTTTGTATTTCCTTCTTTTGGCAGTGGTAAAAATAAAATCTTTGTTAGTCAAAAACAATGCAATATGCTTTATTTAAGCAAAAAAACAAAATCATGACAATCCTTTAAACTTTGTATTTCGTTCACTTCAATGTGAAAAAAAATAAAAACTTTCGTTAGTCAAATTCAACGCAATATGCTTATATACAGGCACACAAATAAACCAATACAAAGCATTTGAACTTTGTATTTCCTTCGTTTGTCCGTGAAAAAATAAAAAAGTTTTTTAGTCAAATACAATGCAATATTTTTATAAAGCAAACACAAATGAACCCATATAAATCATTTGAACTCTGTAATTCCTTCATTTGGCCATGAAAAAACTTAAACGTTTGTTAGTCAAATACAACGCAATATGCTTTATATAAGCCCACAAATGAACCCCTACAAAGCATTTAAACATTGTATTTCATTCGTTTGGCAGTGGAAAAACTAAAATCTTTGTTAGTCAAAAACAACGCAATATGCTTTATATAAACAAACAAACGAACCCATATAAATCATTTGAACCCTGTAATTCCTTCATTTGGCCATGAAAAAACTTAAACGTTTGTTAGTCAAATACAACGCAATATGCTTTATATAAGCAAACAAATGAAACCCCTACAAAACATTTGAACTTTGTATTTCATTCGTTTGGCAGTGGAAAAACTAAAATCTTTGTTAGTCAAAAACAACGCAATATGCTTTATATAAGCAAACAAATAAAACCCTACAAGGCATTTGAACTTTGTATTTCCTTCTTTTGGCAGTAATTCCTTCATTTGGCCATGAAAAAAACTTAAACGTTTGTTAGTCAAAAACAACCCAATATGCTTTATATAAGCAAACAAATGAAACCCCTACAAAACATTTGAACTTTGTATTTCCTTCTTTTGGCAGTGGAAAAAGTAATATCTTTGTTAGTCAATAATGCTTTATAGAAACAAACAAACGAACCCATATAAATCATTTGAACCCTGTAATTGCTTAATTTGGCCATGCAAAAATTTAAACGTTTGTTAGTCAAATACAATGCAATATGCTTTATTTAAGCAAACAAACAAACTCATGACATCCTTTAAACTTTGTATTTCGGTCATTTCTATTTGAAAAATAAATAAAAAGTTTGTTAGTCAAATACAAAGCAATATGTTTTATATAAACACACCAATGAACGCATACAAATCTTTTAAACTTTGTATTTCGTTCACTTCAATGTGAAAAAAATAAAAACTTTCGTTAGTCAAATTCAACGCAATATGCTTATATAAAGGCCTACAAATAAACCCCTACAAAGCATTTGAAGTCAATATTTCCTTCATTTCCTTGAAAAAAACTAAAAACTTTGTTAGTCAATTACAACGCAATATGCTTTATATAAGCACACAAATGAACCCCTACAAAGCATTTGAACATTGTATTTCCTTCGTTTGGCAGTGGAAAAACTAAAATCTTTGTTAGTCAAAAACAACGCAATATGCTTTATATAAACAAACAAACGAACCCATATAAATCATTTGAACCCTGTAATTCCTTCATTTGACCATGAAAAAACTTAAACGTTTGTTAGTCAAATACAACACAATATGCTTTATATAATTAAACAAATAAAACCCTACAAGGCATTTGAACTTTGTGTTTCCTTCTTTTGGCAGTAATTCCTTCATTTGGCCATGAAAAAACTTAAACGTTTGTTAGTCAAATACAACGCAATATTCTTTATATAAGCAAACAAATGACACCCTACAAAGCATTTGAACTTTGTATTTCCTTCTTTTGGCAGTGGAAAAAGTAATATCTTTGTTAGTCAATAACAATGCAATATGCTTTATAGAAACAAACAACAGAACCCATATAAAATCATTTGAACCATGTAATTGCTTAATTTGGCCATGCAAAAAGTTAAACGTTTGTTAGTCAAATACAATGCAATATGCTTTATTTAAGCAAACAAACAAACTCATGACATCCTTTAAACTTTGTATTTCGGTCATTTCTATTTGAAAAATAAATAAAAAGTTTGTTAGTCAAATACAAAGCAATATGTTTTATATAAACACACCAATGAACGCATACAAATCTTTTAAATTTTGTATTTCGTTCACTTCAATGTGAAAAAAATAAAAACTTTCGTTAGTCAAATTCAACGCAATATGCTAATATAAAGGACTACAAATAAACCCCTACAAAGCATTTGAACTCAATATTTGCTTCATTTTCTTGAAAAAAAACTAAAAACTTTGTTAGTCAAATACAACGCAATATGCTTTATATAAGCACACAAATGAACCCCTACAAAGCATTTGAACATTGTATTTTCTTCGTTTGCGCGTGGAAAAACTAAAATCTTTGTTAGTCAAAAAACAACGCAATATGCTTTATAGAAACAAACAAACGAATACAAATAAATCAATTGAAACCTGTTATTCCTTCATTTGGCCATGAAAAAACTTAAACGTTTGTTAGTCAAATACAACGCAATATGCTTTATAGAAGCAAACAAATGAAACCCCTACAAAACATTTGAACTTTGTATTTCATTCGTTTGGCAGTGGAAAAACTAAAATCTTTGTTAGTCAAAAACAACGCAATATGCTTTATATAAACAAACAAACGAACCCATATAAATCATTTGAACCCTGTAATTCCTTCATTTGGCCATGAAAAAACTTAAACGTTTGTTAGTCAAATACAACGCAATATGCTTTATAGAAGCAAACAAATGAAACCTTACAAAGCATTTGAACTTTGTATTTCCTTCGTTTGGCAGTGGAAAAACTAAAATCTTTGTTAGTCAAAAACAACGCAATATGCTTTATATAAACAAACAAAGGAACCCATATAAATCATTTGAACACTGTAATTCCTTCATTTGGATATGAAAAAACTTAAACGTTTGTTAGTTTCATTTGTTTGCTTTTATATAAGCAAACAAATGAAACCCCTACAAAACATTTGAACTTTGTATTTCATACGTTTGGTAGTGGAAAAACTAAAATCTTTGTTAGTCAAAAAACAACGCAATATGCTTTCTAGAAACAAACAAACGAATACAAATAAATCAATTGAAACCTGTTATTCCTTCATTTGGCCATGAAAAAACTTAAACATTTGTTAGTCAAATACAACGCAATATGCTTTATAGAAGCAAACAAATGAAACCCCTACAAAACATTTGAACTTTGTATTTCATTCGTTTGGCAGTGGAAAAACTAAAATCTTTGTTAGTCAAAAACAACGCAATATGCTTTATATAAACAAACAAACGAACCCATATAAATCATTTGAACCCTGTAATTTCTTCATTTGGCCATGAAAAAACTTAAACGTTTGTTAGTCAAATACAACGCAATATGCTTTATAGAAGCAAACAAATGAAACCTTACAAAGCATTTGAACTTTGTATTTCCTTCGTTTGGCAGTGGAAAAACTAAAATCTTTGTTAGTCAAAAACAACGCAATGTGCTTTATATAAACAAACAAAGGAACCCATATAAATCATTTGAACACTGTAATTCCTTCATTTGGATATGAAAAAACTTAAACGTTT
Source organism: Leucozona laternaria (assembly GCA_932273885.2). NCBI lineage: Eukaryota > Metazoa > Arthropoda > Insecta > Diptera > Syrphidae > Leucozona > Leucozona laternaria. Next base: position 50,955,677 of record OW026369.1, on the reverse strand, counting down.
GTTAGTTTCATTTGTTTGCTTTTATATAAGCAAACAAATGAAACCCCTACAAAACATTTGAACTTTGTATTTCATACGTTTGGCAGTGGAAAAACTAAAATCTTTGTTAGTCAAAAATAACGCAATATGCTTTATACAAACAAACAAACGAACCCATATAAATCATTTGAACCCTGTAATTCCTTCATTTGGCCATGAAAAAACTTAAACGTTTGTTAGTCAAATACAACGCAATATGCTTTATAGAAGCAAACAAATGAAACCCCTAAAAAACATTTGAACTTTGTATTTCATTCGTTTGGCAGTGGAAAAACTAAAATCTTTGTTAGTCAAAAACAACGCAATATGCTTTATATAAACAAACCCATATAAATCAATTGAAATCTGTAATTCCTTTATTTGGCCATGAAAAAACATAAACGTTTGTTAGTCAAATACAACGCAATATTCTTTATATAAGCAAACAAATGAAACCCTACAAAGCATTTGAACTTTGTATTTCCTATGTTTGTCAGTGGAAAAACTAAAATCTTTGTTAGTCAAAAACAAAGCAATATGCTTTATATAAACAAACCCATATAAATCAATTGAAATCTGTAATTCTTTCATTTGGCCATGAAAAAACATAAACGTGTGTTAGTCAAATACAACGCAATATGCTTTATATAAGCAAACAAATGAAACCCTTCAAAGCATATGAACTTTGTATTTCATTCGTTTGGCAGTGGAAAAACTAAAATCTTTGTTAGTCAAAAACAACGCAATATGCTTTATATAAACAAACCCATATAAATCAATTGAAATCTGATAAGATAAAAACAATGCAATATGCTTTATAGAAACAAACTAACGAACCCATATAAATCATTTGAACCCTGTAATTCCTTCATTTGGCCATGAAAAAAACTTACAACGTTTGTTAGTCAAATACAACGCAATATGCTTCATATAAGCAAACAAATGAAACCCTACAAAGCATTTGAACTTTGTATTTCCTTCGTTTGGCAGTGGAAAAACTAAAAACTTTGTTAGTCAAAAACAACGCAATATGCTTTATATAAACAAACCCATATAAATCAATTGAAATCTGTAATTCCTTCATTTGGCCATGAAAAAACTTAAACGTTTGTTAGTCAAATACAACGCAATATGCTTTATACAAGCAAACAAATGAAACCCTACAAAGCATTTGAACTTTGTATTTCCTTCTTTTGGCAGTGGAAAAAGTAATATCTTTGTTAGTCAATAATGCTTTATAGAAACAAACAAACGAACCCATATAAATCATTTGAACCCTGTAATTGCTTAATTTGGCCATGCAAAAATTTAAACGTTTGTTAGTCAAATACAATGCAATATGCTTTATTTTAGCAAACAAACAAACTCATGACATCCTTTAAACTTTGTATTTCGGTCATTTCTATTTGAAAAATAAATAAAAAGTTTGTTAGTCAAATACAAAGCAATATGTTTTATATAAACACACCAATGAACGCATGCAAATCTTTTAAACTTTGTATTTCGTTCACTTCAATGTGAAAAAAATAAAAACTCTCGTTAGTCAAATTCAACGCAATATGCTTATATAAAGGCCTACAAATAAACCCCTACAAAGCATTTGAACTCAATATTTGCTTCATTTTCTTGAGTCAATTACAACGCAATATGCTTTATATAAGCACACAAATGAACCCCTACAAAGCATTTGAACATTGTATTTCCTTCGTTTGGCAGTGGAAAAACTAAAATCTTTGTTAGTCAAAAACAACGCAATATGCTTTATATAAACAAACAAAGGAACCCATATAAATCATTTGAACACTGTAATTCCTTCATTTGGCCATGAAAAAACTTAAACGTTTGTTATTCAAATACAACGCAATATGCTTTATATAAGCAAACAAATGAAACCCCTACAAAACATTTGAACTTTGTATTTCATTCGTTTGGCAGTGGAAAAACTAAAATCTTTGTTAGTCAAAAACAACGCAATATGCTTTATATAAACAAACAAACGAACCCATATAAATCATTTGAACCCTGTAATTCCTTCATTTGGCCATGAAAAAACTTAAACGTTTGTTAGTCAAATACAACGCAAAATGCTTTATATAAGCAAACAAATAAAACCCTACAAGGCTTTTGAACTTTGTATTTCCTTCTTTTGGCAGTAATTCCTTTATTTGGCCATGAAAAAAATTAAACGTTTGTTAGTCAAATACAACGCAATATGCTTTATATAAGCAAACAAATGACACCCTACAAAGCATTTGAACTTTGTATTTCCTTCTTTTGGCAGTGGAAAAAGTAATATCTTTGTTAGTCAATAACAATGCAATATGCTTTATAGAAACAAACAAACGAACCCATATAAATCATTTGAACCATGTAATTGCTTAATTTGGCCATGCAAAAAGTTAAACGTTTGTTAGTCAAATACAATGCAATATGCTTTATTTAAGCAAACAAACAAACTCATGACATCCTTTAAACTTTGTATTTCGGTCATTTCTATTTGAAAAATAAATAAAAAGTTTGTTAGTCAAATACAAAGCAATATGTTTTATATAAACACACCAATGAACGCATACAAATCTTTTAAATTTTGTATTTCGTTCACTTCAATGTGAAAAAAATAAAAACTTTCGTTAGTCAAATTCAACGCAATATGCTAATATAACGGCCTACAAATAAACCCCTACAAAGCATTTGAACTCAATATTTGCTTCATTTTCTTGAAAAAAACTAAAAACTTTGTTAGTCAATTACAACGCAATATGCTTTATATAAGCACACAAATGAACCCCTACAAAGCATTTGAACATTGTATTTTCTTCGTTTGGCAGTGGAAAAACTAAAATCTTTGTTAGTCAAAAACAACGCAATATGCTTTATATAAACAAACAAACGAAATCATATAAATCATTTGAACCCTGTAATTCCTTCATTTGGCCATGAAAAAACTTAAACGTTTGTTAGTCAAATACAACGCAATATGCTTAAAGAAGCAAACAAATGAAACCTTACAAATCATTTGAACTTTGTATTTCCTTCGTTTGGCAGTGGAAAAACTAAAATCTTTGTTAGTCAAAAACAACGCAATATGCTTTATTTAAACAAACCCATATAAATCAATTGAAATCTGTAATTCCTTCATTTGGCCATGAAAAAACATAAACGTTTGTTAGTCAAATACAACGCAATATTCTTTATATAAGCAAACAAATGAAACCCTACAAAGCATTTGAACTTTGTATTTCCTATGTTTGTCAGTGGAAAAACTAAAATCTTTGTTAGTCAAAAAACAAAGCAATATGATTTATATAAACAAACCCATATAAATCAATTTAAATCTGTAATTCCTTCATTTGGCCATGAAAAAACATAAACGTGTGTTAGTCAAATACAACGCAATATGCTTTATATAAGCAAACAAATGAAACCCTTCAAAGCATATGAACTTTGTATTTCCTTCGTTTGGCAGTGGAAAAAATAAAATCTTTGTTAGTCAAAAACAACGCAATATGCTTTATATAAACAAACCCATATAAATCAATTGAAATCTGATAAGATAAAAACAATGCAATATGCTTTATAGAAACAAACTAACGAACCCACATAAATCATTTGAACCCTGTAATTCCTTCATTTGGCCATGAAAAAACATAAACGTTTGTTAGTCAAATACAACGCAATATTCTTTATATAAGCAAACAAATGAAACCCTACAAAGCATTTGAACTTTGTATTTCCTATGTTTGTCAGTGGAAAAACTAAAATCTTTGTTAGTCAAAAAACAAAGCAATATGATTTATATAAACAAACCCATATAAATCAATTGAAATCTGTAATTCCTTCATTTGGCCATGAAAAAACTTAAACGTTTGTTAGTCAAATACAACGCAATATGCTTTATATAAGCAAACAAATGAAACCCTACAAAGCATTTGAACTTTGTATTTCCTTCTTTTGGCAGTGGAAAAAGTAATATCTTTGTTAGTAAATAATGCTTTATAGAAACAAACAAACTAACCCATATAAATCATTTGAACCCTGTAATTGCTTAATTTGGCCATGAAAAAATTTAAACGTTTGTTAGTCAAATACAATGCAATATGCTTTATTTAAGCAAACAAACAAACTCATGACATCCTTTAAATTTTGTATTTCGGTCATTTCTATTTGAAAAATAAATAAAAAGTTTGTTAGTCAAATACAAAGCAATATGTTTTATATAAACACACCAATGAACGCATACAAATCTTTTAAACTTTGTATTTCGTTCACTTCAATGTGAAAAAAATAAAAACTTTCGTTAGTCAAATTCAACGCAATATGCTTATATAAAGGCCTACAAATAAACCCCTACAAAGCATTTGAACATTGTATTTTCTTCGTTTGGCAGTGGAAAAACTAAAATCTTTGTTAGTCAAAAAACAACGCAATATGCTTTATAGAAACAAACAAACGAATACCATGAAAAAACTTATAGAAGCAAACAAATGAAACCCCTACAAAACATTTGAACTTTGTATTTCATTCGTTTGGCAGTGGAAAAACTAAAATCTTTGTTAGTCAAAAACAACGCAATATGCTTTATATAAACAAACAAAGGAACCCATATAAATCATTTGAACACTGTAATTCCTTCATTTGGCCATGAAAAAACTTAAACGTTTGTTAGTCAAATACAACGCAATATGCTTTATATAAGCAAACAAATGAAACCCCTACAATACATTTGAACTTTGTATTTCATTCGTTTGGCAGTGGAAAAACTAAAATCTTTGTTAGTCAAAAACAACGCAATATGCTTTATATAAACAAACAAACGAAATCATATAAATCATTTGAACCCTGTAATTCCTTCATTTGGCCATGAAAAAACTTAAACGTTTGTTAGTCAAATACAACGCAATATGCTTTATAGAAGCAAACAAATGAAACCTTACAAAGCATTTGAACTTTGTATTTCCTTCGTTTGGCAGTGGAAAAACTAAAATCTTTGTTAGTCAAAAACAACGCAATATGCTTTATATAAACAAACCCATATAAATCAATTGAAATCTGTAATTCCTTCATTTGGCCATGAAAAAACATAAACGTGTGTTAGTCAAATACAACGCAATAATGCTTTATATAAGCAAACAAATGAAACCCTTCAAAGCATATGAACTTTGTATTTCCTATGTTTGTCAGTGGAAAAACTAAAATCTTTGTTAGTCAAAACCAACGCAATATGCTTTATATAACCAAACCCATATAAATCAATTGAAATCTGTAATTCCTTCATTTGGCCATGAAAAAACATAAACGTTTGTTAGTCAAATACAACGCAATATGCTTTATAGAAGCAAACAAATGAAACCTTACAAAGCATTTGAACTTTGTATTTCCTTCGTTTGGCAGTGGAAAAACTAAAATCTTTGTTAGTCAAAAACAACGCAATATGCTTTATATAAACAAACCCATATAAATCAATTGAAATCTGTAATTCCTTCATTTGGCCATGAAAAAACATAAACGTGTGTTAGTCAAATACAACGCAATATGCTTTATATAAGCAAACAAATGAAACCCTTCAAAGCATATGAACTTTGTATTTCCTATGTTTGTCAGTGGAAAAACTAAAATCTTTGTTAGTCAAAACCAACGCAATATGCTTTATATAAACAAACCCATATAAATCAATTGAAATCTGTAATTCCTTCATTTGGCCATGAAAAAACATAAACGTTTGTTAGTCAAATACAACGCAATATTCTTTATATAAGCAAACAAATGAAACCCTACAAAGCATTTGAACTTTGTATTTCCTATGTTTGTCAGTGGAAAAACTAAAATCTTTGTTAGTCAAAACCAACGCAATATGCTTTATATAAACAAACCCATATAAATCAATTGAAATCTGTAATTCCTTCATTTGGCCATGAAAAAACATAAACGTTTGTTAGTCAAATACAACGCAATATTCTTTATATAAGCAAACAAATGAAACCCTACAAAGCATTTGAACTTTGTATTTCCTATGTTTGTCAGTGGAAAAACTAAAATCTTTGTTAGTCAAAAAACAAAGCAATATGATTTATATAAACAAACCCATATAAATCATTTGAAATCTGTAATTCCTTCATTTGGCCATGAAAAAACATAAACGTGTGTTAGTCAAATACAACGCAATATGCTTTATATAAGCAAACAAATGAAACCCTTCAAAGCATATGAACTTTGTATTTCATTCGTTTGGCAGTGGAAAAACTAAAATCTTTGTTAGTCAAAAACAACGCAATATGCTTTATATAAACAAACCCATATTAATCAATTGAAATCTGTAATTCCTTCATTTGGCCATGAAAAAACATAAACGTTTGTTAGTCAAATACAACGCAATATTCTTTATATAAGCAAACAAATGAAACCCTACAAAGCATTTGAACTTTGTATTTCCTATGTTTGTCAGTGGAAAAACTAAAATCTTTGTTAGTCAAAAACAACGCAATATGCTTTATATAAACAAACAAACGAAATCATATAAATCATTTGAACCCTGTAATTCCTTCATTTGGCCATGAAAAAACATAAACGTTTGTTAGTCAAATACAACGCAATATTCTTTATATAAGCAAACAAATGAAACCCTACAAAGCATTTGAACTTTGTATTTCCTATGTTTGTCAGTGGAAAAACTAAAATCTTTGTTAGTCAAAAAACAAAGCAATATGATTTATATAAACAAACCCATATAAATCATTTGAAATCTGTAATTCCTTCATTTGGCCATGAAAAAACATAAACGTGTGTTAGTCAAATACAACGCAATATGCTTTATATAAGCAAACAAATGAAACCCTTCAAAGCATATGAACTTTGTATTTCATTCGTTTGGCAGTGGAAAAACTAAAATCTTTGTTAGTCAAAAACAACGCAATATGCTTTATATAAACAAACCCATATTAATCAATTGAAATCTGTAATTCCTTCATTTGGCCATGAAAAAACATAAACGTTTGTTAGTCAAATACAACGCAATATTCTTTATATAAGCAAACAAATGAAACCCTACAAAGCATTTGAACTTTGTATTTCCTATGTTTGTCAGTGGAAAAACTAAAATCTTTGTTAGTCAAAAACAACGCAATATGCTTTATATAAACAAACAAACGAAATCATATAAATCATTTGAACCCTGTAATTCCTTCATTTGGCCATGAAAAAACTTAAACGTTTGTTAGTCAAATACAATGCAATATGCTTTATAGAAGCAAACAAATGAAACCTTACAAAGCATTTGAACTTTGTATTTCCTTCGTTTGGCAGTGGAAAAACTAAAATCTTTGTTAGTCAAAAACAACGCAATATGCTTTATATAAACAAACCCATATAAATCAATTGAAATCTGTAATTCCTTCATTTGGCCATGAAAAAACATAAACGTTTGTTAGTCAAATACAACGCAATATTCTTTATAACGGGTGATTTTTTAGCTGGTTTGGTTTTGGCAACACTGCTTTTAACAGCTGACGTGTGTTTAGTACCTTGTGTCACTGTCAAACAGCTTCAGTTTGGTTTGCAATTTAACCATGGATCGTCTTACAAATAAACAACGCTAAATTATTGAATTTTACTATCAAAATTCGTGCTCGGTTCGAAATGTTCATCGCGCGCTGCTTCCATTTGATAATCGGCATTCTCGACCTTCTGAGCAGTCTATTCGGAAGATTGTGACCAAATTTCGCACCAAATTTACTTTGTTGGACATTAAACCACCAACACGTTTACGTACTGTGCGTAGTGAAGAAAATATTGCGGCCGTATCAGCTAGTGTGACAGAAGACCGCGAAATGTCGATTCGGCGCCGTTCCCAGCAGTTAGGCCTTTGTTACAGCACTACGTGGAAAATTTTGCGGAAGGATTTGGGCGTAAAGCCTTTTAAGATACAGCTGGTGCAAGAACTAAAGCCAGCCGACCTACCACAACGCCGAATTTTTGGTGAATGGGCTCTTGGAAAGCTGGCCGAGGATCCGCTTTTTTATCGAAAAATTGTGTTCAGCGATGAGGCTCATTTTTGGTTGAATGGGTACGTAAATAAGCAAAATTGCCGCATTTGGAGTAAAGATCAGCCAGAAGCATTGCAACAGCTACCAATGCATCCCGAAAAAGCCACTGTTTGGTGCGGTTTATGGGCCGGCGGCATTATTGGGCCTATTTCTACAAAGATGATCCGAATCGCAGCGTTACTGTCAATGGTGAACGCTACCGAGCGATGATAACGAACTTTTTTTTGCCCTAAATGGAAGTTCTTGACTTGCATGATATGTGGTTTCAACAAGACGGTGCCACATGCCACACAGCACGCGAAACAATGGCGCAATTGCGAGGCGAGTTTGGTGAACAGTTAATTTCACGTTTCGGGCCGGTCAATTGGCCGCCTAGATCGTGCGATTTGACACCATTAGATTATTTTTTGTGGGGGTATGTCAAGGCTAATGTCTATAGGGACAAGCCCGCTTCGATTGACGCACTGGAAGCCAACATCCATGCATTCATTCGTGAGATACCGGCCGATATGTGTGAAAGAGTATGCCAAAATTGGACTCAGCGGATGGGCTACCTGAGACGCAGGTGAACATTTGCATAAAATTATCTTTAAACATTAAATTGCAAGGTTCAAACTATCGATTCAAATAAATATTTCATTCATTTTTTCGAATTTTTTGTGCTTTTTTTTTAAAAAAGTTCTAAACCTTTTAAAAAATCACCCATTATAAGCAAACAAATGAAACAATACAAAGCATTTGAACTTTGTATTTCCTATGTTTGTGAGTGGAAAAACTAAAATCTTTGTTAGTCAAAAACAAAGCAATATGCTTTATATAAACAAACCCATATAAATCAATTGAAATCTGTAATTCCTTCATTTGGCCATGAAAAAACTTAAACGTTTGTTAGTCAAATACAACGCAATATGCTTTATATAAGCAAACAAATGAAACCCCTACAAAACATTTGAACTTTGTATTTCATTCGTTTGGCAGTGGAAAAACTAAAATCTTTGTTAGTCAAAAACAACGCAATATGCTTTATATAAACAAACAAACGAAATCATATAAATCATTTGAACCCTGTAATTCCTTCATTTGGCCATGAAAAAACTTAAACGTTTGTTAGTCAAATACAACGCAATATGCTTTATAGAAGCAAACAAATGAAACCTTACAAAGCATTTGAACTTTGTATTTCATTCGTTTGGCAGTGGAAAAACTAAAATCTTTGTTAGTCAAAAACAACGCAATATGCGTTATATAAACAAACAAACGAAATCATATAAATCATTTGAACCCTGTAATTCCTTCATTTGGCCATGAAAAAACTTAAACGTTTGTTAGTCAAATACAACGCAATATGCTTTATAGAAGCAAACAAATGAAACCCCTACAAAACATTTGAACTTTGTATTTCATTCGTTTGGCAGTGGAAAAACTAAAATCTTTGTTAGTCAAAAACAACGCAATATGCTTTATATAAACAAACCCATATTAATCAATTGAAATCTGTAATTCCTTCATTTGGCCATGAAAAAACATAAACGTTTGTTAGTCAAATACAACGCAATATGCTTTATATAAGCAAACAAATGAAACCCTACAAAGCATTTGAACTTTGTATTTCCTATGTTTGTCAGTGGAAAAACTAAAATCTTTGTTAGTCAAAACCAACGCAATATGCTTTATATAAACAAACCCATATAAATCAATTGAAATCTGTAATTCCTTCATTTGGCCATGAAAAAACATAAACGTTTGTTAGTCAAATACAACGCAATATGCTTTATATAAGCAAACAAATGAAACCCTTCAAAGCATTTGAACTTTGTATTTCCTTCGTTTGGCAGTGGAAAAACTAAAAACTTTGTTAGTCAAAAACAACGCAATATGCTTTATATAAGCAAACAAATGAAACCCCTACAAAACATTTGAACTATGTATTTCATTCGTTTGGCAGTGGAAAAACTAAAAACTTTGTTAGTCAAAAACAACGCAATATGCTTTATATAAGCAAACAAATGAAACCCCTACAAAACATTTGAACTTTGTATTTCATTCCTTTGGCAGTGGAAAAACTAAAATCTTTGTTAGTCAAAAACAACGCAATATGCTTTATATAAACAAACAAACGAACCCATATAAATCATTTGAACCCTGTAATTCCTTCATTTGGCCATGAAAAAACATAAACGTTTGTTAGTCAAATACAACGCAATATGCTTTATATAAGCAAACAAATGAAACCCTTCAAAGCATATGAACTTTGTATTTCCTTCGTTTGGCAGTGGAAAAACTAAAAACTTTGTTAGTCAAAAACAACGCAATATGCTTTATATAAGCAAACAAATGAAACCCCTACAAAACATTTGAACTTTGTATTTCATTCGTTTGGCAGTGGAAAAACTAAAATCTTTGTTAGTCAAAAACAACGCAATATGCTTTATATAAACAAACAAACGAACATATATAAATCATTTGAACCCTGTAATTCCTTCATTTGGGCATGAAAAAACTTAAACGTTTGTTAGTCCAATACGACTCAATATGCTTTATATAAGCAAACAAATGAAACCTTACAAAGCATTTGAACTTTGTATTTCCTTCTTTTGGCAGTGGTAAAAATAAAATCTTTGTTAGTCAAAAACAATGCAATATGCTTTATTTAAGCAAAAAAACAAAATCATGACAATCCTTTAAACTTTGTATTTCGTTCACTTCAATGTGAAAAAAAATAAAAACTTTCGTTAGTCAAATTCAACGCAATATGCTTATATACAGGCACACAAATATTTTGTATTTCCTTCGTTTGTCCGTGAAAAAATAAAAAAGTTTTTTAGTCAAATACAATGCAATATTTTTATAAAGCAAACACAAATGAACCCATATAAATCATTTGAACTCTGTAATTCCTTCATTTGGCCATGAAAAAACTTAAACGTTTGTTAGTCAAATACAACGCAATATGCTTTATATAAGCACACAAATGAACCCCTACAAAGCATTTAAACATTGTATTTCATTCCTTTGGCAGTGGAAAAACTAAAATCTTTGTTAGTCAAAAACAACGCAATATGCTTTATATAAACAAACAAAGGAACCCATATAAATCATTTGAACACTGTAATTCCTTCATTTGGCCATGAAAAAACTTAAACGTTTGTTAGTCAAATACAACGCAATATGCTTTATATAAGCAAACAAATGAAACCCCTACAAAACATTTGAACTTTGTATTTCATTCGTTTGGCAGTGGAAAAACTAAAATCTTTGTTAGTCAAAAACAACGCAATATGCTTTATATAAACAAACAAACGAACCCATATAAATCATTTGAAACCTGTAATTCCTTCATTTGGCCATGAAAAAACTTAAACGTTTGTTAGTCAAATACAACGCAATATGCTTTATATAAGCAAACAAATGAAAGCCCTACAAAACATTTGAACTTTGTATTTCATTCGTTTGGCAGTGGAAAAACTAAAATCTTTGTTAGTCAAAAACAACGCAATATGCTTTATATAAGCAAACAAATAAAACCCTACAAGGCATTTGAACTTTGTATTTCCTTCTTTTGGCAGTAATTCCTTCATTTGGCCATGAAAAAAACTTAAACGTTTGTTAGTCAAAAACAACCCAATATGCTTTATATAAGCAAACAAATGAAACCCCTACAAAACATTTGAACTTTGTATTTCCTTCTTTTGGCAGTGGAAAAAGTAATATCTTTGTTAGTCAATAATGCTTTATAGAAACAAACAAACGAACCCATATAAATCATTTGAACACTGTAATTCCTTCATTTGGCCATGAAAAAACTTAAACGTTTGTTAGTCAAATACAACGCAATATGCTTTATATAAGCAAACAAATGAAACCCCTACAAAACATTTGAACTTTGTATTTCATTCGTTTGGCAGTGGAAAAACTAAAATCTTTGTTAGTCAAAAACAACGCAATATGCTTTATATAAACAAACAAACGAACCCATATAAATCATTTGGACCCTGTAATTCCTTCATTTGAACATGAAAAAACTTAAACGTTTGTTAGTCAAATACAACACAATATGCTTTATATAAGCAAACAAATAAAACCCTACAAGGCATTTGAACTTTGTATTTCCTTCTTTTGGCAGTAATTCCTTCATTTGGCCATGAAAAAACTTAAACGTTTGTTAGTCAAATACAACGCAATATGCTTTATATAAGCAAACAAATGACACCCTACAAAGCATTTGAACTTTGTATTTCCTTCTTTTGGCAGTGGAAAAAGTAATATCTTTGTTAGTCAATAACAATGCAATATGCTTTATAGAAACAAACAACAGAACCCATATAAAATCATTTGAACCATGTAATTGCTTAATTTGGCCATGCAAAAAGTTAAACGTTTGTTAGTCAAATACAATGCAATATGCTTTATTTAAGCAAACAAACAAACTCATGACATCCTTTAAACTTTGTATTTCGGTCATTTCTATTTGAAAAATAAATAAAAAGTTTGTTAGTCAAATACAAAGCAATATGTTTTATATAAACACACCAATGAACGCATACAAATCTTTTAAATTTTGTATTTCGTTCACTTCAATGTGAAAAAAATAAAAACTTTCGTTAGTCAAATTCAACGCAATATGCTAATATAAAGGCCTACAAATAAACCCCTACAAAGCATTTGAACTCAATATTTGCTTCATTTTCTTGAAAAAAACTAAAAACTTTGTTAGTCAAATACAACGCAATATGCTTTATATAAGCACACAAATGAACCCCTACAAAGCATTTGAACATTGTATTTTCTTCGTTTGCCAGTGGAAAAACTAAAATCTTTGTTAGTCAAAAACAACGCAATATACTTTATATAAACAAACAAACGAACCCATATAAATCAATTAAACACTGTAATTCCTTCATTTGGCCATGAAAAAACTTAAACGTTTGTTAGACAAATACAACGCAATATGCCTCATATAAGCAAACAAATGAAACCCCTATAAAGCATTTGAACTTTGTATTTCCTTCTTTTGGCAGTGGAAAAAGTAAAATCTTTGTTAGTCAAAAACAACGCAATATGCTTTATATAAACAAACAAAGGAACCCATATAAATCATTTGAACACTGTAATTCCTTCATTTGGATATGAAAAAACTTAAACGTTTGTTAGTTTCATTTGTTTGCTTTTATATAAGCAAACAAATGAAACCCCTACAAAACATTTGAACTTTGTATTTCATTCGTTTGGCAGTGGAAAAACTAAAATCTTTGTTAGTCAAAAACAACGCAATATGCTTTATATAAACAAACAAACGAACCCATATAAATCATTTGAACCCTGTAATTCCTTCATTTGACCATGAAAAAACTTAAACGTTTGTTAGTCAAATACAACACAATATGCTTTATATAAGCAAACAAATAAAACCCTACAAGGCATTTGAACTTTGTATTTCCTTCTTTTGGCAGTAATTCCTTCATTTGGCCATGAAAAAACTTAAACGTTTGTTAGTCAAATACAACGCAATATGCTTTATAGAAGCAAACAAATGACACCCTACAAAGCATTTGAACTTTGTATTTCCTTCTTTTGGCAGTGGAAAAAGTAATATCTTTGTTAGTCAATAACAATGCAATATGCTTTATAGAAACAAACAACAGAACCCATATAAAATCATTTGAACCATGTAATTGCTTAATTTGGCCATGCAAAAAGTTAAACGTTTGTTAGTCAAATACAATGCAATATGCTTTATTTAAGCAAACAAACAAACTCATGACATCCATTAAACTTTGTATTTCGGTCATTTCTATTTGAAAAATAAATAAAAAGTTTGTTAGTCAAATACAAAGCAATATGTTTTATATAAACACACCAATGAACGCATACAAATCTTTTAAATTTTGTATTTCGTTCACTTCAATGTGAAAAAAATAAAAACTTTCGTTAGTCAAATTCAACGCAATATGCTAATATAAAGGCCTACAAATAAACCCCTACAAAGCATTTGAGCTCAATATTTGCTTCATTTTCTTGAAAAAAACTAAAAACTTTGTTAGTCAAATACAACGCAATATACTTTATAATTACAGGGTTCGAATGATGTATATGGATTCATTTGTTTGCTTTATAAGAATATTGCATTGTATTTTACTAAAAAACTTTTTATTTTTTCACGGACAAACGAAGGAAATACAAAGTTCAAATGCTTTGTAGGGGTTCATTTGTGTGCTTATATTAAAGCATATTGCGTTGTAATTGAATAACAAAGTTTTTAGTTTTTTCAAGGAAATATTGAGTTCAAATGCTTTGTAGGGGCTTATTTGTGTGCATATTGCGTTGAATTTGACTAACGAAAGTTTTTATTTTTGTTCACATTGAAGTGAACGAAATACAAAGTTTAAAGGATTGTCATGATTTTGTTTTTTTTTTGCTTAAATAAAGCATATTGAATTGTTTTTGACTAACAAAGATTTTAGTTTTTCCACTGCCAAACGAATGGAATACAAAGTTCAAATGCTTTGTAGGGGTTTCATTTGTTTGCTTATATAAGGCATATTGCGTTGTATTTGTCTAACATACGTTTAAGTTTTTTCATGGCCAAATGAAATAATTACAGGGTTCAATTGAATATATGGGTTCGTTTGTTTGTTTATATAATGCATATTGCGTTGTTTTTGACTAACAAAGATTTTAGTTTTTCCACTGCCAAACGAAGGAAATACAAAGTTTAAATGCTTTGTAGGGTTTCATTTGTTTGCTTATAAAGGGTGATTTTTAAGCTGGTTTGGTTTTGGCAACACTGGTTTTGACAGCTGACGTGTGTTTAGTACCTTGTGTCACTGTCAAACAGCTTCAGTTTGGTTTGCAATTTAACCATGGATCGTCTTACAAATGAACAACGCTTGCAAATTATTGAATTTTACTATCAAAATTCGTGCTCGGTTCGAAATGTTCATCGCGCGCTGCTTGTGTTCAGCGATGAGGCTCATTTTTGGTTGAATGGGTACGTAAATAAGCAAAATTGCCGCATTTGGAGTGAAGATCAGCCAGAAGCATTGCAACAGCTACCAATGCATCCCGAAAAAGCCACTGTTTTTGCGAATTTTTTGTGTTTTTTTTTTAAAAAAAGTTCTAAACCTCTTAAAAAATCACCCGTTATAAGGCATATTGCGTTGTATTTGACTAACAAACGTTTGAGTTTTTTCATGGCCAAATGAAGGAATTACAGAGCTCAATTGATTTATATGGGTTCGTTTGTTTATTTATATAAAGCATATTGCGTTGTTTTTGACTAACAAAGATTTTAGTTTTTCCACTGCCAAACGAAGGAAATCGTCGGTATCCTGCAAAAACGTGTCAAGTCCACTTTTTTGTGAAATAGAGTTAATAATGCAAAAATGTCCCAAAAGTCATAATCCATGTCGTGAAAAAAATCCCATCTCTATTTAAAGTATTATTATGTAGTTATTGTATCAAAACCATCCATTCTATGTCCAAAACATCCAAATGCGTAGAGCAAGAAAGACCCAAGTGGACTTGGGTCCTTTTTGCACAACTCTTTTATTTCATTTTCTCTGCAAAAAAAGCCCAAGTACTGAAATTCAAATAAAATACACCCATGGTACTTCAAATTTTCTCTCCAAAAATCCCAATTTCTGAAATTCAAATAAAAAACTTTTTCATGGCCTACTTGAATTTTTTTATTAGTCGATTTCCCAAATACTTTTGCTTTGAATTTACGTTAAGAAAAATGATCATTATTGAAAGTTGTTCATGTGAATAGGTTGAGCTTTTTTACTTTACTTTAAGAAAAATGAATTTCTCAAGCCGAAGTGCTGTTCTTCTACAGCTTGCGTTAAAAAAAGGTTATTATTTTGTTTCAGAATAGCTAGAACGTTTTTTAACTTAATGATTAATTACTTTCAGAACATTCCAATAAAAATTGTGATATTATAAATTTTAACAAACCCAGTACTTCAAGAGCTTCAAAAACAAAATCTACGGTATCAAATGGTACTTCCTGACTTTTGAAAATCATTTCATGATGTATGTAAGGCTTAAATTCGATTTTGAATTTTATGTTTAGATATTCAAGAACCCATTCCTGGATGTAGTAAAGAAAACAGTGAAAAAGAATGGGATGAATCAAGTCTTGATCAAGATTTTTCAGGCGACGATGATGACCTTGATTATATTCCTGACAACAACAACGAATCAAGCGATAATGATGGTGAAGGAGATGTCGGAGGCGCCTCAAGAATCTACTGCAGAAACACCAATCACTGAAAAGAAAAATAGAAGGTGGAGAAAATCGTGTCCAGAACTATGGAAACGAAATTTAAAGCATGCTGATTTAATACGAGGTAAGAATCCCAAGCAATCAAAGTGTGAAATGTAGTATGTAATTGGAAGTTACCATATCAACGCCAAAAAGATTTCATTTTAAAGGCGGTCGTCGATTCGCAGATACAAAGGCCCCGAGTAAGATCTTCAATTAAAAAAGTTAACCGTAGTGTAGCTAGATCGTACTTTTTGAAAAATGAAAACTCCAATGTACGGGTTTGTCGCGACTTTTTTTGTGGGACCCTAAGTATTTCGAGTAGCACAATTAAAACGGCGTTTAAATATAAAGGGCCAACCGGAGTTTTTTGTAAAGAAGACGAAAGGGGCAGATAAAAACCCGCAAATAAAATATCGGATGAAAATTTAACACGCATTAAGGACCACATCGAAAGCTTTCCAACTGTAGAGTCTCACTACTGCCGCAAAAGTTCTAATCGGATGTTTTTAGATGCAAATCTGAGTATATCAAAAATGTATGCCTTATTCTTAGAAAAATACAAGAGTGACACGTCAACAAAGATACCTTCATCGACTACCTACAGGAAAGTTTTCGGTGAGTGCTACAATTTGTCGTTCTTTCGTCCAAAGAAAGATCAATGCCAAGCATGTGAAAAAGGCAAAGATAGCCAAAATGCTGATTACATTGCCCATTTAAAGAGAAAAAAAGAATGTTCAGAAGCAAAATCCTTGGACAAAGAAAGGGCCACCAAGGAGCCTAATTTCATGGCATGCACATTCGACTTGCAATCGGTGTTGCAAATTCCTTCAAGCGATGTAAGTCCAATGTATTACAGCCGAAAACTATGTGCATATAACTTAACTATTTACAACGCCGCTCCACCTAACGATGCTTTTTGCTATTTTTGGACAGAAACTGATGGCAAAAGAGGAAGCAATGAAATTGGTTCGTGCTTGTATAAGTATTTGCATCAACTATCACCAAAAATAAAAGAAGTGTCTTTTTTTTCTGATACGTGCAGTGGCCAAAATAGAAATACAAATATTTCAATATTATTTCTCTATTTGGTTCAAACTTTAAATTTAGATATAATTGAACACAAATTTCTAGAAAGTGGACACAGCTACATGGAAGTTGATAGCATGCACAGCGCAATCGAGAGGCAAAAAAAGAATTTTCCAGTCTATACGATCCAGGACTGGCTGACTATATTTAGACTCGCACGTTCCAAAAGACTTCAGAGCAAAGGAAATCCGTATAATATAACCCAAATGCGATACACTGACTTTCTGGACTTGTCACAACTGTCGGATATTATAAAAAAACAAAAATTTGGACGAAAATGGAGACAAGGTTAACTGGTTAAAAGTAAAATCTTTTAAGTACCAAAAGATAAAACCTGGTGTGATGGAATACAAATATGACCACACTGAAACTTATAAAGAGATACGTGTTTTTGGTAAAGGTCGTCCAATTAATTTAAAAGAAGTTACCATCAAAAGAGTCTATAACAGCAGCCTTCCTATAAGTGTGGAAAAGAAAAAAGATTTACTTAGTCTTTGCAAGTCAAAAGCCATACCGGAAGAGTTTCACCAATGGTATAAATGAGGATTCGGAATCAGACCAAGATTAATACATAAAAAAAAAAACAAAAAAAAATGTTCATAAAAAACCCATGTCCCTTTAAACCTTTTTTTAATGCAAAAAAGACCTATGTCCAAGATTCATTTAATTTTTGTATAAAAAAAAGTTGAATAAATTGAATTGAGTTAAATTTTTTGGTTTCATCTTATTTATAAATACTTTTACTATCAGATTTTAATTACAATTTTCAAATCGAAACTGCTTAGTGATTTTTCCATTTTACTAAAAAACTTTTTATTTTTTCACGGACAAACGAAGGAAATACAAAGTTCAAATGCTTTGTAGGGGTTCATTTGTGTGCTTATATAAAGCATATTGCGTTGTAATTGAATAACAAAGTTTTTAGTTTTTTCAAGGAAATGAAGGAAATATTGAGTTCAAATGCTTTGTAGGGGTTTATTTGTGTGCCTGTATATAAGCATATTGCGTTGAATTTGACTAACGAAAGTTTTTATTTTTGTTCACATTGAAGTGAACGAAATACAAAGTTTAAAGGATTGTCATGATTTTGTTTTTTTTGCTTAAATAAAGCATATTGCATTGTTTTTGACTAACAAAGATTTTAGTTTTTCCACTGCCAAACGAATGGAATACAAAGCTCAAATGCTGTGTAGGGGTTTCATTTGTTTGCTTATATAAGGCATATTGCGTTGTATTTGTCTAACATACGTTTAAGTTTTTTCATGGCCAAATGAAATAATTACAGGGTTCAATTGATTATATGGGTTCGTTTGTTTGTTTATATAATGCATATTGCGTTGTTTTTGACTAACAAAGATTTTAGTTTTTCCACTGCCAAACGAAGGAAATACAAAGTTCAAATGCTTTGTAGGGTTTCATTTGTTTGCTTATATAAAGCATATTGCGTTGTATTTGACTAACAAACGTTTAAGTTTTTTCATGGCCAAATGAAGGAATTACAGGGTTCAAATGATTTATATGGGTTCATTTGTTTGCTTTATAAGAATATTGCATTGTATTTGACTAAAAAACTTTTTATTTTTTTTTCAGGGCCAAATGAAGGAAATACTAAGTTTATATGATTTGTATGGGTTCATTTATGTGCTTATATAGAGCATATTGGGTTGTTTTTGACTAACAAAGTTTTTAGTTTTTTTCAATTAAATGAAGGAAATATTGAGTTCAAATGCTTTGAAGGGGTTTACTTGTATGCCTGTATATAAGCATATTGCTTTGAATTTGACTAACGAAAGTTTTTATTTTTTTACATTTTTACAAAGTTTAAAGGATTGTCATGATTTTGTTTTTTTTTTGCTTAAATAAAGCATATTGCATTGTTTTTGACTAACAAAGATTTTAGTTTTTAAACTGCCAAACGAATGGAATACAAAGTTCAAATGCTGTGTAGGGGTTTCATTTGTTTGCTTATATAAGGCATATTGCGTTGTATTTGTCTAACATACGTTTAAGTTTTTTCATGGCCAAATGAAGTAATTACAGGGTTCAAATGATTTATATGGGTTCGTTTGTTTGTTTATATAAAGCATATTGCGTTGTTTTTGACTAACAAAGATTTTAGTTTTTCCACTGCCAAACGAAGGAAATACGAAGTTCAAACGCTTTGTAAGGTTTCATTTGTTTGCTTCTATAAAGCATATTGCGTTGTATTTGACTAACAAACGTTTAAGTTTTTTCATGGCCAAATGAAGTAATTACAGGGTTCAAATGATTTATATGGGTTCGTTTGTTTGTTTATAAGAATATTGCATTGTATTTGACTAAAAAACTTTTTATTTTTTCACGGACAAACGAAGGAAATACAAAGGGGTTCATTTGTGTGCTCATATAAAGCATATTGCGTTGTATTTGACTAACAAACGTTTGAGTTTTTTCATGGCCAAATGAAGGAATTACAGAGCTCAAATGATTTATATGGGTTCGTTTGTTTATTTATATAAAGCATATTGCGTTGTTTTTGACTAACAAAGATTTTAGTTTTTCCACTGCCAAACGAAGGAAATACAAAGTTCAAATGCTTTGTAAGGTTTCATTTGTTTGCTTCTATAGAGCATATTGCGTTGTATTTGACTAACAAACGTTTAAGTTTTTTCATGGCCAAATGAAGGAATTACAGAATTCAAATGATTTATATGGGTTCGTTTGTTTGTTTATATAGAGTATATTGCGTTGTTTTTGACTAACAAAGTTTTTACTTTTTTCAAGGAAATGAAGAAAATATTGAGTTCAAATGCTTTGTAGGGGTTTACTTGTGTGCCTGTATATAAGCATATTGCGTTGAGTTTGACTAACGAAAGTTCTTATTTTTTTCACATTGAAGTGAACGAAATACAAAGTTTAAAGGATTGTCATGATTTTGTTTTTTTGCTTAAATAAAGCATATTGCATTGTTTTTGACTAACAAAGATTTTAGTTTTTCCACTGCCAAACGAATGGAATACAAAGTTCAAATGCCTTGTAGGGGATTCATTTGTTTGCTTATATGAGGCATATTGCGTTGTATTTGTCTAACAAACGTTTAAGTTTTTTCATGGCCAAATGAAGGAATTACAGGGTTCAATTGATTTATATGGGTTCGTTTGTTTGTTTCTATAAAGCATATTGCGTTGTTTTTGACTAACAAAGATTTTACTTTTTCCACTGCCAAAAGAAGGAAATACAAAGTTCAAATGCTTTATAGGGGTTTCATTTGTTTGCTTATATGAGGCATATTGCGTTGTATTTGTCTAACAAACGTTTAAGTTTTTTCATGGCCAAATGAAGGAATTACAGGGTTCAAATGATTTATATGGGTTCGTTTGTTTGTTTATAAGAATATTGCATTGTATTTGACTAAAAAACTTTTTATTTTTCCACGGACAAACGAAGGAAATACAAAGGGGTTCATTTGTGTGCTTATATAAAGCATATTGCGTTGTATTTGACTAACAAACGTTTAAGTTTTTTCATGGCCAAATAAAGGAATTACAGAATTCAAATGATTTATATGGGTTCGTTTGTTTGTTTATATAGAGTATATTGCGTTGTTTTTGACTAACAAAGATTTTAGTTTTTCCACTGCCAAACAAATTAAATACAAACTTCAAATGTTTTGTACGGGTTCATTTGTGTGCTTATATAAGGCATATTGCGTTGTATTTGTCTAACATACGTTTAAGTTTTTTCATGGCCAAATGAAATAATTACAGGGTTCAATAGATTATATGGGTTCGTTTGTTTGTTTATATAATGCATATTGCGTTGTTTTTGACTAACAAAGATTTTAGTTTTTCCACTGCCAAACGAAGGAAATACAAAGTTCAAATGCTTGATTTATATGGGTTCGTTTGTTTGTTTATATAAAGCATATTGCGTTGTTTTTGACTAACAAAGATTTTACTTTTTCCACTGCCAAAAGAAGGAAATACAAAGTTCAAATGCTTTGTAGGGGTTTCATTTGTTTGCTTATATGAGGCATATTGCGTTGTATTTGTCTAACAAACGTTTAAGTTTTTTCATGGCCAAATGAAGGAATTACAGGGTTCAATTGATTTATATGGGTTCGTTTGTTTGTTTATATAATGCATATTGCGTTGTTTTTGACTAACAAAGATTTTAGTTTTTCCACTGCCAAACGAAGGAAATACAAAGTTCAAATGCTTTGTAAGGTTTCATTTGTTTGCTTCTATAAAGCATATTGCGTTGTATTTGACTAACAAACGTTTAAGTTTTTTCATGGCTAAATGAAGGAATTACAGGGTTCAAATGATTTATATGGGTTCGTTTGTTTGTTTATATAAAGTATATTGCGTTGTTTTTGACTAACAAAGATTTTAGTTTTTCCACTGCCAAACGAATTAAATACAAAGTTCAAATGCTTTGTAGGGTTTCATTTGTTTGCTTCTATAAAGCATATTGCTTTGTATTTGGCCAAATGAAGCAATTACAGGGTTCGAATGATTTATATGGGTTCATTTGTTTGCTTTATAAGAATATTGCATTGTATTTTACTAAAAAACTTTTTATTTTTTCACGGACAAACGAAGGAAATACAAAGTTCAAATGCTTTGTAGGGGTTCATTTGTGTGCTTATATAAAGCATATTGCGTTGTAATTGAATAACAAAGTTTTTAGTTTTTTCAAGGAAATGAAGGAAATATTGAGTTCAAATGCTTTGTAGGGGTTTATTTGTGTGCCTGTATATAAGCATATTGCGTTGAATTTGACTAACGAAAGTTTTTATTTTAGTTCACATTGAAGTGAACGAAATACAAAGTTTAAAGGATTGTCATGATTTTGTTTTTTTTGCTTAAATAAAGCATATTGCATTGTTTTTGACTAACAAAGATTTTAGTTTTTCCACTGCCAAACGAATGGAATACAAAGTTCAAATGCTGTGTAGGGGTTTCATTTGTTTGCTTATATAAGGCATATTGCGTTGTATTTGTCTAACATACGTTTAAGTTTTTTCATGGCCAAATGAAATAATTACAGGGTTCAATTGATTATATGGGTTCGTTTGTTTGTTTATATAATGCATATTGCGTTGTTTTTGACTAACAAAGATTTTAGTTTTTCCACTGCCAAACGAAGGAAATACAAAGTTCAAATGCTTTGTAGGGTTTCATTTGTTTGCTTATATAAAGCATATTGCGTTGTATTTGACTAACAAACGTTTAAGTTTTTTCATGGCCAAATGAAGGAATTACAGGGTTCAAATGATTTATATGGGTTCATTTGTTTGCTTTATAAGAATATTGCATTGTATTTGACTAAAAAACTTTTTATTTTTTTTTCAGGGCCAAATGAAGGAAATACTAAGTTTATATGATTTGTATGGGTTCATTTATGTGCTTATATAGAGCATATTGGGTTGTTTTTGACTAACAAAGTTTTTAGTTTTTTTCAATTAAATGAAGGAAATATTGAGTTCAAATGCTTTGAAGGCGTTTACTTGTATGCCTGTATATAAGCATATTGCTTTGAATTTGACTAACGAAAGTTTTTATTTTTTTACATTTTTACAAAGTTTAAAGGATTGTCATGATTTTGTTTTTTTTTTGCTTAAATAAAGCATATTGCATTGTTTTTGACTAACAAAGATTTTAGTTTTTAAACTGCCAAACGAATGGAATACAAAGTTCAAATGCTTTGTAGGGGTTTCATTTGTTTGCTTATATAAGGCATATTGCGTTGTATTTGTCTAACATACGTTTAAGTTTTTTCATGGCCAAATGAAGTAATTACAGGGTTCAAATGATTTATATGGGTTCGTTTGTTTGTTTATATAAAGCATATTGCGTTGTTTTTGACTAACAAAGATTTTAGTTTTTCCACTGCCAAAAGAAGGAAATAGGAAATTCAAACGCTTTGTAAGGTTTCATTTGTTTGCTTCTATAAAGCATATTGCGTTGTATTTGACTAACAAACGTTTAAGTTTTTTCATGGCCAAATGAAGTAATTACAGGGTTCAAATGATTTATATGGGTTCGTTTGTTTGTTTATAAGAATATTGCATTGTATTTGACTAAAAAACTTTTTATTTTTTCACGGACAAACGAAGGAAATACAAAGGGGTTCATTTGTGTGCTTATATAAAGCATATTGCGTTGTATTTGACTAACAAACGTTTGAGTTTTTTCATGGCCAAATGAAGGAATTACAGAGCTCAAATGATTTATATGGGTTTGTTTGTTGGTTTATATAAAGCATATTGCGTTGTTTTTGACTAACAAAGATTTTAGTTTTTCCACTGCCAAACGAAGGAAATACAAAGTTCAAATGCTTTGTAGGGGTTTCATTTGTTTGCTTCTATAAAGCATATTGCGTTGTATTTGACTAACAAACGTTTAAGTTTTTTCATGGCCAAATGAAGGAATTACAGAATTCAAATGATTTATATGGGTTCGTTTGTTTGTTTATATAGAGTATATTGCGTTGTTTTTGACTAACAAAGTTTTTACTTTTTTCAAGGAAATGAAGAAAATATTGAGTTCAAATGCTTTGTAGGGGTTTACTTGTGTGCCTGTATATAAGCATATTGCGTTGAGTTTGACTAACGAAAGTTTTTATTTTTTTCACATTGAAGTGAACGAAATACAAAGTTTAAAGGATTGTCATGATTTTGTTTTTTTGCTTAAATAAAGCATATTGCATTGTTTTTGACTAACAAAGATTTTAGTTTTTCCACTGCCAAACGAATGGAATACAAAGTTCAAATGCCTTGTAGGGGATTCATTTGTTTGCTTATATGAGGCATATTGCGTTGTATTTGTCTAACAAACGTTTAAGTTTTTTCATGGCCAAATGAAGGAATTACAGGGTTCAATTGATTTATATGGGTTCGTTTGTTTGTTTCTACAAAGCATATTGCGTTGTTTTTGACTAACAAAGATTTTACTTTTTCCACTGCCAAAAGAAGGAAATACAAAGTTCAAATGCTTTATAGGGGTTTCATTTGTTTGCTTATATGAGGCATATTGCGTTGTATTTGTCTAACAAACGTTTAAGTTTTTTCATGGCCAAATGAAGGAATTAAAGGGTTCAAATGATTTATATGGGTTCGTTTGTTTGTTTATAAGAATATTGCATTGTATTTGACTAAAAAACTTTTTATTTTTCCACGGACAAACGAAGGAAATACAAAGGGGTTCATTTGTGTGCTTATATAAAGCATATTGCGTTGTATTTGACTAACAAACGTTTAAGTTTTTTCATGGCCAAATAAAGGAATTACAGAATTCAAATGATTTATATGGGTTCGTTTGTTTGTTTATATAGAGTATATTGCGTTGTTTTTGACTAACAAAGATTTTAGTTTTTCCACTGCCAAACAAATTAAATACAAACTTCAAATGTTTTGTACGGGTTCATTTGTGTGCTTATATAAGGCATATTGCGTTGTATTTGTCTAACATACGTTTAAGTTTTTTCATAACCAAATGAAATAATTACAGGGTTCAATAGATTATATGGGTTCGTTTGTTTGTTTATATAATGCATATTGCGTTGTTTTTGACTAACAAAGATTTTAGTTTTTCCACTGCCAAACGAAGGAAATACAAAGTTCAAATGCTTGATTTATATGGGTTCGTTTGTTTATTTCTATAAAGCATATTGCGTTGTTTTTGACTAACAAACGTTTAAGTTTTTTCATGGCTAAATGAAGGAATTACAGGGTTCAAATGATTTATATGGGTTCGTTTGTTTGTTTATATAAAGTATATTGCGTTGTTTTTGACTAACAAAGATTTTAGTTTTTCCACTGCCAAACGAATTAAATACAAAGTTCAAATGCTTTGTAGGGTTTCATTTGTTTGCTTCTATAAAGCATATTGCTTTGTATTTGGCCAAATGAAGCAATTACAGGGTTCGAATGATTTATATGGGTTCATTTGTTTGCTTTATAAGAATATTGCATTGTATTTTACTAAAAAACTTTTTATTTTTTCACGGACAAACGAAGGAAATACAAAGTTCAAATGCTTTGTAGGGGTTCATTTGTGTGCTTATATAAAGCATATTGCGTTGTAATTGAATAACAAAGTTTTTAGTTTTTTCAAGGAAATGAAGGAAATATTGAGTTCAAATGCTTTGTAGGCGTTTATTTGTGTGCCTGTATATAAGCATATTGCGTTGAATTTGACTAACGAAAGTTTTTATTTTTGTTCACATTGAAGTGAACGAAATACAAAGTTTAAAGGATTGTCATGATTTTGTTTTTTTTTGCTTAAATAAAGCATATTGCATTGTTTTTGACTAACAAAGATTTTAGTTTTTCCACTGCCAAACGAATGGAATACAAAGCTCAAATGCTGTGTAGGGGTTTCATTTGTTTGCTTATATAAGGCATATTGCGTTGTATTTGTCTAACATACGTTTAAGTTTTTTCATGGCCAAATGAAATAATTACAGGGTTCAATTGATTATATGGGTTCGTTTGTTTGTTTATATAATGCATATTGCGTTGTTTTTGACTAACAAAGATTTTAGTTTTTCCACTGCCAAACTAAGGAAATACAAAGTTCAAATGCTTTGTAGGGTTTCATTTGTTTGCTTATATAAAGCATATTGCGTTGTATTTGACTAACAAACGTTTAAGTTTTTTCATGGCCAAATGAAGGAATTACAGGGTTCAAATGATTTATATGGGTTCATTTGTTTGCGTTATAAGAATATTGCATTGTATTTGACTACAAAACTTTTTATTTTTTTTTCAGGGCCAAATGAAGGAAATACTAAGTTTATATGATTTGTATGGGTTCATTTATGTGCTTATATAGAGCATATTGGGTTGTTTTTGACTAACAAAGTTTTTAGTTTTTTTCAATTAAATGAAGGAAATATTGAGTTCAAATGCTTTGAAGGCGTTTACTTGTGTGCCTGTATATAAGCATATTGCTTTGAATTTGACTAACGAAAGTTTTTATTTTTTTACATTTTTACAAAGTTTAAAGGATTGTCATGATTTTGTTTTTTTTTTGCTTAAATAAAGCATATTGCATTGTTTTTGACTAACAAAGATTTTACTTTTTAAACTGCCAAACGAATGGAATACAAAGTTCAAATGCTGTGTAGGGGTTTCATTTGTTTGCTTATATAAGGCATATTGCGTTGTATTTGTCTAACATACGTTTAAGTTTTTTCATGGCCAAATGAAGTAATTACAGGGTTCAAATGATTTATATGGGTTCGTTTGTTTGTTTATATAAAGCATATTGCGTTGTTTTTGACTAACAAAGATT
This sequence comes from Leucozona laternaria, assembly GCA_932273885.2. Lineage (NCBI taxonomy): Eukaryota > Metazoa > Arthropoda > Insecta > Diptera > Syrphidae > Leucozona > Leucozona laternaria. The sequence continues at coordinate 50,928,987 of OW026369.1, read as the reverse complement.
TTAGTTTTTCCACTGCCAAACGAAGGAAATACAAAGTTCAAACGCTTTGTAAGGTTTCATTTGTTTGCTTCTATAAAGCATATTGCGTTGTATTTGACTAACAAACGTTTAAGTTTTTTCATGGCCAAATGAAGTAATTACAGGGTTCAAATGATTTATATGGGTTCGTTTGTTTGTTTATATAAAGCATATTGCGTTGTTTTTGACTAACAAACGTTTAAGTTTTTTCATGGACAAATGAAGGAATTACAGGGTTCAAATGATTTATATGGGTTCGTTTGTTTGTTTATAAGAATATTGCATTGTATTTGACTAAAAAACTTTTTATTTTTTCACGGACAAACGAAGGAAATACAAAGGGGTTCATTTGTGTGCTTATATAAAGCATATTGCGTTGTATTTGACTAACAAACGTTTGAGTTTTTTCATGGCCAAATGAAGGAATTACAGAGCTCAAATGATTTATATGGGTTCGTTTGTTTATTTATATAAAGCATATTGCGTTGTTTTTGACTAACAAAGATTTTAGTTTTTCCACTGCCAAACGAAGGAAATACAAAGTTCAAATGCTTTGTAAGGTTTCATTTGCTTGCTTCTATAAAGCATATTGCGTTGTATTTGACTAACAAACGTTTAAGTTTTTTCATGGCCAAATGAAGGAATTACAGAATTCAAATGATTTATATGGGTTCGTTTGTTTGTTTATATAGAGTATATTGCGTTGTTTTTGACTAACAAAGTTTTTACTTTTTTCAAGGAAATGAAGAAAATATTGAGTTCAAATGCTTTGTAGGGGTTTACTTGTGTGAATGTATATAAGCATATTGCGTTGAATTTGACTAACGAAAGTTTTTATTTTTTTCACATTGAAGTGAACGAAATACAAAGTTTAAAGGATTGTCATGATTTTGTTTTTTTGCTTAAATAAAGCATATTGCATTGTTTTTGACTAACAAAGATTTTAGTTTTTCCACTGCCAAACGAATGGAATACAAAGTTCAAATGCTTTGTAGGGGTTTCATTTGTTTGCTTATATGAGGCATATTGCGTTGTATTTGTCTAACAAACGTTTAAGTTTTTTCATGGCCAAATGAAGGAATTACAGGGTTCAATTGATTTATATGGGTTCGTTTGTTTGTTTATATAATGCATATTGCGTTGTTTTTGACTAACAAAGATTTTAGTTTTTCCACTGCCAAACGAAGGAAATACAAAGTTCAAATGCTTTGTAGGGTTTCATTTGTTTGCTTCTATAAAGCATATTGCGTTGTATTTGACTAACAAACGTTTAAGTTTTTTCAAGGAAATGAAGGAAATATTGAGTTCAAATGCTTTGTAGGGGTTAATTTGTGTGCCTGTATATAAGCATATTGCGTTGAATTTGACTAACGAAAGTTTTTATTTTTGTTCACATTGAAGTGAACGAAATACAAAGTTTAAAGGATTGTCATGATTTTGTTTTTTTTGCTTAAATAAAGCATATTGCATTGTTTTTGACTAACAAAGATTTTAGTTTTTCCACTGCCAAACGAATGGAATACAAAGTTCAAATGCTGTGTAGGGGTTTCATTTGTTTGCTTATATAAGGCATATTGCGTTGTATTTGTCTAACATACGTTTAAGTTTTTTCATGAAGTAATTACAAGGTTCAAATGATTTATATGGGTTCGTTTGTTTGTTTATATAAAGCATATTGCGTTGTTTTTGACTAACAAAGATTTTAGTTTTTCCACTGCCAAACGAAGGAAATACAAAGTTCAAACGCTTTGTAAGGTTTCATTTGTTTGCTTCTATAAAGCATATTGCGTTGTATTTGACTAACAAACGTTTAAGTTTTTTCATGGCCAAATGAAGGAATTACAGGGTGCAATTGATTTATATGGGTTCGTTTGTTTGTTTATATAAAGCATATTGCGTTGTTTTTGACTAACAAAGATTTAAGTTTTTCCACTGCCAAACGAAGGAAATACAAAGTTCAAATGCTTTGTAAGGTTTCATTGGTTTGCTTCTATAAAGCATATTGCGTTGTATTTGACTAACAAACGTTTAAGTTTTTTCATGGCCAAATGAAGGAATTACAGGGTTCAAATGATTTATATGGGTTCGTTTGTTTGTTTATATAAAGCATATTGCGTTGTTTTTGACTAACAAAGATTTTAGTTTTTCCACTGCCAAACGAAGGAAATACAAAGTTCAAACGCTTTGTAAGGTTTCATTTGTTTGCTTCTATAAAGCATATTGCGTTGTATTTGACTAACAAACGTTTAAGTTTTTTCATGGCCAAATGAAGTAATTACAGGGTTCAAATGCTTTATATGGGTTCGTTTGTTTGTTTATAAGAATATTGCATTGTATTTGACTAAAAAACTTTTTATTTTTTCACGGACAAACGAAGGAAATACAAAGGGGTTCATTTGTGTGCTTATATAAAGCATATTGCGTTGTATTTGACTAACAAACGTTTGAGTTTTTTCATGGCCAAATGAAGGAATTACAGAGTTCAAATGATTTATATGGGTTCGTTTGTTTGTTTATATAAAGCATATTGCGTTGTTTTTGACTAACAAAGATTTTAGTTTTTCCACTGCCAAACGAAGGAAATACAAAGTTCAAATGCTTTGTAAGGTTTCATTTGTTTGCTTCTATAAAGCATATTGCGTTGTATTTGACTAACAAACGTTTAAGTTTTTTCATGGCCAAATGAAGGAATTACAGAATTCAAATGATTTATATGGGTTCGTTTGTTTGTTTATATAGAGTATATTGCGTTGTTTTTGACTAACAAAGTTTTTACTTTTTTCAAGGAAATGAAGAAAATATTGAGTTCAAATGCTTTGTAGGGGTTTACTTGTGTGCCTGTATATAAGCATATTGCGTTGAGTTTGACTAACGAAAGTTTTTATTTTTTTCACATTGAAGTGAACGAAATACAAAGTTTAAAGGATTGTCATGATTTTGTTTTTTTGCTTAAATAAAGCATATTGCATTGTTTTTGACTAACAAAGATTTTAGTTTTTCCACCGCCAAACGAAGGAAATACAAAGTTCAAACGCTTTGTAAGGTTTCATTTGTTTGCTTCTATAAAGCATATTGCGTTGTATTTGACTAACAAACGTTTAAGTTTTTTAATGGCCAAATGAAGTAATTACAGGCTTCAAATGATTTATATGGGTTCGTTTGTTTGTTTATATAAAGCATATTGCGTTGTTTTTGACTAACAAACGTTTAAGTTTTTTCATGGACAAATGAAGGAATTACAGGGTTCAAATGATTTATATGGGTTCGTTTGTTTGTTTATAAGAATATTGCATTGTATTTGACTAAAAAACTTTTTATTTTTTCACGGACAAACGAAGGAAATACAAAGGGGTTCATTTGTGTGCTTATATAAAGCATATTGCGTTGTATTTGACTAACAAACGTTTGAGTTTTTTCATGGCCAAATGAAGGAATTACAGAGCTCAAATGATTTATATGGGTTCGTTTGTTTATTTATATAAAGCATATTGCGTTGTTTTTGACTAACAAAGATTTTAGTTTTTCCACTGCCAAACGAAGGAAATACAAAGTTCAAATGCTTTGTAGGGTTTCATTTGTTTGCTTATATAAAGCATATTGCGTTGTATTTGACTAACAAACGTTTAAGTTTTTTCATGGCCAAATGAAGGAATTACAGAATTCAAATGATTTATATGGGTTCGTTTGTTTGTTTATATAGAGTATATTGCGTTGTTTTTGACTAACAAAGTTTTTACTTTTTTCAAGGAAATGAAGAAAATATTGAGTTCAAATGCTTTGTAGGGGTTTACTTGTGTGAATGTATATAAGCATATTGCGTTGAGTTTGACTAACGAAAGTTTTTATTTTTTTCACATTGAAGTGAACGAAATACAAAGTTTAAAGGATTGTCATGATTTTGTTTTTTTGCTTAAATAAAGCATATTGCATTGTTTTTGACTAACAAAGATTTTAGTTTTTCCACTGCCAAACGAATGGAATACAAAGTTCAAATGCTTTGTAGGGGTTTCATTTGTTTGCTTATATGAGGCATATTGCGTTGTATTTGTCTAACAAACGTTTAAGTTTTTTCATGGCCAAATGAAGGAATTACAGGGTTCAATTGATTTATATGGGTTCGTTTGTTTGTTTATATAATGCATATTGCGTTGTTTTTGACTAACAAAGATTTTAGTTTTTCCACTGCCAAACGAAGGAAATACAAAGTTCAAATGCTTTGTAGGGTTTCATTTGTTTGCTTCTATAAAGCATATTGCGTTGTATTTGACTAACAAACGTTTAAGTTTTTTCAAGGAAATGAAGGAAATATTGAGTTCAAATGCTTTGTAGGGGTTAATTTGTGTGCCTGTATATAAGCATATTGCGTTGAATTTGACTAACGAAAGTTTTTATTTCTGTTCACATTGAAGTGAACGAAATACAAAGTTTAAAGGATTGTCATGATTTTGTTTTTTTTGCTGAAATAAAGCATATTGCATTGTTTTTGACTAACAAAGATTTTAGTTTTTCCACTGCCAAACGAATGGAATACAAAGTTCAAATGCTGTGTAGGGGTTTCATTTGTTTGCTTATATAAGGCATATTGCGTTGTATTTGTCTAACATACGTTTAAGTTTTTTCATGGCCAAATGAAGTAATTACAAGGTTCAAATGATTTATATGGGTTCGTTTGTTTGTTTATATAAAGCATATGGCGTTGTTTTTGACTAACAAAGATTTTAGTTTTTCCACTGCCAAACGAAGGAAATACAAAGTTCAAACGCTTTGTAAGGTTTCATATGTTTGCTTCTATAAAGCATATTGCGTTGTATTTGACTAACAAACGTTTAAGTTTTTTCATGGCCAAATGAAGGAATTACAGGGTTCAAATGATTTATATGGGTTCGTTTGTTTGTTTATATAAAGCATATTGCGTTGTTTTTGACTAACAAAGATTTTAGTTTTTCACTGCCAAACGAAGGAAATACAAAGTTCAAACGCTTTGTAAGGTTTCATATGTTTGCTTCTATAAAGCATATTGCGTTGTATTTGACTAACAAACGTTTAAGTTTTTTCATGGCCAAATGAAGGAATTACAGGGTTCAAATGATTTATATGGGTTCGTTTGTTTGTTTATATAAAGCATATTGCGTTGTTTTTGACTAACAAAGATTTTAGTTTTTCCACTGCCAAACGAAGGAAATACAAAGTTCAAACGCTTTGTAAGGTTTCATTTGTTTGCTTCTATAAAGCATATTGCGTTGTATTTGACTAACAAACGTTTAAGTTTTTTCATGGCCAAATGAAGTAATTACAGGGTTCAAATGCTTTATATGGGTTCGTTTGTTTGTTTATAAGAATATTGCATTGTATTTGACTAAAAAACTTTTTATTTTTTCACGGACAAACGAAGGAAATACAAAGGGGTTCATTTGTGTGCTTATATAAAGCATATTGCGTTGTATTTGACTAACAAACGTTTGAGTTTTTTCATGGCCAAATGAAGGAATTACAGAATTCAAATGATTTATATGGGTTCGTTTGTTTGTTTATATAAAGCATATTGCGTTGTTTTTGACTAACAAAGATTTTAGTTTTTCCACTGCCAAACGAAGGAAATACAAAGTTCAAATGCTTTGTAAGGTTTCATTTGTTTGCTTCTATAAAGCATATTGCGTTGTATTTGACTAACAAACGTTTAAGTTTTTTCATGGCCAAATGAAGGAATTACAGAATTCAAATGATTTATATGGGTTCGTTTGTTTGTTTATATAGAGTATATTGCGTTGTTTTTGACTAACAAAGTTTTTACTTTTTTCAAGGAAATGAAGAAAATATTGAGTTCAAATGCTTTGTAGGGGTTTACTTGTGTGCCTGTATATAAGCATATTGCGTTGAGTTTGACTAACGAAAGTTTTTATTTCTTTCACATTGAAGTGAACGAAATACAAAGTTTAAAGGATTGTCATGATTTTGTTTTTTTGCTTAAATAAAGCATATTGCATTGTTTTTGACTAACAAAGATTTTAGTTTTTCCACTGCCAAACGAATGGAATACAAAGTTCAAATGCTTTGTAGGGGTTTCATTTGTTTGCTTATATAAGGCATATTGCGTTGTATTTGTCTAACATACGTTTAAGTTTTTTCATGGCCAAATGAAATAATTACAGGGTTCAATTAATTATATGGGTTCGTTTGTTTGTTTATATAATGCATATTGCGTTGTTTTTGACTAACAAAGATTTTAGTTTTTCCATTGCCAAACGGAGGAAATACAAAGTTTAAATGCTTTGTAGGGTCTCATTTGTTTGCTTATATGAAGAATATTGCGTTGTATTTGACTAACAAACGTTTAAGTTTTTTCATGGCCAAATGAAGGAGTTACAGGGTTCAAATGATTTATATGGGTTCGTTTGTTTGTTTCTATAAAGCATATTGCGTTGTTTTTGACTAACAAAGATTTTACTTTTTAAACTGCCAAACGAATGGAATACAAAGTTCAAATGCTGTGTAGGGGTTTCATTTGTTTGCTTATATAAGGCATATTGCGTTGTATTTGTCTAACATACGTTTAAGTTTTTTCATGGCCAAATGAAGTAATTACAGGGTTCAAATGATTTATATGGGTTCGTTTGTTTGTTTATATAAAGCATATTGCGTTGTTTTTGACTAACAAAGATTTTAGTTTTTCCACTGCCAAACGAAGGAAATACAAAGTTCAAACGCTATGTAAGGTTTCATTTGTTTGCTTCTATAAAGCATATTGCGTTGTATTTGACTAACAAACGTTTAAGTTTTTTCATGGCCAAATGAAGTAATTACAGGGTTCAAATGATTTATATGGGTTCGTTTGTTTGTTTATATAAAGCATATTGCGTTGTTTTTGACTAACAAACGTTTAAGTTTTTTCATGGACAAATGAAGGAATTACAGGGTTCAAATGATTTATATGGGTTCGTTTGTTTGTTTATAAGAATATTGCATTGTATTTGACTAAAAAACTTTTTATTTTTTCACGGACAAACGAAGGAAATACAAAGGGGTTCATTTGTGTGCTTATATAAAGCATATTGCGTTGTATTTGACTAACAAACGTTTAAGTTTTTTCATGGCCAAATGAAGGAATTACAGAGCTCAAATGATTTATATGGGTTCGTTTGTTTATTTATATAAAGCATATTGCGTTGTTTTTGACTAACAAAGATTTTAGTTTTTCCACTGCCAAACGAAGGAAATACAAAGTTCAAATGCTTTGTAAGGTTTCATTTGTTTGCTTCTATAAAGCATATTGCGTTGTATTTGACTAACAAACGTTTAAGTTTTTTCATGGCCAAATGAAGGAATTACAGAATTCAAATGATTTATATGGGTTCGTTTGTTTGTTTATATAGAGTATATAGCGTTGTTTTTGACTAACAAAGTTTTTACTTTTTTCAAGGAAATGAAGAAAATATTGAGTTCAAATGCTTTGTAGGGGTTTACTTGTGTGCATGTATATAAGCATATTGCGTTGAATTTGACTAACGAAAGTTTTTATTTTTTTCACATTGAAGTGAACGAAATACAAAGTTTAAAGGATTGTCATGATTTTGTTTTTTTGCTTAAATAAAGCATATTGCATTGTTTTTGACTAACAAAGATTTTAGTTTTTCCACTGCCAAACGAATGGAATACAAAGTTCAAATGCCTTGTAGGGGTTTCATTTGTTTGCTTATATGAGGCATATTGCGTTGTATTTGTCTAACAAGCGTTTAAGTTTTTTCATGGCCAAATGAAGGAATTACAGGGTTCAATTGATTTATATGGGTTCGTTTGTTTGTTTATATAAAGCATATTGCGTTGTTTTTGACTAACAAAGATTTTAGTTTTTCCACTGCCAAACGAAGGAAATACAAAGTTCAAATGCTTTGTAAGGTTTCATTTGTTTGCTTCTATAAAGCATATTGCGTTGTATTTGACTAACAAACGTTTAAGTTTTTTCAAGGAAATGAAGGAAATATTGAGTTCAAATGCTTTGTAGGGGTTTATTTGTGTGCCTGTATATAAGCATATTGCGTTGAATTTGACTAACGAAAGTTTTTATTTTTGTTCACATTGAAGTGAACGAAATACAAAGTTTAAAGGATTGTCATGATTTTGTTTTTTTTGCTGAAATAAAGCATATTGCATTGTTTTTGACTAACAAAGATTTTAGTTTTTCCACTGCCAAACGAATGGAATACAAAGTTCAAATGCTGTGTAGGGGTTTCATTTGTTTGCTTCTATAAAGCATATTGCGTTGTATTTGTCTAACATACGTTTAAGTTTTTTCATGGCCAAATGAAGTAATTACAAGGTTCAAATGATTTATATGGGTTCGTTTGTTTGTTTATATAAAGCATATTGCGTTGTTTTTGACTAACAAAGATTTTAGTTTTTCCACTGCCAAACGAAGGAAATACAAACTTCAAATGCTTTGTAGGGTTTCATCTGATTGCTTCTATAAAGCATATTGCGTTGTATTTGACTAACAAACGTTTAAGTTTTTTCATGGCCAAATGAAGGAATTACAGGGTTCAAATGATTTATATGGGTTCGTTTGTTTGTTTATATAAAGCATATTGCGTTGTTTTTGACTAACAAAGATTTTAGTTTTTCCACTGCCAAACGAAGGAAATACAAAGTTCAAATGCTTTGTAAGGTTTCATTTGTTTGCTTCTATAAAGCATATTGCGTTGTATTTGACTAACAAACGTTTAAGTTTTTTCATGGCCAAATGAAGGAATTACAGGGTGCAATTGATTTATATGGGTTCGTTTGTTTGTTTATATAAAGCATATTGCGTTGTTTTTGACTAACAAAGATTTTAGTTTTTCCACTGCCAAACGAAGGAAATACAAAGTTCAAACGCTTTGTAAGGTTTCATTTGTTTGCTTCTATAAAGCATATTGCGTTGTATTTGACTAACAAACGTTTAAGTTTTTTCATGGCCAAATGAAGTAATTACAGGGTTCAAATGCTTTATATGGGTTCGTTTGTTTGTTTATAAGAATATTGCATTGTATTTGACTAAAAAACTTTTTATTTTTTCACGGACAAACGAAGGAAATACAAAGGGGTTCATTTGTGTGCTTATATAAAGCATATTGCGTTGTATTTGACTAACAAACGTTTGAGTTTTTTCATGGCCAAATGAAGGAATTACAGAGCTCAAATGATTTATATGGGTTCGTTTGTTTGTTTCTATAAAGCATATTGCGTTGTTTTTGACTAACAAAGATTTTAGTTTTTCCACTGCCAAACGAAGGAAATACAAAGTTCAAATGCTTTGTAAGGTTTCATTTGTTTGCTTCTATAAAGCATATTGCGTTGTATTTGACTAACAAACGTTTAAGTTTTTTCATGGCCAAATGAAGGAATTACAGAATTCAAATGATTTATATGGGTTCGTTTGTTTGTTTATATAGAGTATATTGCGTTGTTTTTGACTAACAAAGTTTTTACTTTTTTCAAGGAAATGAAGAAAATATTGAGTTCAAATGCTTTGTAGGGGTTTATTTGTGTGCCTGTATATAAGCATATTGCGTTGAGTTTGACTAACGAAAGTTTTTATTTTTTTCACATTGAAGTGAACGAAATACAAAGTTTAAAGGATTGTCATGATTTTGTTTTTTTGCTTAAATAAAGCATATTGCATTGTTTTTGACTAACAAAGATTTTAGTTTTTCCACCGCCAAACGAAGGAAATACAAAGTTCAAACGCTTTGTAAGGTTTCATTTGTTTGCTTCTATAAAGCATATTGCGTTGTATTTGACTAACAAACGTTTAAGTTTTTTCATGGCCAAATGAAGTAATTACAGGCTTCAAATGATTTATATGGGTTCGTTTGTTTGTTTATATAAAGCATATTGCGTTGTTTTTGACTAACAAACGTTTAAGTTTTTTCATGGCCAAATGAAGGAATTACAGGGTTCAAATGATTTATATGGGTTCGTTTGTTTGTTTATAAGAATATTGCATTGTATTTGACTAAAAAACTTTTTATTTTTTCACGGACAAACGAAGGAAATACAAAGGGGTTCATTTGTGTGCTTATATAAAGCATATTGCGTTGTATTTGACTAACAAACGTTTGAGTTTTTTCATGGCCAAATGAAGGAATTACAGAGCTCAAATGATTTATATGGGTTCGTTTGTTTATTTATATAAAGCATATTGCGTTGTTTTTGACTAACAAAGATTTTAGTTTTTCCACTGCCAAACGAAGGAAATACAAAGTTCAAATGCTTTGTAAGGTTTCATTTGTTTGCTTCTATAAAGCATATTGCGTTGTATTTGACTAACAAACGTTTAAGTTTTTTCATGGCCAAATGAAGGAATTACAGAATTCAAATGATTTATATGGGTTCGTTTGTTTGTTTATATAGAGTATATTGCGTTGTTTTTGACTAACAAAGTTTTTACTTTTTTCAAGGAAATGAAGAAAATATTGAGTTCAAATGCTTTGTAGGGGTTTACTTGTGTGCCTGTATATAAGCATATTGCGTTGAGTTTGACTAACGAAAGTTTTTATTTTTTTCACATTGAAGTGAACGCACAAAGTTTAAAGGATTGTCATGGTTTTGTTTTTTTTGCTTAAATAAAGCATATTGCATTGGTTTTGACTAACAAAGATTTTAGTTTTTCCACTGCCAAACGAATGGAATACAAAGTTCAAATGCTTTGTAGGGGTTTCATTTGTTTGCTTATATGAGGCATATTGCGTTGTATTTGTCTAACAAACGTTTAAGTTTTTTCATGGCCAAATGAAGGAATTACAGGGTTCAATTGATTTATATGGGTTCGTTTGTTTGTTTATATAAAGCATATTGCGTTGTTTTTGACTAACAAAGATTTTAGTTTTTCCACTGCCAAACGAAGGAAATACAAAGTTCAAATGCTTTGTAAGGTTTCATTTGTTTGCTTCTATAAAGCATATTGCGTTGTATTTGACTAACAAACGTTTAAGTTTTTTCAAGGAAATGAAGGAAATATTGAGTTCAAATGCTTTGTAGGGGTTAATTTGTGTGCCTGTATATAAGCATATTGCGTTGAATTTGACTAACGAAAGTTTTTATTTCTGTTCACATTGAAGTGAACGAAATACAAAGTTTAAAGGATTGTCATGATTTTGTTTTTTTTGCTGAAATAAAGCATATTGCATTGTTTTTGACTAACAAAGATTTTAGTTTTTCCACTGCCAAACGAATGGAATACAAAGTTCAAATGCTGTGTAGGGGTTTCATTTGTTTGCTTATATAAGGCATATTGCGTTGTATTTGTCTAACATACGTTTAAGTTTTTTCATGGCCAAATGAAGTAATTACAAGGTTCAAATGATTTATATGGGTTCGTTTGTTTGTTTATATAAAGCATATTGCGTTGTTTTTGACTAACAAAGATTTTAGTTTTTCCACTGCCAAACGAAGGAAATACAAAGTTCAAACGCTTTGTAAGGTTTCATATGTTTGCTTCTATAAAGCATATTGCGTTGTATTTGACTAACAAACGTTTAAGTTTTTTCATGGCCAAATGAAGGAATTACAGGGTTCAAATGATTTATATGGGTTCGTTTGTTTGTTTATATAAAGCATATTGCGTTGTTTTTGACTAACAAAGATTTTAGTTTTTCACTGCCAAACGAAGGAAATACAAAGTTCAAACGCTTTGTAAGGTTTCATATGTTTGCTTCTATAAAGCATATTGCGTTGTATTTGACTAACAAACGTTTAAGTTTTTTCATGGCCAAATGAAGGAATTACAGGGTTCAAATGATTTATATGGGTTCGTTTGTTTGTTTATATAAAGCATATTGCGTTGTTTTTGACTAACAAAGATTTTAGTTTTTCCACTGCCAAACGAAGGAAATACAAAGTTCAAACGCTTTGTAAGGTTTCATTTGTTTGCTTCTATAAAGCATATTGCGTTGTATTTGACTAACAAACGTTTAAGTTTTTTCATGGCCAAATGAAGTAATTACAGGGTTCAAATGCTTTATATGGGTTCGTTTGTTTGTTTATAAGAATATTGCATTGTATTTGACTAAAAAACTTTTTATTTTTTCACGGACAAACGAAGGAAATACAAAGGGGTTCATTTGTGTGCTTATATAAAGCATATTGCGTTGTATTTGACTAACAAACGTTTGAGTTTTTTCATGGCCAAATGAAGGAATTACAGAGCTCAAATGATTTATATGGGTTCGTTTGTTTATTTATATAAAGCATATTGCGTTGTTTTTGACTAACAAAGATTTTAGTTTTTCCACTGCCAAACGAAGGAAATACAAAGTTCAAATGCTTTGTAAGGTTTCATTTGTTTGCTTCTATACAGCATATTGCGTTGTATTTGACTAACAAACGTTTGAGTTTTTTCATGGCCAAATGAAGGAATTACAGAATTCAAATGATTTATATGGGTTCGTTTGTTTGTTTATATAGAGTATATTGCGTTGTTTTTGACTAACAAAGTTTTTACTTTTTTCAAGGAAATGAAGAAAATATTGAGTTCAAATGCTTTGTAGGGGTTTACTTGTGTGCCTGTATATAAGCATATTGCGTTGAGTTTGACTAACGAAAGTTTTTATTTCTTTCACATTGAAGTGAACGAAATACAAAGTTTAAAGGATTGTCATGATTTTGTTTTTTTGCTTAAATAAAGCATATTGCATTGTTTTTGACTAACAAAGATTTTAGTTTTTCCACTGCCAAACGAATGGAATACAAAGTTCAAATGCTTTGTAGGGGTTTCATTTGTTTGCTTATATAAGGCATATTGCGTTGTATTTGTCTAACATACGTTTAAGTTTTTTCATGGCCAAATGAAATAATTACAGGGTTCAATTAATTATATGGGTTCGTTTGTTTGTTTATATAATGCATATTGCGTTGTTTTTGACTAACAAAGATTTTAGTTTTTCCATTGCCAAACGAAGGAAATACAAAGTTTAAATGCTTTGTAGGGTCTCATTTGTTTGCTTATATGAAGAATATTGCGTTGTATTTGACTAACAAACGTTTAAGTTTTTTCATGGCCAAATGAAGGAGTTACAGGGTTCAAATGATTTATATGGGTTCGTTTGTTTGTTTCTATAAAGCATATTGCGTTGTTTTTGACTAACAAAGATTTTACTTTTTCCACTGCCAAAAGAAGAAAATACAAAGTTCAAATGCTTTGTAGGGGTTTCATTTGTTTGCTTATATGAGGCATATTGCGTTGTATTTGTCTAACAAACGTTTAAGTTTTTTCATGGCCAAATGAAGGAATTACAGGGTTCAATTGATTTATATGAGTTTGTTTGTTTGTTTCTATAAAGTATATTGCGTTGTTTTTGACTAACAAAGATTTTAGTTTTTCCACTGCCAAACGAATGAAATACAAAGTTCAAATGCTTTGTAAGGTTTCATTTGTTTGCTTCTATACAGCATATTGCCTTGTATTTGACTAACAAACGTTTAAGTTTTTTCATGGCCAAATGAAGAATTACAGGGTTCAAATGATTTATATGGGTTCGTTTGTTTGCTTAAATAAAGCATATTGCGGTGTTTTTGACTAACAAAGATTTTAGTTTTTCCACTGCCAAACGAAGGAAATACAAAGTTCAAATGCTTTGTAAGGTTTCATTTGTTTGCTTCTATACAGCATATTGCGTTGTATTTGACTAAGAAACGTTTAAGTTTTTTCATTGCCAAATGAAGGAATTACAGGGTTCAAATGATTTATATGGGTTCGTTTGTTTGTTTCTATAAAGTATATTGCGTTGTTTTTGACTAACAAAGATTTTAGTTTTTCCACTGCCAAACGAAGGAAATACAAAGTTCAAATGCTTTGTAAGGTTTCATTTGTTTGCTTCTATACAGCATATTGCGTTGTATTTGACTAACAAACGTTTAAGTTTTTTCATGGCCAAATGAAGGAATTACAGGGTTCAATTGATTTATATGGGTTCGTTTGTTTGTTTATATAATGCATATTGCGTTGTTTTTGACTAACAAAGATTTTAGTTTTTCCACTGCCAAACGAATTAAATACAAAGTTCAAATGCTTTGTAAGGTTTCATTTGTTTGCTTATATAAGGCATATTGCGTTGTATTTGTCTAACATACGTTTAAGTTTTTTCATGGCCAAATGAAATAATTACCAAATAATTAACAAAGATTTTAGTTTTTCCACTGCCAAACGAATGGAATACAAAGTTCAAATGCTGTGTAGGGGTTTCCTTTGTTTGCTTATATAAGGCATATTGCGTTGTATTTGTCTAACATACGTTTAAGTTTTTTCATGGCCAAATGAAGGAATTACAGGGTTCAAATGATTTATATGGGTTCGTTTGTTTGTTTATATAAAGCATATTGCGTTGTTTTTGACTAACAAAGATTTTAGTTTTTCCACTGCCAAACGAAGGAAATACAAAGTTCAAACGCTTTGTAAGGTTTCATTTGTTTGCTTCTATAAAGCATATTGCGTTGTATTTGACTAACAAACGTTTAAGTTTTTTCATGGCGAAATGAAGGAATTACAGGGTTCAAATGATTTATATGGGTTTGTTTGTTTGTTTATAAGAATATTGCATTGTATTTGACTAAAAAACTTTTTATTTTTTCACGGACAAACGAAGGAAATACAAAGGGGTTCATTAGTGTGCTTATATAAAGCATATTGCGTTGTATTTGACTAACAAACGTTTGAGTTTTTTCATGGCCAAATGAAGGAATTACAGAGCTCAAATGATTTATATGGGTTCGTTTGTTTATTTATATAATGCATATTGCGTTGTTTTTGACTAACAAAGATTTTAGTTTTTCCACTGCCAAACGAAGGAAATACAAAGTTCAAATGCTTTGTAAGGTTTCATTTGTTTGCTTCTAAAAAGCATATTGCGTTGTATTTGACTAACAAACGTTTAAGTTTTTTCATGGCCAAATGAAGGAATTACTGCCAAAAGAAGGAAATACAAAGTTCAAATGCCTTGTAGGGTTTTATTTGTTTGCTTATATAAAGCATTTTGCGTTGTATTTGACTAACAAACGTTTAAGTTTTTTCATGGCCAAATGAACAGGGTTCAAATGATTTATATGGGTTCGTTTGTTTGCTTAAATAAAGCATATTGCGGTGTTTTTGACTAACAAAGATTTTAGTTTTTCCACTGCCAAACGAAGGAAATACAAAGTTCAAATGTTTTGTAAGGTTTCATTTGTTTGCTTCTATACAGCATATTGCGTTGTATTTGACTAAGAAACGTTTAAGTTTTTTCATTGCCAAATGAAGGAATTACAGGGTTCAAATGATTTATATGGGTTCGTTTGTTTGTTTCTATAAAGTATATTGCGTTGTTTTTGACTAACAAAGATTTTAGTTTTTCCACTGCCAAACGAAGGAAATACAAAGTTCAAGTGCTTTGTAAGGTTTCATTTGTTTGCTTCTATACAGCATATTGCGTTGTATTTGACTAACAAACGTTTAAGTTTTTTCATGGCCAAATGAAGGAATTACAGGGTTCAATTGATTTATATGGGTTCGTTTGTTTGTTTATATAAAGCATATTGCGTTGTATTTGACTAACACTTCTCTGACTCTGGTCCAGGTCCCGTTTTCGAGTAATGGGCGTTTTTCAGGTTTAAGTTAGTGTCAAAAATCAACAAAAATAATTTTTTCAACAATTCGACCGTGTCAGAGACCCCTTCCACAATTCGCGGGATATCATGATTGGTGTCAAAAGTTGCGTGACACCATAAGCTTTCAAATGACACATCACCTGACCCTGGTCCAGGTCCCGTTTTCGAGTAATGGGCGTTTTTCAGGTTTAAGTTAGTGTGAAAAATCAACAAAAATAATTTTTTCAACCCTTCGACCGTGTCAGAGACCCCCTTCCACACTTGGCGGGATATCATGATTGGTGTCAAAAGTTGCGTGACACCATAAGCTTTCAAATGACACATCGCCTGACCCTGGTCCAGGTCCCGTTTTCGAGTAATGGGCGTTTTTCAGGTTTAAGTTAGTGTCAAAAATCAACAAAAATAATTTTTTCAACCCTTCGACCGTGTCAGAGACCCCCTTCCACACTTCGCGGGATATCATGATTGGTGTCAAAAGTTGTGTGACACCATAAGCTTTCAAATGACACATCGCCTGACCCTGGTCCAGGTTCCGTTTTCGAGTAATGGGCGTTTTTCAGGTTTAAGTTAGTGTCAAAAATCAACAAAAATAATTTTTTCAACCCTTCGACCGCGTCAGAGACCTCCTTCCACACTTTGCGGGATACCATGATTGGTGTCAAAAGTTGCGTGACACCATAAGCTTTCAAATGACACATCGCCTGACCCTGGTCCAGGTCCCGTTTTCGAGTACTGGGCGTTTTTCAGGTTTAAGTTAGTGTCAAAAATCAACAAAAATAATTTTTTCAACCCTTCGACCGTGTCAGAGACCCCTTCCACACTTCGCGGGATATCATGATTGGTGTCAAAAGTTGCGTGACACCATAAGCTTTCAAATGACACATCGCCTGACCCTGGTCCAGGTCCCGTTTTCGAGTAATGGGCGTTTTTCAGGTTTAAGTTAGTGTCAAAAATCAACAAAAATAATTTTTTCAACCCTTCGACCGTGTCAGAGACCCCCTTCCACACTTGGCGGGATATCATGATTGGTGTCAAAAGTTGCGTGACACCATAAGCTTTCAAATGACACATCGCCTGACCCTGGTCCAGGTCCCGTTTTCGAGTAATGGGCGTTTTTCAGGTTTAAGTTAGTGTCAAAAATCAACAAAAATAATTTTTTCAACCCTTCGACCGTGTCAGAGACCCCCTTCCACACTTGGCGGGATATCATGATTGGTGTCAAAAGTTGCGTGACACCATAAGCTTTCAAATGACACATCGCCTGACCCTGGTCCAGGTCCCGTTTTCGAGTAATGGGCGTTTTTCAGGTTTAAGTTTGTGTCAAAAATCAACAAAAATAATTTTTTCAACCCTTCGACCGTGTCAGAGACCCCCTTCCACACTTGGCGGGATATCATGATTGGTGTCAAAAGTTGCGTGACACCAAAAGCTTTCAAATGACACATCGCCTGACCCTGGTCCAGGTCCCGTTTTCGAGTAATGGGCGTTTTTCAGGTTTAAGTTTGTGTCAAAAATCAACAAAAATAATTTTTTCAACCCTTCGACCGTGTCAGAGACCCCTTCCACACTTCGCGGGATATCATGATTGGTGTCAAAAGTTGTGTGACACCATAAGCTTTCAAATGACACATCGCCTGACCCTGGTCCAGGTTCCGTTTTCGAGTAATGGGCGTTTTTCAGGTTTAAGTTAGTGTGAAAAATCAACAAAAATAATTTTTTCAACCCTTCGACCGTGTCAGAGACCCCCTTCCACACTTCGCGGGATATCATGATTGGTGTCAAAAGTTGCGTGACACCATAAGCTTTCAAATGACACATCGCCTGACCCTGGTCCTGGTCCCGTTTTCGAGTAATGGGCGCTTTTCAGGTTTAAGTTAGTGTCAAAAATCAACAAAAATAATTTTTTCAACCCTTCGACCGTGTCAGAGACCCCCTTCCACACTTCGCGGGATATCATGATTGGTATCAAAAGTTGCGTGACACCATAAGCTTTCAAATGACACATCGCCTGACCCTGGTCCTGGTCCCGTTTTCGAGTAATGGGCGCTTTTCAGGTTTAAGTTAGTGTCAAAAATCAACAAAAATAATTTTGTCAACCCTTCGACCGTGTCAGAGACCCCCTTCCACACTTGGCGGGATATCATGATTGGTGTCAAAAGTTGCGTGACACCATCAGCTTTCAAATGACACATCGCCTGACCCTGGTCCAGGTCCCGTTTTCGAGTATTGGGCGTTTTTCAGGTTTCAGTTAGTTTCAAAAATCAACAAAAATAATTTTTTCAACCCTTCGACCGTGTCAGAGACCCCCTTCCACACTTGGCGGGATATCATGATTGGTGTCAAAAGTTGCGTGACACCATAAGCTTTCAAATGACACATCGCCTGACCCTGGTCCAGGTCCCGTTTTCGAGTAATGGGCGTTTTTCAGGTTTAAGTTAGTGTGAAAAATCAACAAAAATAATTTTTTCAACCCTTCGACCGTGTCAGAGACCCCCTTCCACACTTCGCGGGATATCATGATTGGTGTCAAAAGTTGCGTGACACCATAAGCTTTCAAATGACACATCGCCTGACCCTGGTCCAGGTCCCGTTTTCGAGTAATGGGCGTTTTTCAGGTTTAAGTTAGTGTCAAAAATCAACAAAAATAATTTTTTCAACCCTTCGACCGTGTCAGAGACCCCCTTCCACACTTGGCGGGATATCATGATTGGTGTCAAAAGTTGCGTGACACCATAAGCTTTCAAATGACACATCGCCTGACCCTGGTCCAGGTCCCGTTTTCGAGTAATGGGCGTTTTTCAGGTTTAAGTTAGTGTCAAAAATCAACAAAAATAATTTTTTCAACCCTTCGACCGTGTCAGAGACCCCCTTCCACACTTGGCGGGATATCATGATTGGTGTCAAAAGTTGCGTGACACCATAAGCTTTCAAATGACACATCGCCTGACCCTGGTCCAGGTCCCGTTTTCGAGTAATGGGCGTTTTTCAGGTTTAAGTTTGTGTCAAAAATCAACAAAAATAATTTTTTCAACCCTTCGACCGTGTCAGAGACCCCCTTCCACACTTGGCGGGATATCATGATTGGTGTCAAAAGTTGCGTGACACCATAAGCTTTCAAATGACACATCGCCTGACCCTGGTCCAGGTTCCGTTTTCGAGTAATGGGCGTTTTTCAGGTTTAAGTTAGTGTGAAAAATCAACAAAAATAATTTTTTCAACCCTTCGACCGTGTCAGAGACCCCCTTCCACACTTCGCGGGATATCATGATTGGTGTCAAAAGTTGCGTGACACCATAAGCTTTCAAATGACACATCGCCTGACCCTGGTCCTGGTCCCGTTTTCGAGTAATGGGCGCTTTTCAGGTTTAAGTTAGTGTCAAAAATCAACAAAAATAATTTTTTCAACCCTTCGACCGTGTCAGAGACCCCCTTCCACACTTCGCGGGATATCATGATTGGTATCAAAAGTTGCGTGACACCATAAGCTTTCAAATGACACATCGCCTGACCCTGGTCCTGGTCCTGTTTTCGAGTAATGGGCGCTTTTCAGGTTTAAGTTAGTGTCAAAAATCAACAAAAATAATTTTTTCAACCCTTCGACCGTGTCAGAGACCCCCTTCCACACTTGGCGGGATATCATGATTGGTGTCAAAAGTTGCGTGACACCATAAGCTTTCAAATGACACATCGCCTGACCCTGGTCCAGGTTCCGTTTTCGAGTAATGGGCGTTTTTCAGGTTTAAGTTAGTGTCAAAAATCAACAAAAATAATTTTGTCAACCCTTCGACCGTGTCAGAGACCCCCTTCCACACTTGGCGGGATATCATGATTGGTGTCAAAAGTTGCGTGACACCATAAGCTTTTGAATGACACATCGCCTGACCCTGGTCCAGGTCCCGTTTTCGAGTAATGGGCGTTTTTCAGGTTTCAGTTAGTTTCAAAAATCAACAAAAATAATTTTTTCAACCCTTCGACCGTGTCAGAGACCCCCTTCCACACTTCGCGGGATATCATGATTGGTGTCAAAAGTTGCGTGACACCATAAGCTTTCAAATGACACATCGCCTGACCCTGGTTCAAGTCGCGTTTTCGAGTAATGGGCGTTTTTCAGGTTTAAGTTAGTGTGAAAAATCAACAAAAATAATTTTTTCAACCCTTCGACCGTGTCAGAGACCCCCTTCCACACTTGGCGGGATATCATGATTGGTGTCAAAAGTTGCGTGACACCATAAGCTTTCAAATGACACATCGCCTGACCCTGGTCCAGGTCCCGTTTTCGAGTAATGGGCGTTTTTCAGGTTTAAGTTAGTGTGAAAAATCAACAAAAATAATTTTTTCAACCCTTCGACCGTGTCAGAGACCCCCTTCCACACTTCGCGGGATATCATGATTGGTGTCAAAAGTTGCGTGACACCATAAGCTTTCAAATGACACATCGCCTGACCCTGGTCCAGGTCCCGTTTTCGAGTAATGGGCGTTTTTCAGGTTTAAGTTAGTGTCAAAAATCAACAAAAATAATTTTTTCAACCCTTCGACCGTGTCAGAGACCCCCTTCCACACTTCGCGGGATATCATGATTGGTGTCAAAAGTTGCGTGACACCATAAGCTTTCAAATGACACATTGCCTGACCCTGGTCCAGGGCCCGTTTTTGAGTAATGGGCGCTTTTCAGGTTTAAGTTAGTGTCAAAAATCAACAAAAATAATTTTTTCAACCCTTCGACCGTGTCAGAGGCCCCCTTCCACACTTCGCGGGATATCATGATTGGTGTCAAAAGTTGCGTGACACCATAAGCTTTCAAATGACACATCGCCTGACCCTGGTCCAGGGCCCGTTTTTGAGTAATGGGCGCTTTTCAGGTTTAAGTTAGTGTCAAAAATCAACAAAAATAATTTTTTCAACCCTTCGACCGTGTCAGAGACCCCCTTCCACACTTCGCGGGATATCATGATTGGTGTCAAAAGTTGCGTGACACCATAAGCTTTCAAATGACACATCGCCTGACCCTGGTCCAGGTCCCGTTTTCGAGTAATGGGCGTTTTTCAGGTTTAAGTTAGTGTCAAAAATCAACAAAAATAATTTTTTCAACCCTTCGACCGTTTCAGAGACCCCCTTCCACACTTCGCGGGATATCATGATTGGTGTCAAAAGTTGCGTGACACCATAAGCTTTTGAATGACACATCGCCTGACCCTGGTCCAGGTCCCGTTTTCGAGTAATGGGCGTTTTTCAGGTTTCAGTTAGTTTCAAAAATCAACAAAAATAATTTTTTCAACCCTTCGACCGTGTCAGAGACCCCCTTCCACACTTGGCGGGATATCATGATTGGTGTAAAAAGTTGCGTGACACCATAAGCTTTCAAATGACACATCGCCTGACCCTGGTCCAGGTCCCGTTTTCGAGTAATGGGCGTTTTTCAGGTTTAAGTTAGTGTCAAAAATCAACAAAAATATTTTTTCAACCCTTCAACCGTGTCAGAGACCCCTTCCACACTTCGCGGGATATCATGATTGGTGTCAAAAGTTGCGTGACACCATAAGCTTTCAAATGACACATCGCCTGACCCTGGTCCAGGTCCCGTTTTCGAGTAATGGGCGTTTTTCAGGTTTAAGTTAGTGTGAAAAATCAACAAAAATAATTTTTTCAACCCTTCGACCTTGTCAGAGACCCCCTTCCACACTTCGCGGGATATCATGAATGGTGTCAAAAGTTGCGTGACACCATAAGCTTTCAAATGACACATCGCCTGACCCTGGTCCAGGTCCCGTTTTCGAGTAATGGGCGTTTTTCAGGTTTAAGTTTGTGTCAAAAATCAACAAAAATAATTTTTTCAACCCTTCGACCGTGTCAGAGACCCCCTTCCACACTTGGCGGGATATCATGATTGGTGTCAAAAGTTGCGTGACACCATAAGCTTTCAAATGACACATCGCCTGACCCTGGTCCAGGTCCCGTTTTCGAGTAATGGGCGTTTTTCAGGTTTAAGTTTGTGTCAAAAATCAACAAAAATAATTTTTTCAACCCTTCGACCGTGTCAGAGACCCCTTCCACACTTCGCGGGATATCATGATTGGTGTCAAAAGTTGTGTGACACCATAAGCTTTCAAATGACACATCGCCTGACCCTGGGGCCCAATTCCGCAAGCGTGAGTTTCTTCTGTTTGCACAAAAATCAGTGTACACATTAAATTATGCGATTCCGCAAGAGTGAGGTGCAATCTTTTTGACAGATAAAGCATACACAGATATGCAAATTTATTCACGCATATTTTGAGCGTGAATAGAAAGTGTACACGGAAA
The DNA here is from genome assembly GCA_932273885.2 of Leucozona laternaria. Classification (NCBI taxonomy): domain Eukaryota; kingdom Metazoa; phylum Arthropoda; class Insecta; order Diptera; family Syrphidae; genus Leucozona; species Leucozona laternaria. The sequence goes on along the minus strand of OW026369.1, from coordinate 50,907,057 downwards.
ACTATTCACACTTGCGGAATTGAGCCCCTGGTCCAGGTTCCGTTTTCGAGTAATGGGCGTTTTTCAGGTTTAAGTTAGTGTGAAAAAACAACAAAAATAATTTTTTCAACCCTTCGACCGTGTCAGAGACCCCCTTCCACACTTCGCGGGATATCATGATTGGTGTCAAAAGTTGCGTGACACCATAAGCTTTCAAATGACACATCGCCTGACCCTGGTCCAGGTCCCGTTTTCGAGTAATGGGCGTTTTTCAGGTTTAAGTTAGTGTCAAAAATCAACAAAAATAATTTTTTCAACCCTTCGACCATGTCAGAGACCCCTTCCACACTTCGCGGGATATCATGATTGGTGTCAAAAGTTGCGTGACACCATAAGCTTTCAAATGACACATCGCCTGACCCTGGTCCAGGTCCCGTTTTCGAGTAATGGGCGTTTTTCAGGTTTAAGTTAGTGTGAAAAATCAACAAAAATAATTTTTTCAACCCTTCGACCGTGTCAGAGACCCCCTTCCACACTTGGCGGGATATCATGATTGGTGTCAAAAGTTGCGTGACACCATAAGCTTTCAAATGACACATCGCCTGACCCTGGTCCAGGTCCCGTTTTCGAGTAATGGGCGTTTTTCAGGTTTAAGTTAGTGTCAAAAATCAACAAAAATAATTTTTTCAACCCTTCGACCGTGTCAGAGACCCCCTTCCACACTTCGCGGGATATCATGATTGGTGTCAAAAGTTGTGTGACACCATAAGCTTTCAAATGACACATCGCCTGACCCTGGTCCAGGTTCCGTTTTCGAGTAATGGGCGTTTTTCAGGTTTAAGTTAGTGTCAAAAATCAACAAAAATAATTTTTTCAACCCTTCGACCGTGTCAGAGACCCCCTTCCACACTTTGCGGGATACCATGATTGGTGTCAAAAGTTGCGTGACACCATAAGCTTTCAAATGACACATCGCCTGACCCTGGTCCAGGTCCCGTTTTCGAGTACTGGGCGTTTTTCAGGTTTAAGTTAGTGTCAAAAATCAACAAAAATAATTTTTTCAACCCTTCGACCGTGTCAGAGACCCCTTCCACACTTCGCGGGATATCATGATTGGTGTCAAAAGTTGCGTGACACCATAAGCTTTCAAATGACACATCGCCTGACCCTGGTCCAGGTCCCGTTTTCGAGTAATGGGCGTTTTTCAGGTTTAAGTTAGTGTCAAAAATCAACAAAAATAATTTTTTCAACCCTTCGACCGTGTCAGAGACCCCCTTCCACACTTGGCGGGATATCATGATTGGTGTCAAAAGTTGCGTGACACCATAAGCTTTCAAATGACACATCGCCTGACCCTGGTCCAGGTCCCGTTTTCGAGTAATGGGCGTTTTTCAGGTTTAAGTTAGTGTCAAAAATCAACAAAAATAATTTTTTCAACCCTTCGACCGTGTCAGAGACCCCCTTCCACACTTGGCGGGATATCATGATTGGTGTCAAAAGTTGCGTGACACCATAAGCTTTCAAATGACACATCGCCTGACCCTGGTCCAGGTCCCGTTTTCGAGTAATGGGCGTTTTTCAGGTTTAAGTTTGTGTCAAAAATCAACAAAAATAATTTTTTCAACCCTTCGACCGTGTCAGAGACCCCCTTCCACACTTGGCGGGATATCATGATTGGTGTCAAAAGTTGCGTGACACCAAAAGCTTTCAAATGACACATCGCCTGACCCTGGTCCAGGTCCCGTTTTCGAGTAATGGGCGTTTTTCAGGTTTAAGTTTGTGTCAAAAATCAACAAAAATAATTTTTTCAACCCTTCGACCGTGTCAGAGACCCCTTCCACACTTCGCGGGATATCATGATTGGTGTCAAAAGTTGTGTGACACCATAAGCTTTCAAATGACACATCGCCTGACCCTGGTCCAGGTTCCGTTTTCGAGTAATGGGCGTTTTTCAGGTCTAAGTTAGTGTGAAAAATCAACAAAAATAATTTTTTCAACCCTTCGACCGTGTCAGAGACCCCCTTCCACACTTCGCGGGATATCATGATTGGTGTCAAAAGTTGCGTGACACCATAAGCTTTCAAATGACACATCGCCTGACCCTGGTCCTGGTCCCGTTTTCGAGTAATGGGCGCTTTTCAGGTTTAAGTTAGTGTCAAAAATCAACAAAAATAATTTTTTCAACCCTTCGACCGTGTCAGAGACCCCCTTCCACACTTCGCGGGATATCATGATTGGTATCAAAAGTTGCGTGACACCATAAGCTTTCAAATGACACATCGCCTGACCCTGGTCCTGGTCCCGTTTTCGAGTAATGGGCGCTTTTCAGGTTTAAGTTAGTGTCAAAAATCAACAAAAATAATTTTGTCAACCCTTCGACCGTGTCAGAGACCCCCTTCCACACTTGGCGGGATATCATGATTGGTGTCAAAAGTTGCGTGACACCATAAGCTTTTGAATGACACATCGCCTGACCCTGGTCCAGGTCCCGTTTTCGAGTAATGGGCGTTTTTCAGGTTTCAGTTAGTTTCAAAAATCAACAAAAATAATTTTTTCAACCCTTCGACCGTGTCAGAGACCCCCTTCCACACTTGGCGGGATATCATGATTGGTGTCAAAAGTTGCGTGACACCATAAGCTTTCAAATGACACATCGCCTGACCCTGGTCCAGGTCCCGTTTTCGAGTAATGGGCGTTTTTCAGGTTTAAGTTAGTGTGAAAAATCAACAAAAATAATTTTTTCAACCCTTCGACCGTGTCAGAGACCCCCTTCCACACTTCGCGGGATATCATGATTCGTGTCAAAAGTTGCGTGACACCATAAGCTTTCAAATGACACATCGCCTGACCCTGGTCCAGGTCCCGTTTTCGAGTAATGGGCGTTTTTCAGGTTTAAGTTAGTGTCAAAAATCAACAAAAATAATTTTTTCAACCCTTCGACCGTGTCAGAGACCCCCTTCCACACTTGGCGGGATATCATGATTGGTGTCAAAAGTTGCGTGACACCATAAGCTTTCAAATGACACATCGCCTGACCCTGGTCCAGGTCCCGTTTTCGAGTAATGGGCGTTTTTCAGGTTTAAGTTAGTGTCAAAAATCAACAAAAATAATTTTTTCAACCCTTCGACCGTGTCAGAGACCCCCTTCCACACTTGGCGGGATATCATGATTGGTGTCAAAAGTTGCGTGACACCATAAGCTTTCAAATGACACATCGCCTGACCCTGGTCCAGGTCCCGTTTTCGAGTAATGGGCGTTTTTCAGGTTTAAGTTTGTGTCAAAAATCAACAAAAATAATTTTTTCAACCCTTCGACCGTGTCAGAGACCCCCTTCCACACTTGGCGGGATATCATGATTGGTGTCAAAAGTTGCGTGACACCATAAGCTTTCAAATGACACATCGCCTGACCCTGGTCCAGGTTCCGTTTTCGAGTAATGGGCGTTTTTCAGGTTTAAGTTAGTGTGAAAAATCAACAAAAATAATTTTTTCAACCCTTCGACCGTGTCAGAGACCCCCTTCCACACTTCGCGGGATATCATGATTGGTGTCAAAAGTTGCGTGACACCATAAGCTTTCAAATGACACATCGCCTGACCCTGGTCCTGGTCCCGTTTTCGAGTAATGGGCGCTTTTCAGGTTTAAGTTAGTGTCAAAAATCAACAAAAATAATTTTTTCAACCCTTCGACCGTGTCAGAGACCCCCTTCCACACTTCGCGGGATATCATGATTGGTATCAAAAGTTGCGTGACACCATAAGCTTTCAAAGGACACATCGCCTGACCCTGGTCCTGGTCCTGTTTTCGAGTAATGGGCGCTTTTCAGGTTTAAGTTAGTGTCAAAAATCAACAAAAATAATTTTTTCAACCCTTCGACCGTGTCAGAGACCCCCTTCCACACTTGGCGGGATATCATGATTGGTGTCAAAAGTTGCGTGACACCATAAGCTTTCAAATGACACATCGCCTGACCCTGGTCCAGGTTCCGTTTTCGAGTAATGGGCGTTTTTCAGGTTTAAGTTAGTGTCAAAAATCAACAAAAATAATTTTGTCAACCCTTCGACCGTGTCAGAGACCCCCTTCCACACTTGGCGGGATATCATGATTGGTGTCAAAAGTTGCGTGACACCATAAGCTTTTGAATGACACATCGCCTGACCCTGGTCCAGGTCCCGTTTTCGAGTAATGGGCGTTTTTCAGGTTTCAGTTAGTTTCAAAAATCAACAAAAATAATTTTTTCAACCCTTCGACCGTGTCAGAGACCCCCTTCCACACTTCGCGGGATATCATGATTGGTGTCAAAAGTTGCGTGACACCATAAGCTTTCAAATGACACATCGCCTGACCCTGGTTCAGGTCGCGTTTTCGAGTAATGGGCGTTTTTCAGGTTTAAGTTAGTGTGAAAAATCAACAAAAATAATTTTTTCAACCCTTCGACCGTGTCAGAGACCCCCTTCCACACTTGGCGGGATATCATGATTGGTGTCAAAAGTTGCGTGACACCATAAGGTTTCAAATGACACATCGCCTGACCCTGGTCCAGGTCCCGTTTTCGAGTAATGGGCGTTTTTCAGGTTTAAGTTAGTGTGAAAAATCAACAAAAATAATTTTTTCAACCCTTCGACCGTGTCAGAGACCCCCTTCCACACTTCGCGGGATATCATGATTGGTGTCAAAAGTTGCGTGACACCATAAGCTTTCAAATGACACATCGCCTGACCCTGGTCCAGGTCCCAGTGTCAAAAATCAACAAAAATAATTTTTTCAACCCTTCGACCGTGTCAGAGACCCCCTTCCACACTTCGCGGGATATCATGATTGGTGTCAAAAGTTGCGTGACACCATAAGCTTTCAAATGACACATTGCCTGACCCTGGTCCTGGTCCCGTTTTTGAGTAATGGGCGCTTTTCAGGTTTAAGTTAGTGTCAAAAATCAACAAAAATAATTTTTTCAACCCTTCGACCGTGTCAGAGGCCCCCTTCCACACTTCGCGGGATATCATGATTGGTGTCAAAAGTTGCGTGACACCATAAGCTTTCAAATGACACATCGCCTGACCCTGGTCCAGGGCCCGTTTTTGAGTAATGGGCGCTTTTCAGGTTTAAGTTAGTGTCAAAAATCAACAAAAATAATTTTTTCAACCCTTCGACCGTGTCAGAGACCCCCTTCCACACTTCGCGGGATATCATGATTGGTGTCAAAAGTTGCGTGACACCATAAGCTTTCAAATGACACATCGCCTGACCCTGGTCCAGGTCCCGTTTTCGAGTAATGGGCGTTTTTCAGGTTTAAGTTAGTGTCAAAAATCAACAAAAATAATTTTTTCAACCCTTCGACCGTTTCAGAGACCCCCTTCCACACTTCGCGGGATATCATGATTGGTGTCAAAAGTTGCGTGACACCATAAGCTTTTGAATGACACATCGCCTGACCCTGGTCCAGGTCCCGTTTTCGAGTAATGGGCGTTTTTCAGGTTTCAGTTAGTTTCAAAAATCAACAAAAATAATTTTTTCAACCCTTCGACCGTGTCAGAGACCCCCTTCCACACTTCGCGGGATATCATGATTGGTGTAAAAAGTTGCGTGACACCATAAGCTTTCAAATGACACATCGCCTGACCCTGGTCCAGGTCCCGTTTTCGAGTAATGGGCGTTTTTCAGGTTTAAGTTAGTGTCAAAAATCAACAAAAATATTTTTTCAACCCTTCAACCGTGTCAGAGACCCCTTCCACACTTCGCGGGATATCATGATTGGTGTCAAAAGTTGCGTGACACCATAAGCTTTCAAATGACACATCGCCTGACCCTGGTCCAGGTCCCGTTTTCGAGTAATGGGCGTTTTTCAGGTTTAAGTTAGTGTGAAAAATCAACAAAAATAATTTTTTCAACCCTTCGACCTTGTCAGAGACCCCCTTCCACACTTCGCGGGATATCATGAATGGTGTCAAAAGTTGCGTGACACCATAAGCTTTCAAATGACACATCGCCTGACCCTGGTCCAGGTCCCGTTTTCGAGTAATGGGCGTTTTTCAGGTTTAAGTTTGTGTCAAAAATCAACAAAAATAATTTTTTCAACCCTTCGACCGTGTCAGAGACCCCCTTCCACACTTGGCGGGATATCATGATTGGTGTCAAAAGTTGCGTGACACCATAAGCTTTCAAATGACACATCGCCTGACCCTGGTCCAGGTCCCGTTTTCGAGTAATGGGCGTTTTTCAGGTTTAAGTTTGTGTCAAAAATCAACAAAAATAATTTTTTCAACCCTTCGACCGTGTCAGAGACCCCTTCCACACTTCGCGGGATATCATGATTGGTGTCAAAAGTTGTGTGACACCATAAGCTTTCAAATGACACATCGCCTGACCCTGGTCCAGGTTCCGTTTTCGAGTAATGGGCGTTTTTCAGGTTTAAGTTAGTGTGAAAAAACAACAAAAATAATTTTTTCAACCCTTCGACCGTGTCAGAGACCCCCTTCCACACTTCGCGGGATATCATGATTGGTGTCAAAAGTTGCGTGACACCATAAGCTTTCAAATGACACATCGCCTGACCCTGGTCCAGGTCCCGTTTTCGAGTAATGGGCGTTTTTCAGGTTTAAGTTAGTGTCAAAAATCAACAAAAATAATTTTTTCAACCCTTCGACTGTGTCAGAGACCCCCTTCCACACTTCGCGGGATATCATGATTGGTGTCAAAAGTTGCGTGACACCATAAGCTTGCAAATGACACATCGCCTGACCCTGGTCCTGGTCCCGTTTTTGAGTAATGGGCGCTTTTCAGGTTTAAGTTAGTGTCAAAAATCAACAAAAATAATTTTTTCAACCCTTCGACCGTGTCAGAGACCCCCTTCCACACTTCGCGGGATATCATGATTGGTATCAAAAGTTGCGTGACACCATAAGCTTTCAAATGACACATCGCCTGACCCTGGTCCTGGTCCCGTTTTCGAGTAATGGGCGCTTTTCAGGTTTAAGTTAGTGTCAAAAATCAACAAAAATAATTTTTTCAACCCTTCGACCGTGTCAGAGACCCCCTTCCACACTTGGCGGGATATCATGATTGGTGTCAAAAGTTGCGTGACACCATAAGCTTTCAAATGACACATCGCCTGACCCTGGTCCAGGTTCCGTTTTCGAGTAATGGGCGTTTTTCAGGTTTAAGTTAGTGTCAAAAATCAACAAAAATAATTTTGTCAACCCTTCGACCGTGTCAGAGACCCCCTTCCACACTTGGCGGGATATCATGATTGGTGTCAAAAGTTGCGTGACACCATAAGCTTTTGAATGACACATCGCCTGACCCTGGTCCTGGTCCCGTTTTTGAGTAATGGGCGCTTTTCAGGTTTAAGTTAGTGTCAAAAATCAACAAAAATAATTTTTTCAACCCTTCGACCGTGTCAGAGACCCCCTTCCACACTTCGCGGGATATCATGATTGGTATCAAAAGTTGCGTGACACCATAAGCTTTCAAATGACACATCGCCTGACCCTGGTTCAGGTCCCGTTTTCGAGTAATGGGCGTTTTTCAGGTTTAAGTTAGTGTGAAAAATCAACAAAAATAATTTTTTCAACCCTTCGACCGTGTCAGAGACCCCCTTCCACACTTCGCGGGATATCATGATTGGTGTCAAAAGTTGCGTGACACCATAAGCTTTCAAATGACACATCGCCTGACCCTCTTCCAGGTCCCGTTTTCGAGTAATGGGCGTTTTTCAGGTTTAAGTTAGTGTCAAAAATCAACAAAAATAATTTTTTCAACCCTTCGACCGTGTCAGAGACCACCTTCCACACTTGGCGGGATATCATGATTGGTGTCAAAAGTTGCGTGACACCATAAGCTTTCAAATGACACATCGCCTGACCCTGGTCCAGGTCCCGTTTTCGAGTAATGGGCGTTTTTCAGGTTTAAGTTAGTGTCAAAAATCAACAAAAATAATTTTTTCAACCCTTCGACCGTGTCAGAGACCCCCTTCCACACTTGGCGGGATATCATGATTGGTGTCAAAAGTTGCGTGACACCATAAGCTTTCAAATGACACATCGCCTGACCCTGGTCCAGGTCCCGTTTTCGAGTAATGGGCGTTTTTCAGGTTTAAGTTAGTGTCAAAAATCAACAAAAATAATTTTTTCAACCCTTCGACCGTGTCAGAGACCCCCTTCCACACTTGGCGGGATATCATGATTGGTGTCAAAAGTTGCGTGACACCATAAGCTTTCAAATGACACATCGCCTGACCCTGGTCCAAGTCCCGTTTTCGAGTAATGGGCGTTTTTCAGGTTTAAGTTAGTGTCAAAAATCAACAAAAATAATTTTTTCAACCCTTCGACCGTGTCAGAGACCCCCTTCCACTCTTTGCGGGATATCATGATTGGTGTCAAAAGTTGCGTGACACCATAAGCTTTCAAATGACACATCGCCTGACCCTGGTCCAGGGCCCGTTTTTGAGTAATGGGCGCTTTTCAGGTTTAAGTTAGTGTCAAAAATCAACAAAAATAATTTTTTCAACCCTTCGACCGTGTCAGAGGCCCCCTTCCACACTTCGCGGGATATCATGATTGGTGTCAAAAGTTGCGTGACACCATAAGCTTTCAAATGACACATCGCCTGACCCTGGTCCAGGTCCCGTTTTCGAGTAATGGGCGTTTTTCAGGTTTAAGTTAGTGTCAAAAATCAACAAAAATAATTTTTTCAACCCTTCGACCGTTTCAGAGACCCCCTTCCACACTTCGCGGGATATCATGATTGGTGTCAAAAGTTGCGTGACACCATAAGCTTTCAAATGACACATCGCCTGACCCTGGTCCAGGTCCCGTTTTCGAGTAATGGGCGTTTTTCAGGTTTAAGTTTGTGTCAAAAATCAACAAAAATAATTTTTTCAACCCTTCGACCGTGTCAGAGACCCCCTTCCACACTTGGCGGGATATCATGATTGGTGTCAAAAGTTGCGTGACACCATAAGCTTTCAAATGACACATCGCCTGACCCTGGTCCAGGTCCCGTTTTCGAGTAATGGGCGTTTTTCAGGTTTAAGTTAGTGTCAAAAATCAACAAAAATAATTTTTTCAACCCTTCGACCGTGTCAGAGACCCCCTTCCACACTTGGCGGGATATCATGATTGGTGTCAAAAGTTGCGTGACACCATAAGCTTTCAAATGACACATCGCCTGACCCTGGTCCAGGTCCCGTTTTCGAGTAATGGGCGTTTTTCAGGTTTAAGTTTGTGTCAAAAATCAACAAAAATAATTTTTTCAACCCTTCGACCGTGTCAGAGACCCCCTTCCACACTTGGCGGGATATCATGATTGGTGTCAAAAGTTGCGTGACACCATAAGCTTTCAAATGACACATCGCCTGACCCTGGTCCAGGTCCCGTTTTCGAGTAATGGGCGTTTTTCAGGTTTAAGTTTGTGTCAAAAATCAACAAAAATAATTTTTTCAACCCTTCGACCGTGTCAGAGACCCCTTCCACACTTCGCGGGATATCATGATTGGTGTCAAAAGTTGTGTGACACCATAAGCTTTCAAATGACACATCGCCTGACCCTGGTCCAGGTTCCGTTTTCGAGTAATGGGCGTTTTTCAGGTTTAAGTTAGTGTGAAAAAACAACAAAAATAATTTTTTCAACCCTTCGACCGTGTCAGAGACCCCCTTCCACACTTCGCGGGATATCATGATTGGTGTCAAAAGTTGCGTGACACCATAAGCTTTCAGATGACACATCGCCTGACCCTGGTCCAGGTCCCGTTTTCGAGTAATGGGCGTTTTTCAGGTTTAAGTTAGTGTCAAAAATCAACAAAAATAATTTTTTCAACCCTTCGACTGTGTCAGAGACCCCCTTCCACACTTCGCGGGATATCATGATTGGTGTCAAAAGTTGCGTGACACCATAAGCTTGCAAATGACACATCGCCTGACCCTGGTCCTGGTCCCGTTTTTGAGTAATGGGCGCTTTTCAGGTTTAAGTTAGTGTCAAAAATCAACAAAAATAATTTTTTCAACCCTTCGACCGTGTCAGAGACCCCCTTCCACACTTCGCGGGATATCATGATTGGTATCAAAAGTTGCGTGACACCATAAGCTTTCAAATGACACATCGCCTGACCCTGGTCCTGGTCCCGTTTTCGAGTAATGGGCGCTTTTCAGGTTTAAGTTAGTGTCAAAAATCAACAAAAATAATTTTTTCAACCCTTCGACCGTGTCAGAGACCCCCTTCCACACTTCGCGGGATATCATGATTGGTGTCAAAAGTTGCGTGACACCATAAGCTTTCAAATGACACATCGCCTGACCCTGGTCCAGGTTCCGTTTTCGAGTAATGGGCGTTTTTCAGGTTTAAGTTAGTGTCAAAAATCAACAAAAATAATTTTGTCAACCCTTCGACCGTGTCAGAGACCCCCTTCCACACTTGGCGGGATATCATGATTGGTGTCAAAAGTTGCGTGACACCATAAGCTTTTGAATGACACATCGCCTGACCCTGGTCCAGGTCCCGTTTTCGAGTAATGGGCGTTTTTCAGGTTTCAGTTAGTTTCAAAAATCAACAAAAATAATTTTTTCAACCCTTCGACCGTGTCAGAGACCCCCTTCCACACTTCGCGGGATATCATGATTGATGTCAAAAGTTGCGTGACACCATAAGCTTTCAAATGACACATCGCCTGACCCTGGTTCAGGTCCCGTTTTCGAGTAATGGGCGTTTTTCAGGTTTAAGTTAGTGTCAAAAATCAACAAAAATAATTTTGTCAACCCTTCGACCGTGTCAGAGACCCCCTTCCACACTTGGTGGGATATCATGATTGGTGTCAAAAGTTGCGTGACACCATAAGCTTTTGAATGACACATCGCCTGACCCTGGTCCAGGTCCCGTTTTCGAGTAATGGGCGTTTTTCAGGTTTCAGTTAGTTTCAAAAATCAACAAAAATAATTTTTTCAACCCTTCGACCGTGTCAGAGACCCCCTTCCACACTTCGCGGGATATCATGATTGGTGTCAAAAGTTGCGTGACACCATAAGCTTTCAAATGACACATCGCCTGACCCTGGTCCAGGTCCCGTTTTCGAGTAATGGGCGTTTTTCAGGTCTAAGTTAGTGTGAAAAATCAACAAAAATAATTTCTTCAACCCTTCGACCGTGTCAGAGACCCCCTTCCACACTTTGCGGGATATCATGATTGGTGTCAAAAGTTGCGTGACACCATAAGCTTTCAAATGACACATCGCCTGACCCTAGTCCAAGTCCCGTTTTCGAGTAATGGGCGTTTTTCAGGTTTAAGTTAGTGTCAAAAATCAACAAAAATAATTTTTTCAACCCTTCGACCGTGTCAGAGACCCCCTTCCACACTTGGCGGGATATCATGATTGGTGTCAAAAGTTGCGTGACACCATAAGCTTTCAAATGACACATCGCCTGACCCTGGTCCAGGTCCCGTTTTCGAGTAATGGGCGTTTTTCAGGTTTAAGTTAGTGTCAAAAATCAACAAAAATAATTTTTTCAACCCTTCGACCGTGTCAGAGACCCCCTTCCACACTTGGCGGGATATCATGATTGGTGTCAAAAGTTGCGTGACACCATAAGCTTTCAAATGACACATCGCCTGACCCTGGTCCAGGGCCCGTTTTTGAGTAATGGGCGCTTTTCAGGTTTAAGTTAGTGTCAAAAATCAACAAAAATATTTTTTTCAACCCTTCGACCGTGTCAGAGGCCCCCTTCCACACTTCGCGGGATATCATGATTGGTGTCAAAAGTGGCGTGACACCATAAGCTTTCAAATGACACATCGCCTGACCCTGGTCCAGGTCCCGTTTTCGAGTAATGGGCGTTTTTCAGGTTTAAGTTAGTGTCAAAAATCAACAAAAATAATTTTTTCAACCCTTCGACCGTTTCAGAGACCCCCTTCCACACTTCGCGGGATATCATGATTGGTGTCAAAAGTTGCGTGACACCATAAGCTTTTGAATGACACATCGCCTGACCCTGGTCCAGGTCCCGTTTTCGAGTAATGGGCGTTTTTCAGGTTTAAGTTAGTGTCAAAAATCAACAAAAATAATTTTTTCAACCCTTCGACCGTGTCAGAGACCCCCTTCCACACTTCGCGGGATATCATGATTGGTGTCAAAAGTTGCGTGACACCATAAGCTTTCAAATGACACATCGCCTGACCCTGGTCCAGGTCGCGTTTTCGAGTAATGGGCGTTTTTCAGGTTTAAGTTAGTGTCAAAAATCAACAAAAATAATTTTTTCAACCCTTCGACCGTGTCAGAGACCCCCTTCCACACTTGGCGGGATATCATGATTGGTGTCAAAAGTTGCGTGACACCATAAGCTTTCAAATGACACATCGCCTGACCCTGGTCCAGGGCCCGTTTTTGAGTAATGGGCGCTTTTCAGGTTTAAGTTAGTGTCAAAAATCAACAAAAATAATTTTTTCAACCCTTCGACCGTGTCAGAGGCCCCCTTCCACACTTCGCGGGATATCATGATTGGTGTCAAAAGTTGCGTGACACCATAAGCTTTCAAATGACACATCGCCTGACCCTGGTCCAGCTCCCGTTTTCGAGTAATGGGCGTTTTTCAGGTTTAAGTTAGTGTCAAAAATCAACAAAAATAATTTTTTCAACCCTTCGACCGTTTCAGAGACCCCCTTCCACACTTGGCGGGATATCATGATTGGTGTCAAAAGTTGCGTGACACCATAAGCTTTCAAATGACACATCGCCTGACCCTGGTCCAGGTCCCGTTTTCGAGTAATGGGCGTTTTTCAGGTTTAAGTTAGTGTCAAAAATCAACAAAAATAATTTTTTCAACCCTTCGACCGTGTCAGAGACCCCCTTCCACACTTCGCGGGATATCATGATTAGTGTCAAAAGTTGCGTGACACCATAAGCTTTCAAATGACACATCGCCTGACCCTGGTCCAGGTCCCGTTTTCGAGTAATGGGCGTTTTTCAGGTTTAAGTTAGTGTGAAAAATCAACAAAAATAATTTTTTCAACCCTTCGACCGTGTCAGAGACCCCCTTCCACACTTGGCGGGATATCATGATTGGTGTCAAAAGTTGCGTGACACCATAAGCTTTCAAATGACACATCGCCTGACCCTGGTCCAGGTCCCGTTTTCGAGCAATGGGCGTTTTTCAGGTTTAAGTTTGTGTCAAAAATCAACAAAAATAATTTTTTCAACCCTTCGACCGTGTCAGAGACCCCTTCCACACTTCGCGGGATATCATGATTGGTGTCAAAAGTTGCGTGACACCATAAGCTTTCAAATGACACATCGCCTGACCCTGGTCCAGGGGCTCAATTCCGCAAGTGTGAATAGTTTTCCGTGTACACTTTCTATTCACGCTCAAAATATGCGTGAATAAATTTGCCTATCTGTGTATGCTTTATCTGTCAAAAAGATTGCACCTCACTCTTGCGGAATCGCATAATTTAATGTGTACACTGATTTTTATGCACACAGAAAAAACTCACGCTTGCGGAATTTGGCCCCAGGTTCCGTTTTCGAGTAATGGGCGTTTTTCAGGTTTAAGTTAGTGTCAAAAATCAACAAAAATAATTTTTTCAACCCTTCGACCGTGTCAGAGACCCCCTTCCACACTTCGCGGGATATCATGATTAGTGTCAAAAGTTGCGTGACACCATAAGCTTTCAAATGACACATCGCCTGACCCTGGTCCAGGTCCCGTTTTCGAGTAATGGGCGTTTTTCAGGTTTAAGTTAGTGTGAAAAATCAACAAAAATAATTTTTTCAACCCTTCGACCGTGTCAGAGACCCCCTTCCACACTTGGCGGGATATCGTGATTGGTGTCAAAAGTTGCGTGACACCATAAGCTTTCAAATGACACATCGCCTGACCCTGGTCCAGGGCCCGTTTTTGAGTAATGGGCGCTTTTCAGGTTTAAGTTAGTGTCAAAAATCAACAAAAATAATTTTTTCAACCCTTCGACCGTGTCAGAGGCCCCCTTCCACACTTGGCGGGATATCATGATTGGTGTCAAAAGTTGCGTGACACCATAAGCTTTCAAATGACACATCGCCTGACCCTGGTCCAGGTCCCGTTTTCGAGTAATGGGCGTTTTTCAGGTTTAAGTTAGTGTCAAAAATCAACAAAAATAATTTTTTCAACCCTTCGACCGTTTCAGAGACCCCCTTCCACACTTCGCGGGATATCATGATTGGTGTAAAAAGTTGCGTGACACCATAAGCTTTCAAATGACACATCGCCTGACCCTGGTCCAGGTCCCGTTTTCGAGTAATGGGCGTTTTTCAGGTTTAAGTTAGTGTCAAAAATCAACAAAAATATTTTTTTCAACCCTTCAACCGTGTCAGAGACCCCCTTCCACACTTCGCGGGATATCATGATTGGTGTCAAAAGTTGCGTGACACCATAAGCTTTTGAATGACACATCGCCTGACCCTGGTCCAGGTCCCGTTTTCGAGTAATGGGCGTTTTTCAGGTTTAAGTTAGTGTCAAAAATCAACAAAAATAATTTTTTCAACCCTTCGACCGTGTCAGAGACCCCCTTCCACACTTGGCGGGATATCATGATTGGTGTCAAAAGTTGCGTGACACCATAAGCTTTCAAATGACACATCGCCTGACCCTGGTCCAGGGCCCGTTTTTGAGTAATGGGCGCTTTTCAGGTTTAAGTTAGTGTCAAAAATCAACAAAAATAATTTTTTCAACCCTTCGACCGTGTCAGAGGCCCCCTTCCACACTTCGCGGGATATCATGATTGGTGTCAAAAGTGGCGTGACACCATAAGCTTTCAAATGACACATCGCCTGACCCTGGTCCAGGTCCCGTTTTCGAGTAATGGGCGTTTTTCAGGTTTAAGTTAGTGTCAAAAATCAACAAAAATAATTTTTTCAACCCTTCGACCGTTTCAGAGACCCCCTTCCACACTTCGCGGGATATCATGATTGGTGTCAAAAGTTGCGTGACACCATAAGCTTTTGAATGACACATCGCCTGACCCTGGTCCAGGTCCCGTTTTCGAGTAATGGGCGTTTTTCAGGTTTAAGTTAGTGTCAAAAATCAACAAAAATAATTTTTTCAACCCTTCGACCGTGTCAGAGACCCCCTTCCACACTTCGCGGGATATCATGATTGGTGTCAAAAGTTGCGTGACACCATAAGCTTTCAAATGACACATCGCCTGACCCTGGTCCAGGTCCCGTTTTCGAGTAATGGGCGTTTTTCAGGTTTAAGTTAGTGTCAAAAATCAACAAAAATAATTTTTTCAACCCTTCGACCGTGTCAGAGACCCCCTTCCACACTTGGCGGGATATCATGATTGGTGTCAAAAGTTGCGTGACACCATAAGCTTTCAAATAACACATCGCCTGACCCTGGTCCAGGGCCCGTTTTTGAGTAATGGGCGCTTTTCAGGTTTAAGTTAGTGTCAAAAATCAACAAAAATAATTTTTTCAACCCTTCGACCGTGTCAGAGGCCCCCTTCCACACTTCGCGGGATATCATGATTGGTGTCAAAAGTTGCGTGACACCATAAGCTTTCAAATGACACATCGCCTGACCCTGGTCCAGCTCCCGTTTTCGAGTAATGGGCGTTTTTCAGGTTTAAGTTAGTGTCAAAAATCAACAAAAATAATTTTTTCAACCCTTCGACCGTTTCAGAGACCCCCTTCCACACTTGGCGGGATATCATGATTGGTGTCAAAAGTTGCGTGACACCATAAGCTTTCAAATGACACATCGCCTGACCCTGGTCCAGGTCCCGTTTTCGAGTAATGGGCGTTTTTCAGGTTTAAGTTAGTGTGAAAAATCAACAAAAATAATTTTTTCAACCCTTCGACCGTGTCAGAGACCCCCTTCCACACTTGGCGGGATATCATGATTGGTGTCAAAAGTTGCGTGACACCATAAGCTTTCAAATGACACATCGCCTGACCCTGGTCCAGGTCCCGTTTTCGAGCAATGGGCGTTTATCAGGTTTAAGTTTGTGTCAAAAATCAACAAAAATAATTTTTTCAACCCTTCGAC
The DNA here is from genome assembly GCA_932273885.2 of Leucozona laternaria. Taxonomy (NCBI): domain Eukaryota; kingdom Metazoa; phylum Arthropoda; class Insecta; order Diptera; family Syrphidae; genus Leucozona; species Leucozona laternaria. The sequence goes on along the minus strand of OW026369.1, from coordinate 50,891,072 downwards.
CGTGTCAGAGACCCCTTCCACACTTCGCGGGATATCATGATTGGTGTCAAAAGTTGCGTGACACCATAAGCTTTCAAATGACACATCGCCTGACCCTGGTCCAGGTTCCGTTTTCGAGTAATGGGCGTTTTTCAGGTTTAAGTTAGTGTCAAAAATCAACAAAAATAATTTTTTCAACCCTTCGACCGTGTCAGAGACCCCCTTCCACACTTCGCGGGATATCATGATTAGTGTCAAAAGTTGCGTGACACCATAAGCTTTCAAATGACACATCGCCTGACCCTGGTCCAGGTCCCGTTTTCGAGTAATGGGCGTTTTTCAGGTTTAAGTTAGTGTGAAAAATCAACAAAAATAATTTTTTCAACCCTTCGACCGTGTCAGAGACCCCCTTCCACACTTGGCGGGATATCGTGATTGGTGTCAAAAGTTGCGTGACACCATAAGCTTTCAAATGACACATCGCCTGACCCTGGTCCAGGGCCCGTTTTTGAGTAATGGGCGCTTTTCAGGTTTAAGTTAGTGTCAAAAATCAACAAAAATAATTTTTTCAACCCTTCGACCGTGTCAGAGGCCCCCTTCCACACTTGGCGGGATATCATGATTGGTGTCAAAAGTTGCGTGACACCATAAGCTTTCAAATGACACATCGCCTGACCCTGGTCCAGGTCCCGTTTTCGAGTAATGGGCGTTTTTCAGGTTTAAGTTAGTGTCAAAAATCAACAAAAATAATTTTTTCAACCCTTCGACCGTTTCAGAGACCCCCTTCCACACTTCGCGGGATATCATGATTGGTGTAAAAAGTTGCGTGACACCATAAGCTTTCAAATGACACATCGCCTGACCCTGGTCCAGGTCCCGTTTTCGAGTAATGGGCGTTTTTCAGGTTTAAGTTAGTGTCAAAAATCAACAAAAATATTTTTTTCAACCCTTCAACCGTGTCAGAGACCCCCTTCCACACTTCGCGGGATATCATGATTGGTGTCAAAAGTTGCGTGACACCATAAGCTTTTGAATGACACATCGCCTGACCCTGGTCCAGGTCCCGTTTTCGAGTAATGGGCGTTTTTCAGGTTTCAGTTAGTTTCAAAAATCAACAAAAATAATTTTTTCAACCCTTCGACCGTGTCAGAGACCCCCTTCCACACTTCGCGGGATATCATGATTGGTGTAAAAAGTTGCGTGACACCATAAGCTTTCAAATGACACATCGCCTGACCCTGGTCCAGGTCCCGTTTTCGAGTAATGGGCGTTTTTCAGGTTTAAGTTAGTGTCAAAAATCAACAAAAATATTTTTTCAACCCTTCAACCGTGTCAGAGACCCCCTTCCACACTTCGCGGGATATCATGATTGGTGTCAAAAGTTGCGTGACACCATAAGCTTTCAAATGACACATCGCCTGACCCTGGTCCAGGTCCCGTTTTCGAGTAATGGGCGTTTTTCAGGTTTAAGTTAGTGTCAAAAATCAACAAAAATAATTTTTTCAACCCTTCGACCGTGTCAGAGACCCCCTTCCACACTTCGCAGGATATCATGAATGGTGTCAAAAGTTGCGTGACACCATAAGCTTTCAAATGACACATCGCCTGACCCTGGTCCAGGTCTCGTTTTCGAGTAATGGGCGTTTTTCAGGTTTAAGTTAGTGTGAAAAATCAACAAAAATAATTTTTTCAACCCTTCGACCGTGTCAGAGACCCCCTTCCACACTTGGCGGGATATCATGATTGGTGTCAAAAGTTGCGTGACACCATAAGCTTTCAAATGACACATCGCCTGACCCTGGTCCAGGTCCCGTTTTTGAGTAATGGGCGTTTTTCAGGTTTAAGTTTGTGTCAAAAATCAACAAAAATAATTTTTTCAACCCTTCGACCGTGTCAGAGACCCCCTTCCACACTTGGCGGGATATCATGATTGGTGTCAAAAGTTGCGTGACACCATAAGCTTTCAAATGACACATCGCCTGACCCTGGTCCAGGTCCCGTTTTCGAGTAATGGGCGTTTTTCAGGTTTAAGTTAGTGTCAAAAATCAACAAAAATAATTTTTTCAACCCTTCGACCGTGTCAGAGACCCCCTTCCACACTTCGCGGGATATCATGATTGGTGTCAAAAGTTGTGTGACACCATAAGCTTTCAAATGACACATCGCCTGACCCTGGTCCAGGGGCTCAATTCCGCAAGTGTGAATAGTTTTCCGTGTACACTTTCTATTCACGCTCAAAATACGCGTGAATAAATTTGCCTATCTGTGTACGCTTTATCTGTCAAAAAGATTGCACCTCACTCTTGCGGAATGGCATAATTTAATGTGTACACTGTTTTTTGTGCACACAGACAAAACTCACGCTTGCGGAATTGGGCCCCAGGTTCCGTTTTCGAGTAATGGGCGTTTTTCAGGTTTAAGTTAGTGTCAAAAATCAACAAAAATAATTTTTTCAACCCTTCGACCGTGTCAGAGACCCCCTTCCACACTTTGCGGGATACCATGATTGGTGTCAAAAGTTGCGTGACACCATAAGCTTTCAAATGACACATCGCCTGACCCTGGTCCAGGTCCCGTTTTCGAGTAATGGGCGTTTTTCAGGTTTAAGTTAGTGTGAAAAATCAACAAAAATAATTTTTTCAACCCTTCGACCGTGTCAGAGACCCCCTTCCACACTTGGCGGGATATCATGATTGGTGTCAAAAGTTGCGTGACACCATAAGCTTTCAAATGACATATCGCCTGACCCTGGTCCAGGTCCCGTTTTCGAGTAATGGGCGTTTTTCAGGTTTAAGTTAGTGTCAAAAATCAACAAAAATAATTTTTTCAACCCTTCGACCGTGTCAGAGACCCCCTTCCACACTTGGCGGGATATCATGATTGGTGTCAAAAGTTGTGTGACACCATAAGCTTTCAAATGACACATCGCCTGACCCTGGTCCAGGTTCCGTTTTCGAGTAATGGGCGTTTTTCAGGTTTAAGTTAGTGTCAAAAATCAACAAAAATAATTTTTTCAACCCTTCGACCGTGTCAGAGACCCCCTTCCACACTTTGCGGGATACCATGATTGGTGTCAAAAGTTGCGTGACACCATAAGCTTTCAAATGACACATCGCCTGACCCTGGTCCAGGTCCCGTTTTCGAGTAATGGGCGTTTTTCAGGTTTAAGTTAGTGTCAAAAATCAACAAAAATAATTTTTTCAACCCTTCGACCGTGTCAGAGACCCCCTTCCACACTTCGCGGGATATCATGATTGGTGTCAAAAGTTGCGTGACACCATAAGCTTTCAAATGACACATCGCCTGACCCTGGTCCAGGTCCCGTTTTCGAGTAATGGGCGTTTTTCAGGTTTAAGTTAGTGTCAAAAATCAACAAAAATAATTTTTTCAACCCTTCGACCGTGTCAGAGACCCCCTTCCACACTTGGCGGGATATCATGATTGGTGTCAAAAGTTGCGTGACACCATAAGCTTTCAAATGACACATCGCCTGACCCTGGTCCAGGTCCCGTTTTCGAGTAATGGGCGTTTTTCAGGTTTAAGTTAGTGTCAAAAATCAACAAAAATAATTTTTTCAACCCTTCGACCGTGTCAGAGACCCCCTTCCACACTTCGCGGGATATCATGATTGGTGTCAAAAGTTGCGTTACACCATAAGCTTTCAAATGACACATCGCCTGACCCTGGTCCAGGTCCCGTTTTCGAGTAATGGGCGTTTTTCAGGTTTAAGTTAGTGTGAAAAATCAACAAAAATAATTTTTTCAACCCTTCGACCGTGTCAGAGACCCCCTTCCACACTTGGCGGGATATCATGATTGGTGTCAAAAGTTGCGTGACACCATAAGCTTTCAAATGACACATCGCCTGACCCTGGTCCAGGTCCCGTTTTCGAGTAATGGGCGTTTTTCAGGTTTAAGTTAGTGTGAAAAATCAACAAAAATAATTTTTTCAACCCTTCGACCGTGTCAGAGAACCCCTTCCACACTTGGCGGGATATCATGATTGGTGTCAAAAGTTGCGTGACACCATAAGCTTTCAAATGACACATCGCCTGACCCTGGTCCAGGTCCCGTTTTCGAGTAATGGGCGTTTTTCAGGTTTAAGTTTGTGTCAAAAATCAACAAAAATAATTTTTTCAACCCTTCGACCGTGTCAGAGACCCCTTCCACACTTCGCGGGATATCATGATTGGTGTCAAAAGTTGTGTGACACCATAAGCTTTCAAATGACACATCGCCTGACCCTGGTCCAGGTCCCGTTTTCGCGTAATGGGCGTTTTACAGGTTTAAGTTAGTGTGAAAAATCAACAAAAATAATTTTTTCAACCCTTCGACCGTGTCAGGGACCCCCTTCCACACTTCGCGGGATATCATGATTGCTGTCAAAAGTTGCGTGACACCATAAGCTTTCAAATGACACATCGCCTGACCCTGGTCCAGGTCCCGTTTTCGAGTAATGGGCGTTTTTCAGGTTTAAGTTAGTGTCAAAAATCAACAAAAATAATTTTTTCAACCCTTCGACCGTGTCAGAGACCCCCTTCCACACTTCGCGGGATATCATGATTGGTGTCAAAAGTTGCGTGACACCATAAGCTTTCAAATGACACATCGCCTGACCCTGGTCCAGGTCCCGTTTTCGAGTAATGGGCGTTTTTCAGGTTTAAGTTAGTGTGAAAAATCAACAAAAATAATTTTTTCAACCCTTCGACCGTGTCAGAGACCCCCTTCCACACTTGGCGGGATATCATGATTGGTGTCAAAAGTTGCGTGACACCATAAGCTTTCAAATGACACATCGCCTGACCCTGGTCCAGGTCCCGTTTTCGAGTAATGGGCGTTTTTCAGGTTTAAGTTTGTGTCAAAAATCAACAAAAATAATTTTTTCAACCCTTCGACCGTGTCAGAGACCCCTTCCAGACTTCGCGGGATATCATGATTGGTGTCAAAAGTTGTGTGACACCATAAGCTTTCAAATGACACATCGCCTGACCCTGGTGCAGGTTCCGTTTTCGAGTAATGGGCGTTTTTCAGGTCTAAGTTAGTGTGAAAAATCAACAAAAATAATTTTTTCAACCCTTCGACCGTGTCAGAGACCCCCTTCCACACTTCGCGGGATATCATGATTGGTGTCAAAAGTTGCGTGACACCATAAGCTTTCAAATGACACATCGCCTGACCCTGGTCCAGGTCCCGTTTTCGAGTAATGGGCGTTTTTCAGGTTTAAGTTAGTGTCAAAAATCAACAAAAATAATTTTTTCAACCCTTCGACTGTGTCAGAGACCCCCTTCCACACTTCGCGGGATATCATGATTGGTGTCAAAAGTTGCGTGACACCATAAGCTTTCAAATGACACATCGCCTGACCCTGGTCCTGGTCCCGTTTTCGAGTAATGGGCGTTTTTCAGGTTTAAGTTAGTGTCAAAAATCAACAAAAATAATTTTTTCAACCCTTCGACCGTGTCAGAGACCCCCTTCCACACTTCGCGGGATATCATGATTGGTGTCAAAGGTTGCGTGACACCATAAGCTTTCAAATGACACATCGCCTGACCCTGGTCCTGGTCCCGTTTTCGAGTAATGGGCGCTTTTCAGGTTTAAGTTAGTGTCAAAAATCAACAAAAATAATTTTTTCAACCCTTCGACCGTGTCAGAGACCCCCTTCCACACTTGGCGGGATATAATGATTGGTGTCAAAAGTTGCGTGACACCATAAGCTTTCAAATGACACATCGCCTGACCCTGGTCCAGGTCCCGTTTTCGAGTAATGGGCGTTTTACAGGTTTAAGTTAGTGTCAAAAATCAACAAAAATAATTTTGTCAACCCTTCGACCGTGTCAGAGACCCCCTTCCACACTTGGCGGGATATCATGATTGGTGTAAAAAGTTGCGTGACACCATAAGCTTTTGAATGACACATCGCCTGACCCTGGTCCAGGTCCCGTTTTCGAGTAATGGGCGTTTTTCAGGTTTCAGTTAGTTTCAAAAATCAACAAAAATAATTTTTTCAACCCTTCGACCGTGTCAGAGACCCCCTTCCACACTTCGCGGGATATCATGATTGGTGTCAAAAGTTGCGTGACACCATAAGCTTTCAAATGACACATCGCCTGACCCTGGGGCCCAATTCCGCAAGCGTGAGTTTTTTCTGTGTGCACAAAAATCAGTGTACACATTAAATTATGCGATTCCGCAAGAGTGAGGTGCAATCTTTTTGACAGATAAAGCGTACACAGATAGGCAAATTTATTCACGCATATTTTGAGCGTGAATAGAAAGTGTACACGGAAAATTATGCACACTTGCGGAATTGAGCCCAGTTTTCGAGTAATGGGCGTTTTTCAGGTTTAAGTTAGTGTCAAAAATCAACAAAAATAATTTTGTCAACCCTTCGACCGTGTCAGAGACCCCCTTCCACACTTGGCGGGATATCATGATTGGTGTCAAAAGTTGCGTGACAACATAAGCTTTTGAATGACACATCGCCTGACCCTGGTCCAGGTCCCGTTTTCGAGTAATGGGCGTTTTTCAGGTTTAAGTTAGTGTCAAAAATCAACAAAAATAATTTTTTCAACCCTTCGACCGTGTCAGAGACCCCCTTCCACACTTGGCGGGATATCATGATTGGTGTCAAAAGTTGCGTGACACCATAAGCTTTCAAATGACACATCGCCTGACCCTGGTCCAGGGCCCGTTTTTGAGTAATGGGCGCTTTTCAGGTTTAAGTTAGTGTCAAAAATCAACAAAAATAATTTTTTCAACCCTTCGACCGTGTCAGAGGCCCCCTTCCACACTTCGCGGGATATCATGATTGGTGTCAAAAGTTGCGTGACACCATAAGCTTTCAAATGACACATCGCCTGACCCTGGTCCAGGTCCCGTTTTCGAGTAATGGGCGTTTTTCAGGTTTAAGTTAGTGTCAAAAATCAACAAAAATAATTTTTTCAACCCTTCGACCGTGTCAGAGACCCCCTTCCACACTTCGCGGGATATCATGATTGGTGTCAAAAGTTGCGTGACACCATAAGCTTTCAAATGACACATCGCCTGACCCTGGTCCAGGTCCCGTTTTCGAGTAATGGGCGTTTTTCAGGTTTAAGTTAGTGTCAAAAATCAACAAAAATAATTTTTTCAACCCTTCGACCGTGTCAGAGACCCCCTTCCACACTTGGCGGGATATCATGATTGGTGTCAAAAGTTGCGTGACACCATAAGCTTTCAAATGACACATCGCCTGACCCTGGTCCAGGGCCCGTTTTTGAGTAATGGGCGCTTTTCAGGTTTAAGTTAGTGTCAAAAATCAACAAAAATAATTTTTTCAACCCTTCGACCGTGTCAGAGGCCCCCTTCCACACTTCGCGGGATATCATGATTGGTGTCAAAAGTTGCGTGACACCATAAGCTTTCAAATGACACATCGCCTGACCCTGGTCCAGGTCCCGTTTTCGAGTAATGGGCGTTTTTCAGGTTTAAGTTAGTGTCAAAAATCAACAAAAATAATTTTTTCAACCCTTCGACCGTGTCAGAGACCCCCTTCCACACTTCGCGGGATATCATGATTGGTGTCAAAAGTTGCGTGACACCATAAGCTTTCAAATGACACATCGCCTGACCCTGGTCCAGCTTCCGTTTTCGAGTAATGGGCGTTTTTCAGGTTTAAGTTAGTGTCAAAAATCAACAAAAATAATTTTTTCAACCCTTCGACCGTGTCAGAGACCCCCTTCCACACTTGGCGGGGTATCATGATTGGTGTCAAAAGTTGCGTGACACCATAAGCTTTCAAATGACACATCGCCTGACCCTGGTCCAGGTCCCGTTTTCGAGTAATGGGCGTTTTTCAGGTTTAAGTTAGTGTCAAAAATCAACAAAAATAATTTTTTCAACCCTTCGACCGTGTCAGAGACCCCCTTCCACACTTCGCGGGATATCATGATTGGTGTCAAAAGTTGCGTGACACCATAAGCTTTCAAATGACACATCGCCTGACCCTGGTCCAGCTTCCGTTTTCGAGTAATGGGCGTTTTTCAGGTTTAAGTTAGTGTCAAAAATCAACAAAAATAATTTTTTCAACCCTTCGACCGTGTCAGAGACCCCCTTCCACACTTGGCGGGGTATCATGATTGGTGTCAAAAGTTGCGTGACACCATAAGCTTTCAAATGACACATCGCCTGACCCTGGTCCAGGTCCCGTTTTCGAGTAATGGGCGTTTTTCAGGTTTAAGTTAGTGTCAAAAATCAACAAAAATATTTTTTTCAACCCTTCAACCGTGTCAGAGACCCCCTTCCACACTTCGCGGGATATCATGATTGGTGTCAAAAGTTGCGTGACACCATAAGCTTTCAAATGACACATAGCCTGACCCTGGTCCAGGTCCCGTTTCCGAGTAATGGGCGCTTTTCAGGTTTAAGTTAGTGTCAAAAATCAACAAAAATATTTTTTTCAACCCTTCGACCGTGTCAGAGACCCCCTTCCACACTTCGCGGGATATCATGATTGGAGTCAAAAGTTGCGTGACACCATAAGCTTTCAAATGACACATCGCCTGACCCTGGTCCAGGTCCCGTTTTCGAGTAATGGGCGTTTTTCAGGTTTAAGTTAGTGTCAAAAATCAACAAAAATAATTTTTTCAACCCTTCGACCGTGTCAGAGACCCCCTTCCACACTTCGCGGGATATCATGATTGGTGTCAAAAGTTGCGTGACACCATAAGCTTTCAAATGACACATCGCCTGACCCTGGTCCAGGTCCCGTTTTCGAGTAATGGGCGTTTTTCAGGTTTAAGTTAGTGTCAAAAATCAACAAAAATAATTTTTTCAACCCTTCGACCGTGTCAGAGACCCCCTTCCACACTTCGCGGGATATCATGATTGGTGTCAAAAGTTGCGTGACACCATAAGCTTTCAAATGACACATCGCCTGACCCTGGTCCAGGTCCCGTTTTCGAGTAATGGGCGTTTTTCAGGTTTAAGTTAGTGTCAAAAATCAACAAAAATAATTTTTTCAACCCTTCGACCGTGTCAGAGACCCCCTTCCACACTTGGCGGGATATCATGATTGGTGTCAAAAGTTGCGTGACACCATAAGCTTTTGAATGACACATCGCCTGACCCTGGTCCAGGTCCCGTTTTTGAGTAATGGGCGTTTTTCAGGTTTCAGTTAGTTTCAAAAATCAACAAAAATAATTTTTTCAACCCTTCGACCGTGTCAGAGACCCCCTTCCACACTTCGCGGGATATAATGATTGGTGTAAAAAGTTGCGTGACACCATAAGCTTTCAAATGACACATTGCCTGACCCTGGTCCAGGTCCCGTTTTTGAGTAATGGGCGCTTTTCAGGTTTAAGTTAGTGTCAAAAATCAACAAAAATAATTTTTTCAACCCTTCGACCGTGTCAGAGACCCCCTTCCACACTTCGCGGGATATCATGATTGGTGTCAAAAGTTGCGTGACACCATAAGCTTTCAAATGACACATCGCCTGACCCTAGTCCAGGTCCCGTTTTCGAGTAATGGGCGTTTTTCAGGTTTAAGTTAGTGTCAAAAATCAACAAAAATAATTTTTTCAACCCTTCGACCGTGTCAGAGACCCCCTTCCACACTTCGCGGGATATCATGATTGGTGTCTAAAGTTGCGTGACACCATAAGCTTTCAAATGACACATCGCCTGACCCTGGTCCAGGTCCCGTTTTCGAGTAATGGGCGTTTTTCAGGTTTAAGTTAGTGTCAAAAATCAACAAAAATAATTTTTTCAACCCTTCGACCGTGTCAGAGACCCCCTTCCACACTTGGCGGGATATCATGATTGGTGTCAAAAGTTGCGTGACACCATAAGCTTTTGAATGACACATCGCCTGACCCTGGTCCAGGTCCCGTTTTCGAGTAATGGGCGTTTTTCAGGTTTAAGTTAGTGTCAAAAATCAACAAAAATAATTTTTTCAACCCTTCGACCGTGTCAGAGACCCCCTTCCACACTTCGCGGGATATCATGATTGGTGTCAAAAGTTGTGTGACACCATAAGCTTTCAAATGACACATCGCCTGACCCTGGTCCAGGTCCCGTTTTCGAGTAATGGGCGTTTTTCAGGTTTAAGTTAGTGTCAAAAATCAACAAAAATAATTTTTTCAACCCTTCGACCGTGTCAGAGACCCCCTTCCACACTTCGCGGGATATCATGATTGGTGTCAAAAGTTGCGTGACACCATAAGCTTTCAAATGACATATCGCCTGGCCCTGGTCCAGGTCCCGTTTTCGAGTAATGGGCGCTTTTCAGGTTTAAGTTAGTGTCAAAAATCAACAAAAATAATTTTTTCAACCCTTCGACCGTGTCAGAGACCCCCTTCCACACTTCGCGGGATATCATGATTGGTGTCAAAAGTTGCGTGACACCATAAGCTTTCAAATGACACATCGCCTGACCCTGGTCCAGGTCCCGTTTTCGAGTAATGGGCGTTTTTCAGGTTTAAGTTAGTGTGAAAAATCAACAAAAATAATTTTTTCAACCCTTCGACCGTGTCAGAGACCCCCTTCCACACTTCGCGGGATATCATGATTGGTGTCAAAAGTTGTGTGACACCATAAGCTTTCAAATGACACATCGCCTGACCCTGGTCTAGGTTCCGTTTTCGAGTAATGGGCGTTTTTCAGGTTTAAGTTAGTGTCAAAAATCAACAAAAATAATTTTTTCAACCCTTCGACCGTGTCAGAGACCCCCTTCCACACTTCGCGGGATATCATGATTAGTGTCAAAAGTTGCGTGACACCATAAGCTTTCAAATGACACATCGCCTGAACCTGGGGCTCAATTCCGCAAGTGTGAATAGTTTTCCGTGTACACTTTCTATTCACGCTCAAAATATGCGTGAATAAATTTGCCTATCTGTGTACGCTTTATCTGTCAAAAAGATTGCACCTCACTCTTGCGGAATAGCATAATTTAATGTGTACACTGATTTTTGTGCACACAGAAAAAACTCACGCTTGCGGAATTGGGCCCCTGGTCCAGGTCCCGTTTTCGAGTAATGGGCGTTTTTCAGGTTTAAGTTAGTGTCAAAAATCAACATAAATAATTTTTTCAACCCTTCGACCGTGTCAGAGACCCCCTTCCACACTTCGCGGGATATCATGATTGATGTCAAAAGTTGCGTGACACCATTAGCTTCCAAATGACACATCGCCTGACCCTGGTCCAGGTCCCGTTTTCGAGTAATGGGCGTTTTTCAGGTTTAAGTTAGTGTCAAAAATCAACAAAAATAATTTTTTCAACCCTTCGACCGTGTCAGAGACTCCCTTCCACACTTCGCGGGATATCATGATTGGTGTCAAAAGTTGCGTGACACCATAAGCTTTCAAATGACACATCGCCTGACCCTGGTCCAGGGCCCGTTTTTGAGTAATGGGCGCTTTTCAGGTTTAAGTTAGTGTCAAAAATCAACAAAAATAATTTTTTCAACCCTTCGACCGTGTCAGAGGCCCCCTTCCACACTTCGCGGGATATCATGATTGGTGTCAAAAGTTGCGTGACACCATAAGCTTTCAAATGACACATCGCCTGACCCTGGTCCAGGTCCCGTTTTCGAGTAATGGGCGTTTTTCAGGTTTAAGTTAGTGTCAAAAATCAACAAAAATAATTTTTTCAACCCTTCGACCGTTTCAGAGACCCCCTTCCACACTTCGCGGGATATCATGATTGGTGTCAAAAGTTGCGTGACACCATAAGCTTTTTAATGACACATCGCCTGACCCTGGTCCAGGTCCCGTTTTCGAGTAATGGGCGTTTTTCAGGTTTCAGTTAGTTTCAAAAATCAACAAAAATAATTTTTTCAACCCTTCGACCGTTTCAGAGACCCCCTTCCACACTTCGCGGGATATCATGATTGGTGTAAAAAGTTGCGTGACACCATAAGCTTTTGAATGACACATCGCCTGACCCTGGTCCAGGTCCCGTTTTCGAGTAATGGGCGTTTTTCAGGTTTCAGTTAGTTTCAAAAATCAACAAAAATAATTTTTTCAACCCTTCGACCGTGTCAGAGACCCCCTTCCACACTTCGCGGGATATCATGATTGGTGTAAAAAGTTGCGTGACACCATAAGCTTTCAAATGACACATCGCCTGACCCTGGTCCAGGTCCCGTTTTCGAGTAATGGGCGTTTTTCAGGTTTAAGTTAGTGTCAAAAATCAACAAAAATATTTTTTCAACCCTTCAACCGTGTCAGAGACCCCTTCCACACTTCGCGGGATATCATGATTGGTGTCAAAAGTTGCGTGACACCATAAGCTTTCAAATGACACATCGCCTGACCCTGGTCCAGGTCCCGTTTCCGAGTAATGGGCGTTTTTCAGGTTTAAGTTAGTGTCAAAAATCAACAAAAATAATTTTTTCAACCCTTCGACCGTGTCAGAGGCCCCCTTCCACACTTCGCGGGATATCATGATTGGTGTCAAAAGTTGCGTGACACCATAAGCTTTCAAATGACACATCGCCTGACCCTGGTCCAGGTCCCGTTTTCGAGTAATGGGCGTTTTTCAGGTTTAAGTTAGTGTCAAAAATCAACAAAAATAATTTTTTCAACCCTTCGACCGTGTCAGAGACCCCCTTCCACACTTGGCGGGATATCATGATTGGTGTCAAAAGTTGCGTGACACCATAAGCTTTTGAATGACACATCGCCTGACCCTGGTCCAGGTCCCGTTTTTGAGTAATGGGCGTTTTTCAGGTTTCAGTTAGTTTCAAAAATCAACAAAAATAATTTTTTCAACCCTTCGACCGTGTCAGAGACCCCCTTCCACACTTCGCGGGATATAATGATTGGTGTAAAAAGTTGCGTGACACCATAAGCTTTCAAATGACACATTGCCTGACCCTGGTCCAGGTCCCGTTTTCGAGTAATGGGCGTTTTTCAGGTTTAAGTTAGTGTCAAAAATCAACAAAAATAATTTTTTCAACCCTTCGACCGTGTCAGAGACCCCCTTCCACACTTCGCGGGATATCATGATTGGTGTCAAAAGTTGCGTGACACCATAAGCTTTCAAATGACACATCGCCTGACCCTGGTCCAGGTCCCGTTTTCGAGTAATGGGCGTTTTTCAGGTTTAAGTTAGTGTCAAAAATCAACAAAAATAATTTTTTCAACCCTTCGACCGTGTCAGAGACCCCCTTCCACACTTGGCGGGATATCATGATTGGTGTCAAAAGTTGCGTGACACCATAAGCTTTTGAATGACACATCGCCTGACCCTGGTCCAGGTCCCGTTTTCGAGTAATGGGCGTTTTTCAGGTTTAAGTTAGTGTCAAAAATCAACAAAAATAATTTTTTCAACCCTTCGACCGTGTCAGAGACCCCCTTCCACACTTCGCGGGATATCATGATTAGTGTCAAAAGTTGTGTGACACCATAAGCTTTCAAATGACACATCGCCTGACCCTGGTGCAGGTCCCGTTTTCGAGTAATGGGCGTTTTTCAGGTTTAAGTTAGTGTCAAAAATCAACAAAAATAATTTTTTCAACCCTTCGACCGTGTCAGAGACCCCCTTCCACACTTCGCGGGATATCATGATTGGTGTCAAAAGTTGCGTGACACCATAAGCTTTCAAATGACATATCGCCTGGCCCTGGTCCAGGTCCCGTTTTCGAGTAATGGGCGCTTTTCAGGTTTAAGTTAGTGTCAAAAATCAACAAAAATAATTTTTTCAACCCTTCGACCGTGTCAGAGACCCCCTTCCACACTTCGCGGGATATCATGATTGGTGTCAAAAGTTGCGTGACACCATAAGCTTTCAAATGACACATCGCCTGACCCTGGTCCAGGTCCCGTTTTCGAGTAATGGGCGTTTTTCAGGTTTAAGTTAGTGTCAAAAATCAACAAAAATAATTTTTTCAACCCTTCGACCGTGTCAGAGACCCCCTTCCACACTTCGCGGGATATCATGATTGGTGTCAAAAGTTGTGTGACACCATAAGCTTTCAAATGACACATCGCCTGACCCTGGTCTAGGTTCCGTTTTCGAGTAATGGGCGTTTTTCAGGTTTAAGTTAGTGTCAAAAATCAACAAAAATAATTTTTTCAACCCTTCGACCGTGTCAGAGACCCCCTTCCACACTTCGCGGGATATCATGATTGGTGTCAAAAGTTGCGTGACACCATAAGCTTTCAAATGACACATCGCCTGACCCTGGTCCAGGTCCCGTTTTCGAGTAATGGGCGTTTTTCAGGTTTAAGTTAGTGTCAAAAATCAACAAAAATAATTTTTTCAACCCTTCGACCGTGTCAGAGACCCCCTTCCACACTTCGCGGGATATCATGATTGGTGTCAAAAGTTGTGTGACACCATAAGCTTTCAAATGACACATCGCCTGACCCTGGTCCAGGTCCCGTTTTCGAGTAATGGGCGTTTTTCAGGTTTAAGTTAGTGTCAAAAATCAACAAAAATAATTTTTTCAACCCTTCGACCGTGTCAGAGACCCCCTTCCACACTTCGCGGGATATCATGATTGGTGTCAAAAGTTGTGTGACACCATAAGCTTTCAAATGACACATCGCCTGACCCTGGTCTAGGTCCCGTTTTCGAGTAATGGGCGTTTTTCAGGTTTAAGTTAGTGTCAAAAATCAACAAAAATAATTTTTTCAACCCTTCGACCGTGTCAGAGACCCCCTTCCACACTTCGCGGGATATCATGATTAGTGTCAAAAGTTGCGTGACACCATAAGCTTTCAAATGACACATCGCCTGACCCTGGTCCAGGGCCCGTTTTTGAGTAATGGGCGCTTTTCAGGTTTAAGTTAGTGTCAAAAATCAACAAAAATAATTTTTTCAACCCTTCGACCGTGTCAGAGGCCCCCTTCCACACTTCGCGGGATATCATGATTGGTGTCAAAAGTTGCGTGACACCATAAGCTTTCAAATGACACATCGCCTGACCCTGGTCCAGGTCCCGTTTTCGAGTAATGGGCGTTTTTCAGGTTTAAGTTAGTGTCAAAAATCAACAAAAATAATTTTTTCAACCCTTCGACCGTGTCAGAGACCCCCTTCCACACTTCGCGGGATATCATGATTGGTGTCAAAAGTTGCGTGACACCATAAGCTTTTGAATGACACATCGCCTGACCCTGGTCCAGGTCCCGTTTTCGAGTAATGGGCGTTTTTCAGGTTTCAGTTAGTTTCAAAAATCAACAAAAATAATTTTTTCAACCCTTCGACCGTTTCAGAGACCCCCTTCCACACTTCGCGGGATATCATGATTGGTGTAAAAAGTTGCGTGACACCATAAGCTTTTGAATGACACATCGCCTGACCCTGGTCCAGGTCCCGTTTTCGAGTAATGGGCGTTTTTCAGGTTTCAGTTAGTTTCAAAAATCAACAAAAATAATTTTTTCAACCCTTCGACCGTGTCAGAGACCCCCTTCCACACTTCGCGGGATATCATGATTGGTGTAAAAAGTTGCGTGACACCATAAGCTTTCAAATGACACATCGCCTGACCCTGGTCCAGGTCCCGTTTTCGAGTAATGGGCGTTTTTCAGGTTTAAGTTAGTGTCAAAAATCAACAAAAATATTTTTTTCAACCCTTCAACCGTGTCAGAGACCCCCTTCCACACTTCGCGGGATATCATGATTGGTGTCAAAAGTTGCGTGACACCATAAGCTTTCAAATGACACATCGCCTGACCCTGGTCCAGGTCCCGTTTCCGAGTAATGGGCGTTTTTCAGGTTTAAGTTAGTGTCAAAAATCAACAAAAATAATTTTTTCAACCCTTCGACCGTGTCAGAGGCCCCCTTCCACACTTCGCGGGATATCATGATTGGTGTCAAAAGTTGCGTGACACCATAAGCTTTCAAATGACACATCGCCTGACCCTGGTCCAGGTCCCGTTTTCGAGTAATGGGCGTTTTTCAGGTTTAAGTTAGTGTCAAAAATCAACAAAAATAATTTTTTCAACCCTTCGACCGTGTCAGAGACCCCCTTCCACACTTTGCGGGATATCATGATTGGTGTCAAAAGTTGCGTGACACCATAAGCTTTCAAATGACACATCGCCTGACCCTGGTCCAGGTCCCGTTTTCGAGTAATGGGCGTTTTTCAGGTTTAAGTTAGTGTCAAAAATCAACAAAAATAATTTTTTCAACCCTTCGACCGTGTCAGAGACCCCCTTCCACACTTGGCGGGATATCATGATTGGTGTCAAAAGTTGCGTGACACCATAAGCTTTTGAATGACACATCGCCTGACCCTGGTCCAGGTCCCGTTTTCGAGTAATGGGCGTTTTTCAGGTTTCAGTTAGTTTCAAAAATCAACAAAAATAATTTTTTCAACCCTTCGACCGTGTCAGAGACCCCCTTCCACACTTCGCGGGATATCATGATTGGTGTCAAAAGTTGCGTGACACCATAAGCTTTTGAATGACACATCGCCTGACCCTGGTCCAGGTCCCGTTTTCGAGTAATGGGCGTTTTTCAGGTTTAAGTTAGTGTCAAAAATCAACAAAAATATTTTTTTCAACCCTTCAACCGTGTCAGAGACCCCCTTCCACACTTCGCGGGATATCATGATTGGTGTCAAAAGTTGCGTGACACCAGAAGCTTTCAAATGACACATCGCCTGACCCTGGTCCAGGTCCCGTTTTCGAGTAATGGGCGTTTTTCAGGTTTAAGTTAGTGTGAAAAATCAACAAAAATAATTTTTTCAACCCTTCGACCGTGTCAGAGACCCCCTTCCACACTTGGCGGGATATCATGATTGGTGTCAAAAGTTGCGTGACAGCATAAGCTTTCAAATGACACATCGCCTGACCCTGGTCCAGGTCCCGTTTTCGGTTAATGGGCGTTTTTCAGGTTTAAGTTAGTGTCAAAAATCAACAAAAATAATTTTTTCAACCATTCGACCGTGTCAGAGACCCCCTTCCACACTTGGCGGGATATCATGATTGGTGTCAAAAGTTGCGTGACACCATAAGCTTTTGAATGACACATCGCCTGACCCTGGTCCAGGTCCCGTTTTCGAGTAATGGGCGTTTTTCAGGTTTAAGTTAGTGTCAAAAATCAACAAAAATATTTTTTTCAACCCTTCAACCGTGTCAGAGACCCCCTTCCACACTTCGCGGGATATCATGATTGGTGTCAAAAGTTGCGTGACACCATAAGCTTTCAAATGACACATCGCCTGACCCTGGTCCAGGTCCCGTTTTCGAGTAATGGGCGTTTTTCAGGTTTAAGTTAGTGTGAAAAATCAACAAAAATAATTTTTTCAACCCTTCGACCGTGTCAGAGACCCCCTTCCACACTTGGCGGGATATCATGATTGGTGTCAAAAGTTGCGTGACAGCATAAGCTTTCAAATGACACATCGCCTGACCCTGGTCCAGGTCCCGTTTTCGAGTAATGGGCGTTTTTCAGGTTTAAGTTAGTGTCAAAAATCAACAAAAATAATTTTTTCAACCCTTCGACCGTGTCAGAGACCCCCTTCCACACTTCGCGGGGTATCATGATTGGTGTCAAAAGTTGCGTGACACCATAAGCTTTCAAATGACATATTGCCTGGCCCTGGTCCAGGTCCCGTTTTCGAGTAATGGGCGTTTTTCAGGTTTAAGTTTGTGTCAAAAATCAACAAAAATAATTTTTTCAACCCTTCGACCGTGTCAGAGACCCCCTTCCACACTTCGCGGGATATCATGATTAGTGTCAAAAGTTGCGTGACACCATAAGCTTTCAAATGACTCATCGCCTGACCCTGGTCCAGGTCCCGTTTTCGAGTAATGGGCGTTTTTCAGGTTTAAGTTAGTGTCAAAAATCAACAAAAATAATTTTTTCAACCCTTCGACCGTGTCAGAGACCCCCTTCCACACTTGGCGCGATATCATTATTGGTGTCAAAAGTTGCGTGACACCATAAGCTTTCAAATGACACATCGCCTGACCCTGGTCCAGGTCCCGTTTTCGAGTAATGGGCGTTTTTCAGGTTTAAGTTAGTGTCAAAAATCAACAAAAATTCAACCCTTCGACCGTGTCAGAGACCCCCTTCCACACTTGGCGGGATATCATGATTGGTGTCAAAAGTTGCGTGACACCATAAGCTTTCAAATGACACATCGCCTGACCCTGGTGCAGGTCCCGTTTTCGAGTAATGGGCGTTTTTCAGGTTTAAGTTAGTGTCAAAAATCAACAAAAATAATTTTTTCAACCCTTCGACCGTGTCAGAGACCCCCTTCCACACTTCGCGGGATATCATGATTGGTGTCAAAAGTTGCGTGACACCATAAGCTTTCAAATGACACATCGCCTGACCCTGGTCCAGGTCCCGTTTTCGAGTAATGGGCGTTTTTCAGGTTTAAGTTAGTGTGAAAAATCAACAAAAATTCAACCCTTCGACCGTGTCAGAGACCCCCTTCCACACTTCGCGGGATATCATGATTGGTGTCAAAAGTTGCGTGACACCATAAGCTTTCAAATGACACATCGCCTGACCCTGGTCCAGGTCCCGTTTTCGAGTAATGGGCGTTTTTCAGGTTTAAGTTAGTGTCAAAAATCAACAAAAATAATTTTTTCAACCCTTCGACCGTGTCAGAGACCCCCTTCCACACTTGGCGGGATATCATGATTGGTGTCAAAAGTTGTGTGACACCATAAGCTTTCAAATGACACATCGCCTGACCCTGGTCCAGGA
Source organism: Leucozona laternaria (assembly GCA_932273885.2). Lineage (NCBI taxonomy): Eukaryota > Metazoa > Arthropoda > Insecta > Diptera > Syrphidae > Leucozona > Leucozona laternaria. The sequence goes on along the minus strand of OW026369.1, from coordinate 50,872,440 downwards.
CCCGTTTTCGAGTAATGGGCGTTTTTCAGGTTTAAGTTGGTGTCAAAAATCAACAAAAATAATTTTTTCAACCCTTCGACCGTGTCAGAGACCCCCTTCCACACTTTGCGGGATACCATGATTGGTGTCAAAAGTTGCGTGACACCATAAGCTTTCAAATGACACATCGCCTGACCCTGGTCCAGGTCCCGTTTTCGAGTAATGGGCGTTTTTCAGGTTTAAGTTAGTGTCAAAAATCAACAAAAATAATTTTTTCAACCCTTCGACCGTGTCAGAGACCCCCTTCCACACTTCGCGGGATATCATGATTGGTGTCAAAAGTTGCGTGACACCATAAGCTATCAAATGACACATCGCCTGACCCTGGTCCAGGTCCCGTTTTCGAGTAATGGGCGTTTTTCAGGTTTAAGTTAGTGTGAAAAATCAACAAAAATAATTTTTTCAACCCTCCGACCGTGTCAGAGACCCCCTTCCAACACTTGGCGGGATATCATGATTGGTGTCAAAAGTTGCGTGACACCATAAGCTTTCAAATGACACATCGCCTGACCCTGGTCCAGGTCCCGTTTTCGAGTAATGGGCGTTTTTCAGGTTTAAGTTAGTGTCAAAAATCAACAAAAATAATTTTTTCAACCCTTGGACCGTGTCAGAGACCCCCTTCCACACTTGGCGGGATATCATGATTGGTGTCAAAAGTTGCGTGACACCATAAGCTTTCAAATGACACATCGCCTGACCCTGGTCCAGGTCCCGTTTTCGAGTAATGGGCGTTTTTCAGGTTTAAGTTAGTGTCAAAAATCAACAAAAATAATTTTTTCAACCCTTCGACCGTGTCAGAGACCCCCTTCCACACTTGGCGGGATATCATGATTGGTGTCAAAAGTTGCGTGACACCATAAGCTTTCAAATGACACATCGCCTGACCCTGGTCCAGGTCCCGTTTTCGAGTAATGGGCGTTTTTCAGGTTTAAGTTAGTGTCAAAAATCAACAAAAATAATTTTTTCAACCCTTCGACCGTGTCAGAGACCCCCTTCCACACTTCGCGGGATATCATGATTGGTGTCAAAAGTTGCGTGACACCATAAGCTTTCAAATGACACATCGCCTGACCCTGGTCCAGGTCCCGTTTTCGAGTAATGGGCGTTTTTCAGGTTTAAGTTAGTGTGAAAAATCAACAAAAATTCAACCCTTCGACCGTGTCAGAGACCCCCTTCCACACTTCGCGGGATATCATGATTGGTGTCAAAAGTTGCGTGACACCATAAGCTTTCAAATGACACATCGCCTGACCCTGGTCCAGGTCCCGTTTTCGAGTAATGGGCGTTTTTCAGGTTTAAGTTAGTGTCAAAAATCAACAAAAATAATTTTTTCAACCCTTCGACCGTGTCAGAGACCCCCTTCCACACTTGGCGGGATATCATGATTGGTGTCAAAAGTTGTGTGACACCATAAGCTTTCAAATGACACATCGCCTGACCCTGGTCCAGGACCCGTTTTCGAGTAATGGGCGTTTTTCAGGTTTAAGTTGGTGTCAAAAATCAACAAAAATAATTTTTTCAACCCTTCGACCGTGTCAGAGACCCCCTTCCACACTTTGCGGGATACCATGATTGGTGTCAAAAGTTGCGTGACACCATAAGCTTTCAAATGACACATCGCCTGACCCTGGTCCAGGTCCCGTTTTCGAGTAATGGGCGTTTTTCAGGTTTAAGTTAGTGTCAAAAATCAACAAAAATAATTTTTTCAACCCTTCGACCGTGTCAGAGACCCCCTTCCACACTTCGCGGGATATCATGATTGGTGTCAAAAGTTGCGTGACACCATAAGCTATCAAATGACACATCGCCTGACCCTGGTCCAGGTCCCGTTTTCGAGTAATGGGCGTTTTTCAGGTTTAAGTTAGTGTGAAAAATCAACAAAAATAATTTTTTCAACCCTCCGACCGTGTCAGAGACCCCCTTCCAACACTTGGCGGGATATCATGATTGGTGTCAAAAGTTGCGTGACACCATAAGCTTTCAAATGACACATCGCCTGACCCTGGTCCAGGTCCCGTTTTCGAGTAATGGGCGTTTTTCAGGTTTAAGTTAGTGTCAAAAATCAACAAAAATAATTTTTTCAACCCTTCGACCGTGTCAGAGACCCCCTTCCACACTTGGCGGGATATCATGATTGGTGTCAAAAGTTGCGTGACACCATAAGCTTTCAAATGACACATCGCCTGACCCTGGTCCAGGTCCCGTTTTCGAGTAATGGGCGTTTTTCAGGTTTAAGTTAGTGTCAAAAATCAACAAAAATAATTTTTTCAACCCTTCGACCGTGTCAGAGACCCCCTTCCACACTTCGCGGGATATCATGATTGGTGTCAAAAGTTGCGTGACACCATAAGCTTTCAAATGACTTATCGCCTGACCCTGGTCCAGGTCCCGTTTTTGAGTAATGGGCGTTTTTCAGGTTTAAGTTAGTGTCAAAAATCAACAAAAATAATTTTTTCAACCCTTCGACCGTGTCAGAGACCCCCTTCCACACTTCGCGGGATATCATGATTGGTGTCAAAAGTTGCGTGACACCATAAGCTTTCAAATGACACATCGCCTGACCCTGGTCCAGGTCCCGTTTTCGAGTAATGGGCGTTTTTCAGGTTTAAGTTAGTGTGAAAAATCAACAAAAATAATTTTTTCAACCCTTCGACCGTGTCAGAGACCCCCTTCCACACTTGGCGGGATATCATGATTGGTGTCAAAAGTTGCGTGACACCATAAGCTTTCAAATGACACATCGCCTGACCCTGGTCCAGGTCCCGTTTTCGAGTAATGGGCGTTTTTCAGGTTTAAGTTAGTGTCAAAAATCAACAAAAATAATTTTTTCAACCCTTCGACCGTGTCAGAGACCCCCTTCCACACTTGGCGGGATATCATGATTGGTGTCAAAAGTTGTGTGACACCATAAGCTTTCAAATGACACATCGCCTGACCCTGGTCCAGGACCCGTTTTCGAGTAATGGGCGTTTTTCAGGTTTAAGTTGGTGTCAAAAATCAACAAAAATAATTTTTTCAACCCTTCGACCGTGTCAGAGACCCCCTTCCACACTTTGCGGGATACCATGATTGGTGTCAAAAGTTGCGTGACACCATAAGCTTTCAAATGACACATCGCCTGACCCTGGTCCAGGTCCCGTTTTCGAGTAATGGGCGTTTTTCAGGTTTAAGTTAGTGTCAAAAATCAACAAAAATAATTTTTTCAACCCTTCGACCGTGTCAGAGACCCCCTTCCACACTTCGCGGGATATCATGATTGGTGTCAAAAGTTGCGTGACACCATAAGCTTTCAAATGACACATCGCCTGACCCTGGTCCAGGTCCCGTTTTCGAGTAATGGGCGTTTTTCAGGTTTAAGTTAGTGTGAAAAATCAACAAAAATAATTTTTTCAACCCTTCGACCGTGTCAGAGACCCCCTTCCAACACTTGGCGGGATATCATGATTGGTGTCAAAAGTTGCGTGACACCATAAGCTTTCAAATGACACATCGCCTGACCCTGGTCCAGGTCCCGTTTACGAGTAATGGGCGTTTTTCAGGTTTAAGTTTGTGTCAAAAATCAACAAAAATAATTTTTTCAACCCTTCGACCGTGTCAGAGACCCCTTCCACACTTCGCGGGATATCATGATTGGTGTCAAAAGTTGCGTGACACCATAAGCTTTCAAATGACATATCGCCTGACCCTGGTCCAGGTCCCGTTTTCGAGTAATGGGCGTTTTTCAGGTTTAAGTTAGTGTCAAAAATCAACAAAAATAATTTTTTCAACCCTTCGACCGTGTCAGAGACCCCCTTCCACACTTGGCGGGATATCATGATTGGTGTCAAAAGTTGCGTGACACCATAAGCTTTCAAATGACACATCGCCTGACCCTGGTCCAGGTCCCGTTTTCGAGTAATGGGCGTTTTTCAGGTTTAAGTTAGTGTGAAAAATCAACAAAAATAATTTTTTCAACCCTTCGACCGTGTCAGAGACCCCCTTCCACACTTGGCGGGATATCATGATTGGTGTCAAAAGTTGCGTGACACCATAAGCTTTCAAATGACACATCGCCTGACCCTGGTCCAGGTCCCGTTTTCGAGTAATGGGCGTTTTTCAGGTTTAAGTTAGTGTCAAAAATCAACAAAAATAATTTTTTCAACCCTTCGACCGTGTCAGAGACCCCCTTCCACACTTCGCGGGATATCATGATTGGTGTCAAAAGTTGCGTGACACCATAAGCTTTCAAATGACACATCGCCTGACCCTGGTCCAGGTCCCGTTTTCGAGTAATGGGCGTTTTTCAGGTTTAAGTTTGTGTCAAAAATCAACAAAAATAATTTTTTCAACCCTTCGACCGTGTCAGGGACCCCCTTCCACACTTCGCGGGATATCATGATTGGTGTCAAAAGTTGCGTGACACCATAAGCTTTCAAATGACACATCGCCTGACCCTGGTCCAGGTCCCGTTTTCGAGTAATGGGCGTTTTTCAGGTTTAAGTTAGTGTCAAAAATCAACAAAAATAATTTTTTCAACCCTTCGACCGTGTCAGAGACCCCCTTCCACACTTGGCGGGATATCATGATTGGTGTCAAAAGTTGCGCGACACCATAAGCTTTCAAATGACTTATCGCCTGACCCTGGTCCAGCTCCCGTTTTCGAGTAATGGGCGTTTTTCAGGTTTAAGTTGGTGTCAAAAATCAACAAAAATAATTTTTTCAACCCTTCGACCGTGTCAGAGACCCCCTTCCACACTTGGCGGGATATCATGATTGGTGTCAAAAGTTGCGCGACACCATAAGCTTTCAAATGACTTATCGGCTGACCCTGGTCCAGGTCCCGTTTACGAGTAATGGGCGTTTTTCAGGTTTAAGTTGGTGTCAAAAATCAACAAAAATAATTTTGTCAACCCTTCGACCGTGTCAGAGACCCCCTTCCACACTTTGCGGGATACCATGATTGGTGTCAAAAGTTGCGTGACACCATAAGCTTTCAAATGACACATCGCCTGACCCTGGTCCAGGTCCCGTTTTCGAGTAATGGGCGTTTTTCAGGTTTAAGTTAGTGTCAAAAATCAACAAAAATAATTTTTTCAACCCTTCGACCTTGTCAGAGACCCCCTTCCACACTTCGCGGGATATCATGATTGGTGTCAAAAGTTGCGTGACACCATAAGCTTTCAAATGACTTATCGCCTGACACTGGTCCAGGTCCCGTTTTCGAGTAATGGGCGTTTTTCAGGTTTAAGTTAGTGTCAAAAATCAACAAAAATAATTTTTTCAACCCTTCGACCGTGTCAGAGACCCCCTTCCACACTTGGCGGGATATCATGATTGGTGTCAAAAGTTGCGTGACACCATAAGCTTTCAAATGACTTATCGGCTGACCCTGGTCCAGGTCCCGTTTACGAGTAATGGGCGTTTTTCAGGTTTAAGTTGGTGTCAAAAATCAACAAAAATAATTTTTTCAACCCTTCGACCGTGTCAGAGACCCCCTTCCACACTTGGCGGGATATCATGATTGGTGTCAAAAGTTGCGTGACACCATAAGCTTTCAAATGACACATCGCCTGACCCTGGTCCAGGTCCCGTTTTCGAGTAATGGGCGTTTTTCAGGTTTAAGTTAGTGTGAAAAATCAACAAAAATAATTTTTTCAACCCTTCGACCGTGTCAGAGACCCCCTTCCACACTTGGCGGGATATCATGATTGGTGTCAAAAGGTGCGTGACACCATAAGCTTTCAAATGACACATCGCCTGACCCTGGTCCAGGTCCCGTTTTCGAGTAATGGGCGTTTTTCAGGTTTAAGTTAGTGTCAAAAATCAACAAAAATAATTTTTTCAACCCTTCGACCGTGTCAGAGACCCCCTTCCACACTTGGCGGGATATCATGATTGGTGTCAAAAGTTGCGTGACACCATAAGCTTTCAAATGACACATCGCCTGACCCTGGTCCAGGTCCCGTTTTCGAGTAATGGGCGTTTTTCAGGTTTAAGTTTGTGTCAAAAATCAACAAAAATAATTTTTTCAACCCTTCGACCGTGTCAGAGACCCCCTTCCACACTTCGCGGGATATCATGATTGGTGTCAAAAGTTGCGTGACACCATAAGCTTTCAAATGACTCATCGCCTGACCCTGGTCCAGGTCCCGTTTTCGAGTAATGGGCGTTTTTCAGGTTTAAGTTAGTGTCAAAAATCAACAAAAATAATTTTTTCAACCCTTCGACCGTGTCAGAGACCCCCTTCCACACTTGGCGGGATATCATGATTGGTGTCAAAAGTTGCGTGACACCATAAGCTTTCAAATGACACATCGCCTGACCCTGGTCCAGGTCCCGTTTTCGAGTAATGGGCGTTTTTCAGGTTTAAGTTAGTGTCAAAAATCAACAAAAATTCAACCCTTCGACCGTGTCAGAGACCCCCTTCCACACTTGGCGGGATATCATGATTGGTGTCAAAAGTTGCGTGACACCATAAGCTTTCAAATGACACATCGCCTGACCCTGGTCCAGGTCCCGTTTTCGAGTAATGGGTGTTTTTCAGGTTTAAGTTAGTGTGAAAAATCAACAAAAATAATTTTTTCAACCCTTCGACCGTGTCAGAGACCCCCTTCCACACTTGGCGGGATATCATGATTGGTGTCAAAAGTTGCGTGACACCATAAGCTTTCAAATGACACATCGCCTGACCCTGGTCCAGGTCCCGTTTTCGAGTAATGGGCGTTTTTCAGGTTTAAGTTAGTGTCAAAAATCAACAAAAATAATTTTTTCAACCCTTCGACCGTGTCAGAGACCCCCTTCCACACTTGGCGGGATATCATGATTGGTGTCAAAAGTTGTGTGACACCATAAGCTTTCAAATGACACATCGCCTGACCCTGGTCCAGGACCCGTTTTCGAGTAATGGGCGTTTTTCAGGTTTAAGTTGGTGTCAAAAATCAACAAAAATAATTTTTTCAACCATTCGACCGTGTCAGAGACCCCCTTCCACACTTTGCGGGATACCATGATTGGTGTCAAAAGTTGCGTGACACCATAAGCTTTCAAATGACACATCGCCTGACCCTGGTCCAGGTCCCGTTTTCGAGTAATGGGCGTTTTTCAGGTTTAAGTTAGTGTCAAAAATCAACAAAAATAATTTTTTCAACCCTTCGACCGTGTCAGAGACCCCCTTCCACACTTCGCGGGATATCATGATTGGTGTCAAAAGTTGCGTGACACCATAAGCTTTCAAATGACACATCGCCTGACCCTGGTCCAGGTCCCGTTTTCGAGTAATGGGCGTTTTTCAGGTTTAAGTTAGTGTGAAAAATCAACAAAAATAATTTTTTCAACCCTTCGACCGTGTCAGAGACCCCCTTCCAACACTTGGCGGGATATCATGATTGGTGTCAAAAGTTGCGTGACACCATAAGCTTTCAAATGACACATAGCCTGACCCTGGTCCAGGTCCCGTTTTCGAGTAATGGGCGTTTTTCAGGTTTAAGTTTGTGTCAAAAATCAACAAAAATAATTTTTTCAACCCTTCGACCGTGTCAGAGACCCCCTTCCACACTTCGCGGGATATCATGATTGGTGTCAAAAGTTGCGTGACACCATAAGCTTTCAAATGACATATCGCCTGACCCTGGTCCAGGTCCCGTTTTCGAGTAATGGGCGTTTTTCAGGTTTAAGTTGGTGTCAAAAATCAACAAAAATAATTTTTTCAACCCTTCGACCGTGTCAGAGACCCCCTTCCACACTTCGCGGGATACCATGATTGGTGTCAAAAGTTGTGTGACACCATAAGCTTTCAAATGACACATCGCCTGACCCTGGTCCAGGTTCCGTTTTCGAGTAATGGGCGTTTTTCAGGTTTAAGTTAGTGTCAAAAATCAACAAAAATAATTTTTTCAACCCTTCGACCGTGTCAGAGACCCCCTTCCACACTTGGCGGGATATCATGATTGGTGTCAAAAGTTGCGTGACACCATAAGCTTTCAAATGACTTATCGCCTGACCCTGGTCCAGGTCCCGTTTTCGAGTAATGGGCGTTTTTCAGGTTTAAGTTGGTGTCAAAAATCAACAAAAATAATTTTTTCAACCCTTCGACCGTGTCAGAGACCCCCTTCCACACTTGGCGGGATATCATGATTGGTGTCAAAAGTTGCGTGACACCATAAGCTTTCAAATGACTTATCGGCTGACCCTGGTCCAGGTCCCGTTTACGAGTAATGGGCGTTTTTCAGGTTTAAGTTGGTGTCAAAAATCAACAAAAATAATTTTTTCAACCCTTCGACCGTGTCAGAGACCCCCTTCCACACTTTGCGGGATACCATGATTGGTGTCAAAAGTTGCGTGACACCATAAGCTTTCAAATGACACATCGCCTGACCCTGGTCCAGGTCCCGTTTTCGAGTAATGGGCGTTTTTCAGGTTTAAGTTAGTGTGAAAAATCAACAAAAATAATTTTTTCAACCCTTCGACCGTGTCAGAGACCCCCTTCCACACTTCGCGGGATATCATGATTGGTGTCAAAAGTTGCGTGACACCATAAGCTTTCAAATGACTTATCGCCTGACACTGGTCCAGGTCCCGTTTTCGAGTAATGGGCGTTTTTCAGGTTTAAGTTAGTGTCAAAAATCAACAAAAATAATTTTTTCAACCCTTCGACCGTGTCAGAGACCCCCTTCCACACTTGGCGGGATATCATGATTGGTGTCAAAAGTTGCGTGACACCATAAGCTTTCAAATGACTTATCGGCTGACCCTGGTCTAGGTCCCGTTTACGAGTAATGGGCGTTTTTCAGGTTTAAGTTTGTGTCAAAAATCAACAAAAATAATTTTTTCAACCCTTCGACCGTGTCAGAGACCCCCTTCCACACTTTGCGGGATACCATGATTGGTGTCAAAAGTTGCGTGACACCATAAGCTTTCAAATGACACATCGCCTGACCCTGGTCCAGGTCCCGTTTTCGAGTAATGGGCGTTTTTCAGGTTTAAGTTAGTGTCAAAAATCAACAAAAATAATTTTTTCAACCCTTCGACCGTGTCAGAGACCCCCTTCCACACTTGGCGGGATATCATGATTGGTGTCAAAAGTTGCGTGACACCATAAGCTTTCAAATGACACATCGCCTGACCCTGGTCCAGGTCCCGTTTTCGAGTAATGGGCGTTTTTCAGGTTTAAGTTAGTGTGAAAAATCAACAAAAATAATTTTTTCAACCCTTCGACCGTGTCAGAGACCCCCTTCCACACTTGGCGGGATATCATGATTGGTGTCAAAAGGTGCGTGACACCATAAGCTTTCAAATGACACATCGCCTGACCCTGGTCCAGGTCCCGTTTTCGAGTAATGGGCGTTTTTCAGGTTTAAGTTAGTGTCAAAAATCAACAAAAATAATTTTTTCAACCCTTCGACCGTGTCAGAGACCCCCTTCCACACTTCGCGGGATATCATGATTGGTGTCAAAAGTTGCGTGACACCATAAGCTTTCAAATGACGCATCGCCTGACCCTGGTCCAGGTCCCGTTTTCGAGTAATGGGCGTTTTTCAGGTTTAAGTTTGTGTCAAAAATCAACAAAAATAATTTTTTCAACCCTTCGACCGTGTCAGAGACCCCCTTCCGCACTTCGCGGGATATCATGATTGGTGTCAAAAGTTGCGTGACACCATAAGCTTTCAAATGACTCATCGCCTGACCCTGGTCCAGGTCCCGTTTTCGAGTAATGGGCGTTTTTCAGGTTTAAGTTAGTGTCAAAAATCAACAAAAATAATTTTTTCAACCCTTCGACCGTGTCAGAGACCCCCTTCCACACTTCGCGGGATATCATGATTGGTGTCAAAAGTTGCGTGACACCATAAGCTTTCAAATGACTTATCGCCTGACACTGGTCCAGGTCCCGTTTTCGAGTAATGGGCGTTTTTCAGGTTTAAGTTAGTGTCAAAAATCAACAAAAATAATTTTTTCAACCCTTCGACCGTGTCAGAGACCCCCTTCCACACTTGGCGGGATATCATGATTGGTGTCAAAAGTTGCGTGACACCATAAGCTTTCAAATGACACATCGCCTGACCCTGGTCCAGGTCCCGTTTTCGAGTAATGGGCGTTTTTCAGGTTTAAGTTTGTGTCAAAAATCAACAAAAATAATTTTTTCAACCCTTCGACCGTGTCAGAGACCCCCTTCCACACTTCGCGGGATATCATGATTGGTGTCAAAAGTTGCGTGACACCATAAGCTTTCAAATGACTCATCGCCTGACCCTGGTCCAGGTCCCGTTTTCGAGTAATGGGCGTTTTTCAGGTTTAAGTTAGTGTCAAAAATCAACAAAAATAATTTTTTCAGCCCTTCGACCGTGTCAGAGACCCCCTTCCACACTTCGCGGGATACCATGATTGGTGTCAAAAGTTGAGTGACACCATAAGCTTTCAAATGACACATCGCCTGACCCTGGTCCAGGTTCCGTTTTCGAGTAATGGGCGTTTTTCAGGTTTAAGTTAGTGTGAAAAATCAACAAAAATAATTTTTTCAACCCTTCGACCGTGTCAGAGACCCCCTTCCACACTTGGCGGGATATCATGATTGGTGTCAAAAGTTGCGTGACACCATAAGCTTTCAAATGACTTATCGCCTGACCCTGGTCCAGGTCCCGTTTTCGAGTAATGGGCGTTTTTCAGGTTTAAGTTGGTGTCAAAAATCAACAAAAATAATTTTTTCAACCCTTCGACCGTGTCAGAGACCCCCTTCCACACTTGGCGGGATATCATGATTGGTGTCAAAAGTTGCGTGACACCATAAGCTTTCAAATGACTTATCGGCTGACCCTGGTCCAGGTCCCGTTTACGAGTAATGGGCGTTTTTCAGGTTTAAGTTGGTGTCAAAAATCAACAAAAATAATTTTTTCAACCCTTCGACCGTGTCAGAGACCCCCTTCCACACTTGGCGGGATACCATGATTGGTGTCAAAAGTTGCGTGACACCATAAGCTTTCAAATGACACATCGCCTGACCCTGGTCCAGGTCCCGTTTTCGAGTAATGGGCGTTTTTCAGGTTTAAGTTAGTGTGAAAAATCAACAAAAATAATTTTTTCAACCCTTCGACCGTGTCAGAGACCCCCTTCCACACTTGGCGGGATATCATGATTGGTGTCAAAAGTTGCGTGACACCATAAGCTTTCAAATGACACATCGCCTGACCCTGGTCCAGGTCCCGTTTTCGAGTAATGGGCGTTTTTCAGGTTTAAGTTAGTGTCAAAAATCAACAAAAATAATTTTTTCAACCCTTCGACCGTGTCAGAGACCCCCTTCCACACTTCGCGGGATATCATGATTGGTGTCAAAAGTTGCGTGACACCATAAGCTTTCAAATGACTTATCGCCTGACACTGGTCCAGGTCCCGTTTTCGAGTAATGGGCGTTTTTCAGGTTTAAGTTAGTGTCAAAAATCAACAAAAATAATTTTTTCAACCCTTCGACCGTGTCAGAGACCCCCTTCCACACTTGGCGGGATATCATGATTGGTGTCAAAAGTTGCGTGACACCATAAGCTTTCAAATGACTTATCGGCTGACCCTGGTCCAGGTCCCGTTTACGAGTAATGGGCGTTTTTCAGGTTTAAGTTGGTGTCAAAAATCAACAAAAATAATTTTTTCAACCCTTCGACCGTGTCAGAGACCCCCTTCCACACTTTGCGGGATACCATGATTGGTGTCAAAAGTTGCGTGACACCATAAGCTTTCAAATGACACATCGCCTGACCCTGGTCCAGGTCCCGTTTTCGAGTAATGGGCGTTTTTCAGGTTTAAGTTAGTGTCAAAAATCAACAAAAATAATTTTTTCAACCCTTCGACCGTGTCAGAGACCCCCTTCCACACTTGGCGGGATATCATGATTGGTGTCAAAAGTTGCGTGACACCATAAGCTTTCAAATGACACATCGCCTGACCCTGGTCCAGGTCCCGTTTTCGAGTAATGGGCGTTTTTCAGGTTTAAGTTAGTGTGAAAAATCAACAAAAATAATTTTTTCAACCCTTCGACCGTGTCAGAGACCCCCTTCCACACTTGGCGGGATATCATGATTGGTGTCAAAAGGTGCGTGACACCATAAGCTTTCAAATGACACATCGCCTGACCCTGGTCCAGGTCCCGTTTTCGAGTAATGGGCGTTTTTCAGGTTTAAGTTAGTGTCAAAAATCAACAAAAATAATTTTTTCAACCCTTCGACCGTGTCAGAGACCCCCTTCCACACTTCGCGGGATATCATGATTGGTGTCAAAAGTTGCGTGACACCATAAGCTTTCAAATGACACATCGCCTGACCCTGGTCCAGGTCCCGTTTTCGAGTAATGGGCGTTTTTCAGGTTTAAGTTTGTGTCAAAAATCAACAAAAATAATTTTTTCAACCCTTCGACCGTGTCAGAGACCCCCTTCCACACTTCGCGGGATATCATGATTGGTGTCAAAAGTTGCGTGACACCATAAGCTTTCAAATGACTCATCGCCTGACCCTGGTCAAGGTCCCGTTTTCGAGTAATGGGCGTTTTTCAGGTTTAAGTTAGTGTCAAAAATCAACAAAAATAATTTTTTCAACCCTTCGACCGTGTCAGAGACCCCCTTCCACACTTCGCGGGATATCATGATTGGTGTCAAAAGTTGCGTGACACCATAAGCTTTCAAATGACTCATCGCCTGACCCTGGTCCAGGTCCCGTTTTCGAGTAATGGGCGTTTTTCAGGTTTAAGTTGGTGTCAAAAATCAACAAAAATAATTTTTTCAACCCTTCGACCGTGTCAGAGACCCCCTTCCACACTTGGCGGGATATCATGATTGGTGTCAAAAGTTGCGTGACACCATAAGCTTTCAAATGACTTATCGGCTGACCCTGGTCCAGGTCCCGTTTACGAGTAATGGGCGTTTTTCAGGTTTAAGTTGGTGTCAAAAATCAACAAAAATAATTTTTTCAACCCTTCGACCGTGTCAGAGACCCCCTTCCACACTTTGCGGGATACCATGATTGGTGTCAAAAGTTGCGTGACACCATAAGCTTTCAAATGACACATCGCCTGACCCTGGTCCAGGTCCCGTTTTCGAGTAATGGGCGTTTTTCAGGTTTAAGTTAGTGTGAAAAATCAACAAAAATAATTTTTTCAACCCTTCGACCGTGTCAGAGACCCCCTTCCACACTTCGCGGGATATCATGATTGGTGTCAAAAGTTGCGTGACACCATAAGCTTTCAAATGACTTATCGCCTGACACTGGTCCAGGTCCCGTTTTCGAGTAATGGGCGTTTTTCAGGTTTAAGTTAGTGTCAAAAATCAACAAAAATAATTTTTTCAACCCTTCGACCGTGTCAGAGACCCCCTTCCACACTTGGCGGGATATCATGATTGGTGTCAAAAGTTGCGTGACACCATAAGCTTTCAAATGACTTATCGGCTGACCCTGGTCTAGGTCCCGTTTACGAGTAATGGGCGTTTTTCAGGTTTAAGTTGGTGTCAAAAATCAACAAAAATAATTTTTTCAACCCTTCGACCGTGTCAGAGACCCCCTTCCACACTTTGCGGGATACCATGATTGGTGTCAAAAGTTGCGTGACACCATAAGCTTTCAAATGACACATCGCCTGACCCTGGTCCAGGTCCCGTTTTCGAGTAATGGGCGTTTTTCAGGTTTAAGTTAGTGTCAAAAATCAACAAAAATAATTTTTTCAACCCTTCGACCGTGTCAGAGACCCCCTTCCACACTTGGCGGGATATCATGATTGGTGTCAAAAGTTGCGTGACACCATAAGCTTTCAAATGACACATCGCCTGACCCTGGTCCAGGTCCCGTTTTCGAGTAATGGGCGTTTTTCAGGTTTAAGTTAGTGTGAAAAATCAACAAAAATAATTTTTTCAACCCTTCGACCGTGTCAGAGACCCCCTTCCACACTTGGCGGGATATCATGATTGGTGTCAAAAGGTGCGTGACACCATAAGCTTTCAAATGACACATCGCCTGACCCTGGTCCAGGTCCCGTTTTCGAGTAATGGGCGTTTTTCAGGTTTAAGTTAGTGTCAAAAATCAACAAAAATAATTTTTTCAACCCTTCGACCGTGTCAGAGACCCCCTTCCACACTTTGCGGGATATCATGATTGGTGTCAAAAGTTGCGTGACACCATAAGCTTTCAAATGACACATCGCCTGACCCTGGTCCAGGTCCCGTTTTCGAGTAATGGGCGTTTTTCAGGTTTAAGTTTGTGTCAAAAATCAACAAAAATAATTTTTTCAACCCTTCGACCGTGTCAGAGACCCCCTTCCGCACTTCGCGGGATATCATGATTGGTGTCAAAAGTTGCGTGACACCATAAGCTTTCAAATGACTCATCGCCTGACCCTGGTCCAGGTCCCGTTTTCGAGTAATGGGCGTTTTTCAGGTTTAAGTTAGTGTCAAAAATCAACAAAAATAATTTTTTCAACCCTTCGACCGTGTCAGAGACCCCCTTCCACACTTCGCGGGATATCATGATTGGTGTCAAAAGTTGCGTGACACCATAAGCTTTCAAATGACTTATCGCCTGACACTGGTCCAGGTCCCGTTTTCGAGTAATGGGCGTTTTTCAGGTTTAAGTTAGTGTCAAAAATCAACAAAAATAATTTTTTCAACCCTTCGACCGTGTCAGAGACCCCCTTCCACACTTGGCGGGATATCATGATTGGTGTCAAAAGTTGCGTGACACCATAAGCTTTCAAATGACACATCGCCTGACCCTGGTCCAGGTCCCGTTTTCGAGTAATGGGCGTTTTTCAGGTTTAAGTTTGTGTCAAAAATCAACAAAAATAATTTTTTCAACCCTTCGACCGTGTCAGAGACCCCCTTCCACACTTCGCGGGATATCATGATTGGTGTCAAAAGTTGCGTGACACCATAAGCTTTCAAATGACTCATCGCCTGACCCTGGTCCAGGTCCCGTTTTCGAGTAATGGGCGTTTTTCAGGTTTAAGTTAGTGTCAAAAATCAACAAAAATAATTTTTTCAGCCCTTCGACCGTGTCAGAGACCCCCTTCCACACTTCGCGGGATACCATGATTGGTGTCAAAAGTTGTGTGACACCATAAGCTTTCAAATGACACATCGCCTGACCCTGGTCCAGGTTCCGTTTTCGAGTAATGGGCGTTTTTCAGGTTTAAGTTAGTGTCAAAAATCAACAAAAATAATTTTTTCAACCCTTCGACCGTGTCAGAGACCCCCTTCCACACTTGGCGGGATATCATGATTGGTGTCAAAAGTTGCGTGACACCATAAGCTTTCAAATGACTTATCGCCTGACCCTGGTCCAGGTCCCGTTTTCGAGTAATGGGCGTTTTTCAGGTTTAAGTTGGTGTCAAAAATCAACAAAAATAATTTTTTCAACCCTTCGACCGTGTCAGAGACCCCCTTCCACACTTCGCGGGATATCATGATTGGTGTCAAAAGTTGCGTGACACCATAAGCTTTCAAATGACTTATCGGCTGACCCTGGTCCAGGTCCCGTTTACGAGTAATGGGCGTTTTTCAGGTTTAAGTTGGTGTCAAAAATCAACAAAAATAATTTTTTCAACCCTTCGACCGTGTCAGAGACCCCCTTCCACACTTTGCGGGATACCATGATTGGTGTCAAAAGTTGCGTGACACCATAAGCTTTCAAATGACACATCGCCTGACCCTGGTCCAGGTCCCGTTTTCGAGTAATGGGCGTTTTTCAGGTTTAAGTTAGTGTGAAAAATCAACAAAAATAATTTTTTCAACCCTTCGACCGTGTCAGAGACCCCCTTCCACACTTGGCGGGATATCATGATTGGTGTCAAAAGTTGCGTGACACCATAAGCTTTCAAATGACACATCGCCTGACCCTGGTCCAGGTCCCGTTTTCGAGTAATGGGCGTTTTTCAGGTTTAAGTTAGTGTCAAAAATCAACAAAAATAATTTTTTCAACCCTTCGACCGTGTCAGAGACCCCCTTCCACACTTCGCGGGATATCATGATTGGTGTCAAAAGTTGCGTGACACCATAAGCTTTCAAATGACTTATCGCCTGACACTGGTCCAGGTCCCGTTTTCGAGTAATGGGCGTTTTTCAGGTTTAAGTTAGTGTCAAAAATCAACAAAAATAATTTTTTCAACCCTTCGACCGTGTCAGAGACCCCCTTCCACACTTGGCGGGATATCATGATTGGTGTCAAAAGTTGCGTGACACCATAAGCTTTCAAATGACTTATCGGCTGACCCTGGTCCAGGTCCCGTTTTCGAGTAATGGGCGTTTTTCAGGTTTAAGTTGGTGTCAAAAATCAACAAAAATAATTTTTTCAACCCTTCGACCGTGTCAGAGACCCCCTTCCACACTTTGCGGGATACCATGATTGGTGTCAAAAGTTGCGTGACACCATAAGCTTTCAAATGACACATCGCCTGACCCTGGTCCAGGTCCCGTTTTCGAGTAATGGGCGTTTTTCAGGTTTAAGTTAGTGTCAAAAATCAACAAAAATAATTTTTTCAACCCTTCGACCGTGTCAGAGACCACCTTCCACACTTGGCGGGATATCATGATTGGTGTCAAAAGTTGCGTGACACCATAAGCTTTCAAATGACACATCGCCTGACCCTGGTCCAGGTCCCGTTTTCGAGTAATGGGCGTTTTTCAGGTTTAAGTTAGTGTGAAAAATCAACAAAAATAATTTTTTCAACCCTTCGACCGTGTCAGAGACCCCCTTCCACACTTGGCGGGATATCATGATTGGTGTCAAAAGGTGCGTGACACCATAAGCTTTCAAATGACACATCGCCTGACCCTGGTCCAGGTCCCGTTTTTGAGTAATGGGCGTTTTTCAGGTTTAAGTTAGTGTCAAAAATCAACAAAAATAATTTTTTCAACCCTTCGACCGTGTCAGAGACCCCCTTCCACACTTCGCGGGATATCATGATTGGTGTCAAAAGTTGCGTGACACCATAAGCTTTCAAATGACACATCGCCTGACCCTGGTCCAGGTCCCGTTTTCGAGTAATGGGCGTTTTTCAGGTTTAAGTTTGTGTCAAAAATCAACAAAAATAATTTTTTCAACCCTTCGACCGTGTCAGAGACCCCCTTCCACACTTCGCGGGATATCATGATTGGTGTCAAAAGTTGCGTGACACCATAAGCTTTCAAATGACTCATCGCCTGACCCTGGTCAAGGTCCCGTTTTCGAGTAATGGGCGTTTTTCAGGTTTAAGTTAGTGTCAAAAATCAACAAAAATAATTTTTTCAACCCTTCGACCGTGTCAGAGACCCCCTTCCACACTTCGCGGGATATCATGATTGGTGTCAAAAGTTGCGTGACACCATAAGCTTTCAAATGACTTATCGCCTGACACTGGTCCAGGTCCCGTTTTCGAGTAATGGGCGTTTTTCAGGTCTAAGTTAGTGTCAAAAATCAACAAAAATAATTTTTTCAACCCTTCGACCGTGTCAGAGACCCCCTTCCACACTTGGCGGGATATCATGATTGGTGTCAAAAGTTGCGTGACACCATAAGCTTTCAAATGACACATCGCCTGACCCTGGTCCAGGTCCCGTTTTCGAGTAATGGGCGTTTTTCAGGTTTAAGTTAGTGTCAAAAATCAACAAAAATAATTTTTTCAACCCTTCGACCGTGTCAGAGACCCCCTTCCACACTTGGCGGGATATCATGATTGGTGTCAAAAGTTGTGTGACACCATAAGCTTTCAAATGACACATCGCCTGACCCTGGTCCAGGTTCCGTTTTCGAGTAATGGGCGTTTTTCAGGTTTAAGTTAGTGTGAAAAATCAACAAAAATAATTTTTTCAACCCTTCGACCGTGTCAGAGACCCCCTTCCACACTTGGCGGGATATCATGATTGGTGTCAAAAGTTGCGTGACACCATAAGCTTTCAAATGACTTATCGCCTGACACTGGTCCAGGTCCCGTTTTCGAGTAATGGGCGTTTTTCAGGTTTAAGTTAGTGTCAAAAATCAACAAAAATAATTTTTTCAACCCTTCGACCGTGTCAGAGACCCCCTTCCACACTTGGCGGGATATCATGATTGGTGTCAAAAGTTGCGTGACACCATAAGCTTTCAAATGACACATCGCCTGACCCTGGTCCAGGTCCCGTTTTCGAGTAATGGGCGTTTTTCAGGTTTAAGTTAGTGTCAAAAATCAACAAAAATAATTTTTTCAACCCTTCGACCGTGTCAGAGACCCCCTTCCACACTTCGCGGGATATCATGATTGGTGTCAAAAGTTGTGTGACACCATAAGCTTTCAAATGACACATCGCCTGACCCTGGTCCAGGTTCCGTTTTCGAGTAATGGGCGTTTTTCAGGTTTAAGTTAGTGTGAAAAATCAACAAAAATAATTTTTTCAACCCTTCGACCGTGTCAGAGACCCCCTTCCACACTTGGCGGGATATCATGATTGGTGTCAAAAGTTGCGTGACACCATAAGCTTTCAAATGACATATCGCCTGACCCTGGTCCAGGTCCCGTTTTCGAGTAATGGGCGTTTTTCAGGTTTAAGTTAGTGTCAAAAATCAACAAAAATAATTTTTTCAACCCTTCGACCGTGTCAGAGACCCCCTTCCACACTTGGCGGGATATCATGATTGGTGTCAAAAGTTGTGTGACACCATAAGCTTTCAAATGACACATCGCCTGACCCTGGTCCAGGTTCCGTTTTCGAGTAATGGGCGTTTTTCAGGTTTAAGTTAGTGTCAAAAATCAACAAAAATAATTTTTTCAACCCTTCGACCGTGTCAGAGACCCCCTTCCACACTTGGCGGGATATCATGATTGGTGTCAAAAGTTGCGTGACACCATAAGCTTTCAAATGACTTATCGCCTGACCCTGGTCCAGGTCCCGTTTTCGAGTAATGGGCGTTTTTCAGGTTTAAGTTGGTGTCAAAAATCAACAAAAATAATTTTTTCAACCCTTCGACCGTGTCAGAGACCCCCTTCCACACTTGGCGGGATATCATGATTGGTGTCAAAAGTTGCGTGACACCATAAGCTTTCAAATGACTTATCGGCTGACCCTGGTCCAGGTCCCGTTTACGAGTAATGGGCGTTTTTCAGGTTTAAGTTGGTGTCAAAAATCAACAAAAATAATTTTTTCAACCCTTCGACCGTGTCAGAGACCCCCTTCCACACTTGGCGGGATATCATGATTGGTGTCAAAAGTTGCGTGACACCATAAGCTTTCAAATGACACATCGCCTGACCCTGGTCCAGGTCCCGTTTTCGAGTAATGGGCGTTTTTCAGGTTTAAGTTAGTGTCAAAAATCAACAAAAATAATTTTTTCAACCCTTCGACCGTGTCAGAGACCCCCTTCCACACTTGGCGGGATATCATGATTGGTGTCAAAAGTTGTGTGACACCATAAGCTTTCAAATGACACATCGCCTGACCCTGGTCCAGGTTCCGTTTTCGAGTAATGGGCGTTTTTCAGGTTTAAGTTAGTGTCAAAAATCAACAAAAATAATTTTTTCAACCCTTCGACCGTGTCAGAGACCCCCTTCCACACTTGGCGGGATATCATGATTGGTGTCAAAAGTTGCGTGACACCATAAGCTTTCAAATGACTTATCGCCTGACCCTGGTCCAGGTCCCGTTTTCGAGTAATGGGCGTTTTTCAGGTTTAAGTTGGTGTCAAAAATCAACAAAAATAATTTTTTCAACCCTTCGACCGTGTCAGAGACCCCCTTCCACACTTTGCGGGATACCATGATTGGTGTCAAAAGTTGCGTGACACCATAAGCTTTCAAATGACACATCGCCTGACCCTGGTCCAGGTCCCGTTTTCGAGTAATGGGCGTTTTTCAGGTTTAAGTTAGTGTCAAAAATCAACAAAAATAATTTTTTCAACCCTTCGACCGTGTCAGAGACCCCCTTCCACACTTCGCGGGATATCATGATTGGTGTCAAAAGTTGCGTGACACCATAAGCTTTCAAATGACTTATCGCCTGACACTGGTCCAGGTCCCGTTTTCGAGTAATGGGCGTTTTTCAGGTTTAAGTTAGTGTCAAAAATCAACAAAAATAATTTTTTCAACCCTACGACCGTGTCAGAGACCCCCTTCCACACTTCGCGGGATATCATGATTGGTGTCAAAAGTTGCGTGACACCATAAGCTTTCAAATGACATATCGCCTGACCCTGGTCCAGGTCCCGTTTTCGAGTAATGGGCGTTTTTCAGGTTTAAGTTAGTGTCAAAAATCAACAAAAATAATTTTTTCAACCCTTCGACCGTGTCAGAGACCCCCTTCCACACTTCGCGGGATACCATGATTGGTGTCAAAAGTTGTGTGACACCAT
Source organism: Leucozona laternaria (assembly GCA_932273885.2). Taxonomy (NCBI): domain Eukaryota; kingdom Metazoa; phylum Arthropoda; class Insecta; order Diptera; family Syrphidae; genus Leucozona; species Leucozona laternaria. The sequence goes on along the minus strand of OW026369.1, from coordinate 50,852,107 downwards.
AAGCTTTCAAATGACACATCGCCTGACCCTGGTCCAGGTTCCGTTTTCGAGTAATGGGCGTTTTTCAGGTTTAAGTTAGTGTCAAAAATCAACAAAAATAATTTTTTCAACCCTTCGACCGTGTCAGAGACCCCCTTCCACACTTGGCGGGATATCATGATTGGTGTCAAAAGTTGCGTGACACCATAAGCTTTCAAATGACTTATCGCCTGACCCTGGTCCAGGTCCCGTTTTCGAGTAATGGGCGTTTTTCAGGTTTAAGTTGGTGTCAAAAATCAACAAAAATAATTTTTTCAACCCTTCGACCGTGTCAGAGACCCCCTTCCACACTTGGCGGGATATCATGATTGGTGTCAAAAGTTGCGTGACACCATAAGCTTTCAAATGACTTATCGGCTGACCCTGGTCCAGGTCCCGTTTACGAGTAATGGGCGTTTTTCAGGTTTAAGTTGGTGTCAAAAATCAACAAAAATAATTTTTTCAACCCTTCGACCGTGTCAGAGACCCCCTTCCACACTTTGCGGGATACCATGATTGGTGTCAAAAGTTGCGTGACACCATAAGCTTTCAAATGACACATCGCCTGACCCTGGTCCAGGTCCCGTTTTCGAGTAATGGGCGTTTTTCAGGTTTAAGTTAGGGTGAAAAATCAACAAAAATAATTTTTTCAACCCTTCGACCGTGTCAGAGACGCCCTTCCACACTTGGCGGGATATCATGATTGGTGTCAAAAGTTGCGTGACACCATAAGCTTTCAAATGACACATCGCCTGACCCTGGTCCAGGTCCCGTTTTTGAGTAATGGGCGTTTTTCAGGTTTAAGTTAGTGTCAAAAATCAACAAAAATAATTTTTTCAACCCTTCGACCGTGTCAGAGACCCCCTTCCACACTTCGCGGGATATCATGATTGGTGTCAAAAGTTGCGTGACACCATAAGCTTTCAAATGACTTATCGCCTGACACTGGTCCAGGTCCCGTTTTCGAGTAATGGGCGTTTTTCAGGTTTAAGTTAGTGTCAAAAATCAACAAAAATAATTTTTTCAACCCTTCGACCGTGTCAGAGACCCCCTTCCACACTTGGCGGGATATCATGATTGGTGTCAAAAGTTGCGTGACACCATAAGCTTTCAAATGACTTATCGGCTGACCCTGGTCCAGGTCCCGTTTACGAGTAATGGGCGTTTTTCAGGTTTAAGTTGGTGTCAAAAATCAACAAAAATAATTTTTTCAACCCTTCGACCGTGTCAGAGACCCCCTTCCACACTTTGCGGGATACCATGATTGGTGTCAAAAGTTGCGTGACACCATAAGCTTTCAAATGACACATCGCCTGACCCTGGTCCAGGGGCCCAATTCCGCAAGCGTGAGTTTTTTCTGTGTGCACAAAAATTAGTGTACACATTAAATTATGCGATTCCGCAAGAGTGAGGTGCAATCTTTTTGACAGATAAAGCGTACACAGATAGGCAAATTTATTCACGCATATTTTGAGCGTGAATAGAAAGTGTACACGGAAAACTATTCACACTTGCGGAATTGAGCCCCAGGTCCCGTTTTCGAGTAATGGGCGTTTTTCAGGTTTAAGTTAGTGTCAAAAATCAACAAAAATAATTTTTTCAACCCTTCGACCGTGTCAGAGACCCCCTTCCACACTTGGCGGGATATCATGATTGGTGTCAAAAGTTGCGTGACACCATAAGCTTTCAAATGACACATCGCCTGACCCTGGTCCAGGTCCCGTTTTCGAGTAATGGGCGTTTTTCAGGTTTAAGTTAGTGTGAAAAATCAACAAAAATAATTTTTTCAACCCTTCGACCGTGTCAGAGACCCCCTTCCACACTTGGCGGGATATCATGATTGGTGTCAAAAGTTGCGTGACACCATAAGCTTTCAAATGACACATCGCCTGACCCTGGTCCAGGTCCCGTTTTCGAGTAATGGGCGTTTTTCAGGTTTAAGTTAGTGTCAAAAATCAACAAAAATAATTTTTTCAACCCTTCGACCGTGTCAGAGACCCCCTTCCACACTTCGCGGGATATCATGATTGGTGTCAAAAGTTGCGTGACACCATAAGCTTTCAAATGACACATCGCCTGACCCTGGTCCAGGTCCCGTTTTCGAGTAATGGGCGTTTTTCAGGTTTAAGTTTGTGTCAAAAATCAACAAAAATAATTTTTTCAACCCTTCGACCGTGTCAGAGACCCCCTTCCACACTTCGCGGGATATCATGATTGGTGTCAAAAGTTGCGTGACACCATAAGCTTTCAAATGACACATCGCCTGACCCTGGTCCAGGTCCCGTTTTCGAGTAATGGGCGTTTTTCAGGTTTAAGTTAGTGTCAAAAATCAACAAAAATAATTTTTTCAACCCTTCGACCGTGTCAGAGACCCCCTTCCACACTTCGCGGGATATCATGATTGGTGTCAAAAGTTGCGTGACACCATAAGCTTTCAAATGACTTATCGCCTGACACTGGTCCAGGTCCCGTTTTCGAGTAATGGGCGTTTTTCAGGTTTAAGTTAGTGTCAAAAATCAACAAAAATAATTTTTTCAACCCTTCGACCGTGTCAGAGACCCCCTTCCACACTTGGCGGGATATCATGATTGGTGTCAAAAGTTGCGTGACACCATAAGCTTTCAAATGACTTATCGGCTGACTCTGGTCCAGGTCCCGTTTACGAGTAATGGGCGTTTTTCAGGTTTAAGTTGGTGTCAAAAATCAACAAAAATAATTTTTTCAACCCTTCGACCGTGTCAGAGACCCCCTTCCACACTTTGCGGGATACCATGATTGGTGTCAAAAGTTGCGTGACACCATAAGCTTTCAAATGACACATCGCCTGACCCTGGTCCAGGTCCCGTTTTCGAGTAATGGGCGTTTTTCAGGTTTAAGTTAGTGTCAAAAATCAACAAAAATAATTTTTTCAACCCTTCGACCGTGTCAGAGACCCCCTTCCACACTTGGCGGGATATCATGATTGGTGTCAAAAGTTGCGTGACACCATAAGCTTTCAAATGACTAATCGCCTGACCCTGGTCCAGGTCCCGTTTTCGAGTAATGGGCGTTTTTCAGGTTTAAGTTAGTGTGAAAAATCAACAAAAATAATTTTTTCAACCCTTCGACCGTGTCAGAGACCCCCTTCCACACTTGGCGGGATATCATGATTGGTGTCAAAAGTTGCGTGACACCATAAGCTTTCAAATGACACATCGCCTGACCCTGGTCCAGGTCCCGTTTTCGAGTAATGGGCGTTTTTCAGGTTTAAGTTAGTGTCAAAAATCAACAAAAATAATTTTTTCAACCCTTCGACCGTGTCAGAGACCCCCTTCCACACTTCGCGGGATATCATGATTGGTGTCAAAAGTTGCGTGACACCATAAGCTTTCAAATGACACATCGCCTGAACCTGGTCCAGGTCCCGTTTTCGAGTAATGGGCGTTTTTCAGGTTTAAGTTTGTGTCAAAAATCAACAAAAATAATTTTTTCAACCCTTCGACCGTGTCAGAGACCCCCTTCCACACTTCGCGGGATATCATGATTGGTGTCAAAAGTTGCGTGACACCATAAGCTTTCAAATGACTCATCGCCTGACCCTGGTCCAGGTCCCGTTTTCGAGTAATGGGCGTTTTTCAGGTTTAAGTTAGTGTCAAAAATCAACAAAAATAATTTTTTCAACCCTTCGACCGTGTCAGAGACCCCCTTCCACACTTGGCGGGATATCATGATTGGTGTCAAAAGTTGCGTGACACCATAAGCTTTCAAATGACTTATCGCCTGACACTGGTCCAGGTCCCGTTTTCGAGTAATGGGCGTTTTTCAGGTTTAAGTTAGTGTCAAAAATCAACAAAAATAATTTTTTCAACCCTTCGACCGTGTCAGAGACCCCCTTCCACACTTGGCGGGATATCATGATTGGTGTCAAAAGTTGCGTGACACCATAAGCTTTCAAATGACACATCGCCTGACCCTGGTCCAGGTCCCGTTTTCGAGTAATGGGCGTTTTTCAGGTTTAAGTTAGTGTCAAAAATCAACAAAAATAATTTTTTCAACCCTTCGACCGTGTCAGAGACCCCCTTCCACACTTGGCGGGATATCATGATTGGTGTCAAAAGTTGTGTGACACCATAAGCTTTCAAATGACACATCGCCTGACCCTGGTCCAGGTTCCGTTTTCGAGTAATGGGCGTTTTTCAGGTTTAAGTTAGTGTGAAAAATCAACAAAAATAATTTTTTCAACCCTTCGACCGTGTCAGAGACCCCCTTCCACACTTGGCGGGATATCATGATTGGTGTCAAAAGTTGCGTGACACCATAAGCTTTCAAATGACACATCGCCTGACCCTGGTCCAGGTCCCGTTTTCGAGTAATGGGCGTTTTTCAGGTTTAAGTTAGTGTCAAAAATCAACAAAAATAATTTTTTCAACCCTTCGACCGTGTCAGAGACCCCCTTCCACACTTCGCGGGATACCATGATTGGTGTCAAAAGTTGTGTGACACCATAAGCTTTCAAATGACACATCGCCTGACCCTGGTTCAGGTTCCGTTTTCGAGTAATGGGCGTTTTTCAGGTTTAAGTTAGTGTCAAAAATCAACAAAAATAATTTTTTCAACCCTTCGACCGTGTCAGAGACCCCCTTCCACACTTGGCGGGATATCATGATTGGTGTCAAAAGTTGCGTGACACCATAAGCTTTCAAATGACTTATCGGCTGACCCTGGTCCAGGTCCCGTTTTCGAGTAATGGGCGTTTTTCAGGTTTAAGTTGGTGTCAAAAATCAACAAAAATAATTTTTTCAACCCTTCGACCGTGTCAGAGACCCCCTTCCACACTTTGCGGGATACCATGATTGGTGTCAAAAGTTGCGTGACACCATAAGCTTTCAAATGACACATCGCCTGACCCTGGTCCAGGTCCCGTTTTCGAGTAATGGGCGTTTTTCAGGTTTAAGTTAGTGTCAAAAATCAACAAAAATAATTTTTTCAACCCTTCCACCGTGTCAGAGACCCCCTTCCACACTTGGCGGGATATCATGATTGGTGTCAAAAGTTGCGTGACACCATAAGCTTTCAAATGACACATCGCCTGACCCTGGTCCAGGTCCCGTTTTCGAGTAATGGGCGTTTTTCAGGTTTAAGTTAGTGTGAAAAATCAACAAAAATAATTTTTTCAACCCTTCGACCGTGTCAGAGACCCCCTTCCACACTTGGCGGGATATCATGATTGGTGTCAAAAGTTGCGTGACACCATAAGCTTTCAAATGACACATCGCCTGACCCTGGTCCAGGTCCCGTTTTCGAGTAATGGGCGTTTTTCAGGTTTAAGTTAGTGTCAAAAATCAACAAAAATAATTTTTTCAACCCTTCGACCGTGTCAGAGACCCCCTTCCACACTTGGCGGGATATCATGATTGGTGTCAAAAGTTGCGTGACACCATAAGCTTTCAAATGACACATCGCCTGACCCTGGTCCAGGTCCCGTTTTCGAGTAATGGGTGTTTTTCAGGTTTAAGTTAGTGTGAAAAATCAACAAAAATAATTTTTTCAACCCTTCGACCGTGTCAGAGACCCCCTTCCACACTTGGCGGGATATCATGATTGATGTCAAAAGTTGCGTGACACCATAAGCTTTCAAATGACACATCGCCTGACCCTGGTCCAGGTCCCGTTTTCGAGTAATGGGCGTTTTTCAGGTTTAAGTTAGTGTCAAAAATCAACAAAAATAATTTTTTCAACCCTTCGACCGTGTCAGAGACCCCCTTCCACACTTGGCGGGATATCATGATTGGTGTCAAAAGTTGTGTGACACCATAAGCTTTCAAATGACACATCGCCTGACCCTGGTCCAGGTCCCGTTTTCGAGTAATGGGCGTTTTTCAGGTTTAAGTTGGTGTCAAAAATCAACAAAAATAATTTTTTCAACCCTTCGACCGTGTCAGAGACCCCCTTCCACACTTTGCGGGATACCATGATTGGTGTCAAAAGTTGCGTGACACCATAAGCTTTCAAATGACACATCGCCTGACCCTGGTCCAGGTCCCGTTTTCGAGTAATGGGCGTTTTTCAGGTTTAAGTTAGTGTCAAAAATCAACAAAAATAATTTTTTCAACCCTTCGACCGTGTCAGAGACCCCCTTCCACACTTCGCGGGATATCATGATTGGTGTCAAAAGTTGCGTGACACCATAAGCTTTCAAATGACACATCGCCTGACCCTGGTCCAGGTCCCGTTTTCGAGTAATGGGCGTTTTTCAGGTTTAAGTTAGTGTCAAAAATCAACAAAAATAATTTTTTCAACCCTTCGACCGTGTCAGAGACCCCCTTCCAACACTTGGCGGGATATCATGATTGGTGTCAAAAGTTGCGTGACACCATAAGCTTTCAAATGACACATAGCCTGACCCTGGTCCAGGTCCCGTTTTCGAGTAATGGGCGTTTTTCAGGTTTAAGTTTGTGTCAAAAATCAACAAAAATAATTTTTTCAACCCTTCGACCGTGTCAGAGACCCCCTTCCACACTTCGCGGGATATCATGATTGGTGTCAAAAGTTGCGTGACACCATAAGCTTTCAAATGACATATCGCCTGACCCTGGTCCAGGTCCCGTTTTCGAGTAATGGGCGTTTTTCAGGTTTAAGTTAGTGTCAAAAATCAACAAAAATAATTTTTTCAACCCTTCGACCGTGTCAGAGACCCCCTTCCACACTTCGCGGGATACCATGATTGGTGTCAAAAGTTGTGTGACACCATAAGCTTTCAAATGACACATCGCCTGACCCTGGTCCAGGTCCCGTTTTCGAGTAATGGGCGTTTTTCAGGTTTAAGTTAGTGTGAAAAATCAACAACAATAATTTTTTCAACCCTTCGACCGTGTCAGAGACCCCCTTCCACACTTGGCGGGATATCATGATTGGTGTCAAAAGTTGCGTGACACCATAAGCTTTCAAATGACACATCGCCTGACCCTGGTCCAGGTCCCGTTTTCGAGTAATGGGCGTTTTTCAGGTTTAAGTTAGTGTCAAAAATCAACAAAAATAATTTTTTCAACCCTTCGACCGTGTCAGAGACCCCCTTCCACACTTCGCGGGATATCATGATTGGTGTCAAAAGTTGCGTGACACCATAAGCTTTCAAATGACTTATCGCCTGACACTGGTCCAGGTCCCGTTTTCGAGTAATGGGCGTTTTTCAGGTTTAAGTTAGTGTCAAAAATCAACAAAAATAATTTTTTCAACCCTTCGACCGTGTCAGAGACCCCCTTCCACACTTGGCGGGATATCATGATTGGTGTCAAAAGTTGCGTGACACCATAAGCTTTCAAATGACTTATCGGCTGACCCTGGTCCAGGTCCCGTTTTCGAGTAATGGGCGTTTTTCAGGTTTAAGTTGGTGTCAAAAATCAACAAAAATAATTTTTTCAACCCTTCGACCGTGTCAGAGACCCCCTTCCACACTTTGCGGGATACCATGATTGGTGTCAAAAGTTGCGTGACACCATAAGCTTTCAAATGACACATCGCCTGACCCTGGTCCAGGTCCCGTTTTCGAGTAATGGGCGTTTTTCAGGTTTAAGTTAGTGTCAAAAATCAACAAAAATAATTTTTTCAACCCTTCGACCGTGTCAGAGACCCCCTTCCACACTTGGCGGGATATCATGATTGGTGTCAAAAGTTGCGTGACACCATAAGCTTTCAAATGACACATCGCCTGACCCTGGTCCAGGTCCCGTTTTCGAGTAATGGGCGTTTTTCAGGTTTAAGTTAGTGTGAAAAATCAACAAAAATAATTTTTTCAACCCTTCGACCGTGTCAGAGACCCCCTTCCACACTTGGCGGGATATCATGATTGGTGTCAAAAGTTGCGTGACACCATAAGCTTTCAAATGACACATCGCCTGACCCTGGTCCAGGTCCCGTTTTCGAGTAATGGGCGTTTTTCAGGTTTAAGTTAGTGTCAAAAATCAACAAAAATAATTTTTTCAACCCTTCGACCGTGTCAGAGACCCCCTTCCACACTTCGCGGGATATCATGATTGGTGTCAAAAGTTGCGTGACACCATAAGCTTTCAAATGACACATCGCCTGACCCTGGTCCAGGTCCCGTTTTCGAGTAATGGGCGTTTTTCAGGTTTAAGTTTGTGTCAAAAATCAACAAAAATAATTTTTTCAACCCTTCGACCGTGTCAGAGACCCCCTTCCACACTTCGCGGGATATCATGATTGGTGTCAAAAGTTGCGTGACACCATAAGCTTTCAAATGACTCATCGCCTGACCCTGGTCCAGGTCCCGTTTTCGAGTAATGGGCGTTTTTCAGGTTTAAGTTAGTGTCAAAAATCAACAAAAATAATTTTTTCAACCCTTCGACCGTGTCAGAGACCCCCTTCCACACTTGGCGCGATATCATTATTGGTGTCAAAAGTTGCGTGACACCATAAGCTTTCAAATGACACATCGCCTGACCCTGGTCCAGGTCCCGTTTTCGAGTAATGGGCGTTTTTCAGGTTTAAGTTAGTGTCAAAAATCAACAAAAATTCAACCCTTCGACCGTGTCAGAGACCCCCTTCCACACTTGGCGGGATATCATGATTGGTGTCAAAAGTTGCGTGACACCATAAGCTTTCAAATGACACATCGCCTGACCCTGGTCCAGGTCCCGTTTTCGAGTAATGGGTGTTTTTCAGGTTTAAGTTAGTGTGAAAAATCAACAAAAATAATTTTTTCAACCCTTCGACCGTGTCAGAGACCCCCTTCCACACTTGGCGGGATATCATGATTGGTGTCAAAAGTTGTGTGACACCATAAGCTTTCAAATGACACATCGCCTGACCCTGGTCCAGGACCCGTTTTCGAGTAATGGGCGTTTTTCAGGTTTAAGTTGGTGTCAAAAATCAACAAAAATAATTTTTTCAACCCTTCGACCGTGTCAGAGACCCCCTTCCACACTTTGCGGGATATCATGATTGGTGTCAAAAGTTGCGTGACACCATAAGCTTTCAAATGACTCATCGCCTGACCCTGGTCCAGGTCCCGTTTTCGAGTAATGGGCGTTTTTCAGGTTTAAGTTAGTGTCAAAAATCAACAAAAATAATTTTTTCAACCCTTCGACCGTGTCAGAGACCCCCTTCCACACTTGGCGCGATATCATTATTGGTGTCAAAAGTTGCGTGACACCATAAGCTTTCAAATGACACATCGCCTGACCCTGGTCCAGGTCCCGTTTTCGAGTAATGGGCGTTTTTCAGGTTTAAGTTAGTGTCAAAAATCAACAAAAATTCAACCCTTCGACCGTGTCAGAGACCCCCTTCCACACTTGGCGGGATATCATGATTGGTGTCAAAAGTTGCGTGACACCATAAGCTTTCAAATGACACATCGCCTGACCCTGGTCCAGGTCCCGTTTTCGAGTAATGGGTGTTTTTCAGGTTTAAGTTAGTGTGAAAAATCAACAAAAATAATTTTTTCAACCCTTCGACCGTGTCAGAGACCCCCTTCCACACTTGGCGGGATATCATGATTGGTGTCAAAAGTTGTGTGACACCATAAGCTTTCAAATGACACATCGCCTGACCCTGGTCCAGGACCCGTTTTCGAGTAATGGGCGTTTTTCAGGTTTAAGTTAGTGTCAAAAATCAACAAAAATAATTTTTTCAACCCTTCGACCGTGTCCCCTTCCAACACTTGGCGGGATATCATGATTGGTGTCAAAAGTTGCGTGACACCATAAGCTTTCAAATGACACATCGCCTGACCCTGGTCCAGGTCCCGTTTTCGAGTAATGGGCGTTTTTCAGGTTTAAGTTTGTGTCAAAAATCAACAAAAATAATTTTTTCAACCCTTCGACCGTGTCAGAGACCCCCTTCCACACTTGGCGGGATATCATGATTGGTGTCAAAAGTTGCGTGACACCATAAGCTTTCAAATGACATATCGCCTGACCCTGGTCCAGGTCCCGTTTTCGAGTAATGGGCGTTTTTCAGGTTTAAGTTAGTGTCAAAAATCAACAAAAATAATTTTTTCAACCCTTCGACCGTGTCAGAGACCCCCTTCCACACTTCGCGGGATACCATGATTGGTGTCAAAAGTTGTGTGACACCATAAGCTTTCAAATGACACATCGCCTGACCCTGGTCCAGGTTCCGTTTTCGAGTAATGGGCGTTTTTCAGGTTTAAGTTAGTGTCAAAAATCAACAAAAATAATTTTTTCAACCCTTCGACCGTGTCAGAGACCCCCTTCCACACTTGGCGGGATATCATGATTGGTGTCAAAAGTTGCGTGACACCATAAGCTTTCAAATGACTTATCGCCTGACCCTGGTCCAGGTCCCGTTTTCGAGTAATGGGCGTTTTTCAGGTTTAAGTTGGTGTCAAAAATCAACAAAAATAATTTTTTCAACCCTTCGACCGTGTCAGAGACCCCCTTCCACACTTTGCGGGATATCATGATTGGTGTCAAAAGTTGCGTGACACCATAAGCTTTCAAATGATTTATCGGCTGACCCTGGTCCAGGTCCCGTTTACGAGTAATGGGCGTTTTTCAGGTTTAAGTTGGTGTCAAAAATCAACAAAAATAATTTTTTCAACCCTTCGACCGTGTCAGAGACCCCCTTCCACACTTTGCGGGATATCATGATTGGTGTCAAAAGTTGCGTGACACCATAAGCTTTCAAATGACACATCGCCTGACCCTGGTCCAGGTCCCGTTTTCGAGTAATGGGCGTTTTTCAGGTTTAAGTTAGTGTGAAAAATCAACAAAAATAATTTTTTCAACCCTTCGACCGTGTCAGAGACCCCCTTCCACACTTGGCGGGATATCATGATTGGTGTCAAAAGTTGCGTGACACCATAAGCTTTCAAATGACACATCGCCTGACCCTGGTCCAGGTCCCGTTTTCGAGTAATGGGCGTTTTTCAGGTTTAAGTTAGTGTCAAAAATCAACAAAAATAATTTTTTCAACCCTTCGACCGTGTCAGAGACCCCCTTCCACACTTTGCGGGATATCATGATTGGTGTCAAAAGTTGCGTGACACCATAAGCTTTCAAATGACACATCGCCTGACCCTGGTCCAGGTCCCGTTTTCGAGTAATGGGCGTTTTTCAGGTTTAAGTTTGTGTCAAAAATCAACAAAAATAATTTTTTCAACCCTTCGACCGTGTCAGGGACCCCCTTCCACACTTCGCGGGATATCATGATTGGTGTCAAAAGTTGCGTGACACCATAAGCTTTCAAATGACACATCGCCTGACCCTGGTCCAGGTCCCGTTTTCGAGTAATGGGCGTTTTTCAGGTTTAAGTTAGTGTCAAAAATCAACAAAAATAATTTTTTCAACCCTTCGACCGTGTCAGAGACCCCCTTCCACACTTCACGGGATATCATGATTGGTGTCAAAAGTTGTGTGAAACCATAAGCTTTCAAATGACACATCGCCTGACCCTGGTCCAGGTTCCGTTTTCGAGTAATGGGCGTTTTTCAGGTTTAAGTTAGTGTGAAAAATCAACAAAAATAATTTTTTCAACCCTTCGACCGTGTCAGAGACCCCCTTCCACACTTCGCGGGATATCATGATTGGTGTCAAAAGTTGCGTGACACCATAAGCTTTCAAATGACTTATCGCCTGACCCTGGTCCAGGTCCCGTTTTCGAGTAATGGGCGTTTTTCAGGTTTAAGTTAGTGTCAAAAATCAACAAAAATAATTTTTTCAACCCTTCGACCGTGTCAGAGACCCCCTTCCACACTTGGCGGGATATCATGATTGGTGTCAAAAGTTGTGTGACACCATAAGCTTTCAAATGACACATCGCCTGACCCTGGTCTAGGTTCCGTTTTCGAGTAATGGGCGTTTTTCAGGTTTAAGTTAGTGTCAAAAATCAACAAAAATAATTTTTTCAACCCTTCGACCGTGTCAGAGACCCCCTTCCACACTTGGCGGGATATCATGATTGGTGTCAAAAGTTGCGTGACACCATAAGCTTTCAAATGACTTATCGCCTGACCCTGGTCCAGGTCCCGTTTTCGAGTAATGGGCGTTTTTCAGGTTTAAGTTTGTGTCAAAAATCAACAAAAATAATTTTTTCAACCCTTCGACCGTGTCAGAGACCCCTTCCACACTTCGCGGGATATCATGATTGGTGTCAAAAGTTGCGTGACACCATAAGCTTTCAAATGACACATCGCCTGACCCTGGTCCAGGTCCCGTTTTCGAGTAATGGGCGTTTTTCAGGTTTAAGTTATGTCGTTTTCGTTTGGATGTACGGAGTACTCCTTTTACACTCCTTTTTCACTCCTACTACTCCAAAAGCCTTCGATTGGCTGTTCCGAGTAATGTTTTCGGAGTGTTCTTCTGTCCCCAATTTCATTTTGGAGTAGATGAGGAACACACACATACATCTAAAGATTTTCGTTGGATTACTTGTCAAAAGTGATAAATACTTGAAGAAGCCATTTTGTTAAATGGCAGCTTTGGTAGTGTGTGTGTAAATTTAGGAAAGTCAGTGTTTTCATATTCGATTGGAATTGAAAAGGAGTACAATTTACCGAAAATCCAATCGAAAACGACATTAGTGTCAAAAATCAACAAAAATAATTTTTTCAACCCTTCGACCGTGTCAGAGACCCCCTTCCACACTTCGCGGGATATCATGATTGGTGTCAAAAGTTGCGTGACACCATAAGCTTTCAAATGACACATCGCCTGACCCTGGTCCAGGTCCCGTTTTCGAGTAATGGGCGTTTTTCAGGTTTAAGTTAGTGTCAAAGATCAACAAAAATAATTTTTTCAACCCTTCGACTGTGTCAGAGACCCCCTTCCACACTTCGCGGGATATCATGATTGGTGTCAAAAGTTGCGTGACACCATAAGCTTTCAAATGACACATCGCCTGACCCTGGTCCTGGTCCCGTTTTCGAGTAATGGGCGCTTTTCAGGTTTAAGTTAGTGTCAAAAATCAACAAAAATAATTTTTTCAACCCTTCGACCGTGTCAGAGACCCCCTTCCACACTTCGCGGGATATCATGATTGGTATCAAAAGTTGCGTGACACCATAAGCTTTCAAATGACACATCGCCTGACCCTGGTGCTGGTCCCGTTTTCGAGTAATGGGCGCTTTTCAGGTTTAAGTTAGTGTCAAAAATCAACAAAAATAATTTTTTCAACCCTTCGACCGTGTCAGAGACCCCCTTCCACACTTCGCGGGATATCATGATTGGTGTCAAAAGTTGTGTGACACCATAAGCTTTCAAATGACACATCGCCTGACCCTAGTTCAGGTTCTGTTTTCGAGTAATGGGCGTTTTTCAGGTTTAAGTTAGTGTCAAAAATCAACAAAAATAATTTTTTCAACCCTTCGACCGTGTCAGAGACCCCCTTCCACACTTGGCGGGATATCATGATTGGTGTCAAAAGTTGCGTGACACCATAAGCTTTTGAATGACACATCGGCTGACCCTGGTCCAGGTCCCGTTTTCGAGTAATGGGCGTTTTTCAGGTTTCAGTTAGTTTCAAAAATCAACAAAAATAATTTTTTCAACCCTTCGACCGTGTCAGAGACCCCCTTCCACACTTGGCGGGATATCATGATTGGTGTCAAAAGTTGCGTGACACCATAAGCTTTCAAATGACACATCGCCTGACCCTGGTCCAGGTCCCGTTTTCGAGTAATGGGCGTTTTTCAGGTTTAAGTTAGTGTGAAAAATCAACAAAAATAATTTTTTCAACCCTTCGACCGTGTCAGAGACCCCCTTCCACACTTCGCGGGATATCATGATTGGTGTCAAAAGTTGCGTGACACCATAAGCTTTCAAATGACACATCGCCTGACCCTGGTCCAGGTCCCGTTTTCGAGTAATGGGCGTTTTTCAGGTTTAAGTTAGTGTCAAAAATCAACAAAAATAATTTTTTCAACCCTTCGACCGTGTCAGAGACCCCCTTCCACACTTCGCGGGATATCATGATTGGTGTAAAAAGTTGCGTGACACCATAAGCTTTCAAATGACACATCGCCTGACCCTGGTCCAGGTCCCGTTTTCGAGTAATGGGCGTTTTTCAGGTTTAAGTTAGTGTCAAAAATCAACAAAAATAATTTTTTCAACCCTTCGACCTTGTCAGAGACCCCCTTCCACACTTCGCGGGATATCATGATTAGTGTCAAAAGTTGCGTGACACCATAAGCTTTCAAATGACACATCGCCTGACCCTGGTGCAGGTCCCGTTTTCGAGTAATGGGCGTTTTTCAGGTTTAAGTTAGTGTCAAAAATCAACATAAATAATTTTTTCAACCCTTCGACCGTGTCAGAGACCCCCTTCCACACTTCGCGGGATATCATGATTGATGTCAAAAGTTGCGTGACACCATAAGCTTTCAAATGACACATCGCCTGACCCTGGTCCAGGTCCCGTTTTCGAGTAATGGGCGTTTTTCAGGTTTAAGTTAGTGTCAAAAATCAACAAAAATAATTTTTTCAACCCTTCGACCGTGTCAGAGACCCCCTTCCACACTTGGCGGGATATCATGATTGATGTCAAAAGTTGCGTGACACCATAAGCTTTCAAATGACACATCGCCTGACCCTGGTCCAGGTCCCGTTTTCGAGTAATGGGCGTTTTTCAGGTTTCAGTTAGTTTCAAAAATCAACAAAAATAATTTTTTCAACCCTTCGACCGTGTCAGAGACCCCCTTCCACACTTCGCGGGATATCATGATTGGTGTTAAAAGTTGCGTGACACCATAAGCTTTCAAATGACACATCGCCTGACCCTGGTCCAGTTCCCGTTTTCGAGTAATGGGCGTTTTTCAGGTTTAAGTTAGTGTCAAAAATCAACAAAAATAATTTTTTCAACCCTTCGACCGTGTCAGAGACCTCTTCCACACTTCGCGGGATATCATGATTGGTGTCAAAAGTTGCGTGACACCATAAGCTTTCAAATGACTTATCGCCTGACCCTGGTCCAGGTCCCGTTTTCGAGTAATGGGCGTTTTTCAGGTTTAAGTTGGTGTCAAAAATTAACAAAAATAATTTTTTCAACCCTTCGACCGTGTCAGAGACCCCCTTCCACACTTGGCGGGATATCATGATTGGTGTCAAAAGTTGCGTGACACCATAAGCTTTCAAATGACTTATCGCCTGACCCTGGTCCAGGTCCCGTTTTCGAGTAATGGGCGTTTTTCAGGTTTAAGTTGGTGTCAAAAATTAACAAAAATAATTTTTTCAACCCTTCGACCGTGTCAGAGACCCCTTCCACACTTCGCGGGATATCATGATTGGTGTCAAAAGTTGCGTGACACCATAAGCTTTCAAATGACTTATCGCCTGACCCTGGTCCAGGTCCCGTTTTCGAGTAATGGGCGTTTTTCAGGTTTAAGTTGGTGTCAAAAATTAACAAAAATAATTTTTTCAACCCTTCGACCGTGTCAGAGACCCCCTTCCACACTTGGCGGGATATCATGATTGGTGTCAAAAGTTGCGTGACACCATAAGCTTTCAAATGACACATCGCCTGACCCTGGTCCAGGTCCCGTTTTCGAGTAATGGGCGTTTTTCAGGTTTAAGTTGGTGTCAAAAATTAACAAAAATAATTTTTTCAACCCTTCGACCGTGTCAGAGACCCCTTCCACACTTCGCGGGATATCATGATTGGTGTCAAAAGTTGCGTGACACCATAAGCTTTCAAATGACTTATCGCCTGACCCTGGTCCAGGTCCCGTTTTCGAGTAATGGGCGTTTTTCAGGTTTAAGTTGGTGTCAAAAATTAACAAAAATAATTTTTTCAACCCTTCGACCGTGTCAGAGACCTCTTCCACACTTCGCGGGATATCATGATTGGTGTCAAAAGTTGCGTGACACCATAAGCTTTCAAATGACTTATCGCCTGACCCTGGTCCAGGTCCCGTTTTCGAGTAATGGGCGTTTTTCAGGTTTAAGTTGGTGTCAAAAATTAACAAAAATAATTTTTTCAACCCTTCGACCGTGTCAGAGACCCCTTCCACACTTGGCGGGATATCATGATTGGTGTCAAAAGTTGCGTGACACCATAAGCTTTCAAATGACTTATCGCCTGACCATGGTCCAGGTCCCGTTTTCGAGTAATGGGCGTTTTTCAGGTTTAAGTTAGTGTCAAAAATCAACAAAAATAATTTTTTCAACCCTTCGACCGTGTCAGAGACCCCCTTCCACACTTCGCGGGATATCATGATTGGTGTCAAAAGTTGTGTGACACCATAAGCTTTCAAATGACACATCGCCTGACCCTGGTCCAGGTTCCGTTTTCGAGTAATGGGCGTTTTTCAGGTTTAAGTTAGTGTCAAAAATCAACAAAAATAATTTTTTCAACCCTTCGACCGTGTCAGAGACCCCCTTCCACACTTGGCGGGATATCATGATTGGTGTCAAAAGTTGCGTGACACCATAAGCTTTTGAATGACACATCGGCTGACCCTGGTCCAGGTCCCGTTTTCGAGTAATGGGCGTTTTTCAGGTTTCAGTTAGTTTCAAAAATCAACAAAAATAATTTTTTCAACCCTTCGACCGTGTCAGAGACCCCCTTCCACACTTGGCGGGATATCATGATTGGTGTCAAAAGTTGCGTGACACCATAAGCTTTCAAATGACACATCGCCTGACCCTGGTCCAGGTCCCGTTTTCGAGTAATGGGCGTTTTTCAGGTTTAAGTTAGTGTGAAAAATCAACAAAAATAATTTTTTCAACCCTTCGACCGTGTCAGAGACCCCCTTCCACACTTCGCGGGATATCATGATTGGTGTCAAAAGTTGCGTGACACCATAAGCTTTCAAATGACACATCGCCTGACCCTGGTCCAGGTCCCGTTTTCGAGTAATGGGCGTTTTTCAGGTTTAAGTTAGTGTCAAAAATCAACAAAAATAATTTTTTCAACCCTTCGACCGTGTCAGAGACCCCCTTCCACACTTCGCGGGATATCATGATTGGTGTAAAAAGTTGCGTGACACCATAAGCTTTCAAATGACACATCGCCTGACCCTGGTCCAGGTCCCGTTTTCGAGTAATGGGCGTTTTTCAGGTTTAAGTTAGTGTCAAAAATCAACAAAAATAATTTTTTCAACCCTTCGACCTTGTCAGAGACCCCCTTCCACACTTCGCGGGATATCATGATTAGTGTCAAAAGTTGCGTGACACCATAAGCTTTCAAATGACACATCGCCTGACCCTGGTGCAGGTCCCGTTTTCGAGTAATGGGCGTTTTTCAGGTTTAAGTTAGTGTCAAAAATCAACAAAAATAATTTTTTCAACCCTTCGACCGTGTCAGAGACCCCCTTCCACACTTCGCGGGATATCATGATTGATGTCAAAAGTTGCGTGACACCATAAGCTTTCAAATGACACATCGCCTGACCCTGGTCCAGGTCCCGTTTTCGAGTAATGGGCGTTTTTCAGGTTTAAGTTAGTGTCAAAAATCAACAAAAATAATTTTTTCAACCCTTCGACCGTGTCAGAGACCCCCTTCCACACTTGGCGGGATATCATGATTGATGTCAAAAGTTGCGTGACACCATAACCTTTCAAATGACACATCGCCTGACCCTGGTCCAGGTCCCGTTTTCGAGTAATGGGCGTTTTTCAGGTTTCAGTTAGTTTCAAAAATCAACAAAAATAATTTTTTCAACCCTTCGACCGTGTCAGAGACCCCCTTCCACACTTCGCGGGATATCATGATTGGTGTTAAAAGTTGCGTGACACCATAAGCTTTCAAATAACAGATCGCCTGACCCTGGTCCAGGTCCCGTTTTCGAGTAATGGGCGTTTTTCAGGTTTAAGTTAGTGTCAAAAATCAACAAAAATAATTTTTTCAACCCTTCGACCGTGTCAGAGACCCCTTCCACACTTCGCGGGATATCATGATTGGTGTCAAAAGTTGCGTGACACCATAAGCTTTCAAATGACTTATCGCCTGACCCTGGTCCAGGTCCCGTTTTCGAGTAATGGGCGTTTTTCAGGTTTAAGTTGGTGTCAAAAATTAACAAAAATAATTTTTTCAACCCTTCGACCGTGTCAGAGACCCCCTTCCACACTTGGCGGGATATCATGATTGGTGTCAAAAGTTGCGTGAAACCATAAGCTTTCAAATGACTTATCGCCTGACCCTGGTCCAGGTCCCGTTTTCGAGTAATGGGCGTTTTTCAGGTTTAAGTTGGTGTCAAAAATTAACAAAAATAATTTTTTCAACCCTTCGACCGTGTCAGAGACCCCTTCCACACTTCGCGGGATATCATGATTGGTGTCAAAAGTTGCGTGACACCATAAGCTTTCAAATGACTTATCGCCTGACCCTGGTCCAGGTCCCGTTTTCGAGTAATGGGCGTTTTTCAGGTTTAAGTTGGTGTCAAAAATTAACAAAAATAATTTTTTCAACCCTTCGACCGTGTCAGAGACCCCCTTCCACACTTGGCGGGATATCATGATTGGTGTCAAAAGTTGCGTGACACCATAAGCTTTCAAATGACACATCGCCTGACCCTGGTCCAGGTCCCGTTTTCGAGTAATGGGCGTTTTTCAGGTTTAAGTTGGTGTCAAAAATTAACAAAAATAATTTTTTCAACCCTTCGACCGTGTCAGAGACCCCTTCCACACTTCGCGGGATATCATGATTGGTGTCAAAAGTTGCGTGACACCATAAGCTTTCAAATGACTTATCGCCTGACCCTGGTCCAGGTCCCGTTTTCGAGTAATGGGCGTTTTTCAGGTTTAAGTTGGTGTCAAAAATTAACAAAAATAATTTTTTCAACCCTTCGACCGTGTCAGAGACCCCTTCCACACTTCGCGGGATATCATGATTGGTGTCAAAAGTTGCGTGACACCATAAGCTTTCAAATGACTTATCGCCTGACCCTGGTCCAGGTCCCGTTTTCGAGTAATGGGCGTTTTTCAGGTTTCAGTTAGTTTCAAAAATCAACAAAAATAATTTTTTCAACCCTTCGACCGTGTCAGAGACCCCCTTCCACACTTGGCGGGATATCATGATTGGTGTCAAAAGTTGCGTGACACCATAAGCTTTCAAATGACACATCGCCTGACCCTGGTCCAGGTCCCGTTTTCGAGTAATGGGCGTTTTTCAGGTTTAAGTTAGTGTGAAAAATCAACAAAAATAATTTTTTCAACCCTTCGACCGTGTCAGAGACCCCCTTCCACACTTCGCGGGATATCATGATTGGTGTCAAAAGTTGCGTGACACCATAAGCTTTCAAATGACACATCGCCTGACCCTGGTCCAGGTCCCGTTTTCGAGTAATGGGCGTTTTTCAGGTTTAAGTTAGTGTCAAAAATCAACAAAAATAATTTTTTCAACCCTTCGACCGTGTCAGAGACCCCCTTCCACACTTCGCGGGATATCATGATTGGTGTAAAAAGTTGCGTGACACCATAAGCTTTCAAATGACACATCGCCTGACCCTGGTCCAGGTCCCGTTTTCGAGTAATGGGCGTTTTTCAGGTTTAAGTTAGTGTCAAAAATCAACAAAAATAATTTTTTCAACCCTTCGACCTTGTCAGAGACCCCCTTCCACACTTCGCGGGATATCATGATTAGTGTCAAAAGTTGCGTGACACCATAAGCTTTCAAATGACACATCGCCTGACCCTGGTCCAGGTCCCGTTTTCGAGTAATGGGCGTTTTTCAGGTTTAAGTTAGTGTCAAAAATCAACAAAAATAATTTTTTCAACCTTTCGACCGTGTCAGAGACCCCCTTCCACACTTCGCGGGATATCATGATTGATGTCAAAAGTTGCGTGACACCATAAGCTTTCAAATGACACATCGCCTGACCCTGGTCCAGGTCCCGTTTTCGAGTAATGGGCGTTTTTCAGGTTTAAGTTAGTGTCAAAAATCAACAAAAATAATTTTTTCAACCCTTCGACCGTGTCAGAGACCCCCTTCCACACTTGGCGGGATATCATGATTGATGTCAAAAGTTGCGTGACACCATAACCTTTCAAATGACACATCGCCTGACCCTGGTCCAGGTCCCGTTTTCGAGTAATGGGCGTTTTTCAGGTTTCAGTTAGTTTCAAAAATCAACAAAAATAATTTTTTCAACCCTTCGACCGTGTCAGAGACCCCCTTCCACACTTCGCGGGATATCATGATTGGTGTTAAAAGTTGCGTGACACCATAAGCTTTCAAATGACACATCGCCTGACCCTGGTCCAGTTCCCGTTTTCGAGTAATGGGCGTTTTTCAGGTTTAAGTTAGTGTCAAAAATCAACAAAAATAATTTTTTCAACCCTTCGACCGTGTCAGAGACCCCTTCCACACTTCGCGGGATATCATGATTGGTGTCAAAAGTTGCGTGACACCATAAGCTTTCAAATGACTTATCGCCTGACCCTGGTCCAGGTCCCGTTTTCGAGTAATGGGCGTTTTTCAGGTTTAAGTTGGTGTCAAAAATTAACAAAAATAATTTTTTCAACCCTTCGACCGTGTCAGAGACCCCCTTCCACACTTGGCGGGATATCATGATTGGTGTCAAAAGTTGCGTGACACCATAAGCTTTCAAATGACTTATCGCCTGACCCTGGTCCAGGTCCCGTTTTCGAGTAATGGGCGTTTTTCAGGATTAAGTTGGTGTCAAAAATTAACAAAAATAATTTTTTCAACCCTTCGACCGTGTCAGAGACCCCTTCCACACTTCGCGGGATATCATGATTGGTGTCAAAAGTTGCGTGACACCATAAGCTTTCAAATGACTTATCGCCTGACCCTGGTCCAGGTCCCGTTTTCGAGTAATGGGCGTTTTTCAGGTTTAAGTTGGTGTCAAAAATTAACAAAAATAATTTTTTCAACCCTTCGACCGTGTCAGAGACCCCCTTCCACACTTGGCGGGATATCATGATTGGTGTCAAAAGTTGCGTGACACCATAAGCTTTCAAATGACACATCGCCTGACCCTGGTCCAGGTCCCGTTTTCGAGTAATGGGCGTTTTTTCAGGTTTAAGTTGGTGTCAAAAATTAACAAAAATAATTTTTTCAACCCTTCGACCGTGTCAGAGACCCCTGCCACACTTCGCGGGATATCATGATTGGTGTCAAAAGTTGCGTGACACCATAAGCTTTCAAATGACTTATCGCCTGACCCTGGTCCAGGTCCCGTTTTCGAGTAATGGGCGTTTTTCAGGTTTAAGTTGGTGTCAAAAATTAACAAAAATAATTTTTTCAACCCTTCGACCGTGTCAGAGACCCCTTCCACACTTCGCGGGATATCATGATTGGTGTCAAAAGTTGCGTGACACCATAAGCTTTCAAATGACTTATCGCCTGACCCTGGTCCAGGTCCCGTTTTCGAGTAATGGGCGTTTTTCAGGTTTAAGTTGGTGTCAAAAATTAACAAAAATAATTTTTTCAACCCTTCGACCGTGTCAGAGACCCCCTTCCACACTTGGCGGGATATCATGATTGGTGTCAAAAGTTGCGTGACACCATAAGCTTTCAAATGACACATCGCCTGACCCTGGTCCAGGTCCCGTTTTCGAGTAATGGGCGTTTTTCAGGTTTAAGTTAGTGTCAAAAATCAACAAAAATAATTTTTTCAACCCTTCGACCGTGTCAGAGACCCCCTTCCACACTTCGCGGGATATCATGATTGGTGTCAAAAGTTGCGTGACACCATAAGCTTTCAAATGACACATCGCCTGACCCTGGTCCAGGTCCCGTTTTCGAGTAATGGGCGTTTTTCAGGTTTAAGTTAGTGTCAAAAATCAACAAAAATAATTTTTTCAACCCTTCGACCGTGTCAGAGACCCCCTTCCACACTTCGCGGGATATCATGATTGGTGTCAAAAGTTGCGTGACACCATAAGCTTTCAAATGACACATCGCCTGACCCTGGTCCAGGGCCCGTTTTTGAGTAATGGGCGTTTTTCAGGTTTAAGTTAGTGTCAAAAATCAACAAAAATAATTTTTTCAACCCTTCGACCGTGTCAGAGGCCCCCTTCCACACTTCGCGGGATATCATGATTGGTGTCAAAAGTTGCGTGACACCATAAGCTTTCAAATGACACATCGCCTGACCCTGGTCCAGGTCCCGTTTTCGAGTAATGGGCGTTTTTCAGGTTTAAGTTAGTGTCAAAAATCAACAAAAATATTTTTTTCAACCCTTCAACCGTGTCAGAGACCCCCTTCCACACTTCGCGGGATATCATGATTGGTGTCAAAAGTTGCGTGACACCATAAGCTTTCAAATGCCACATCGCCTGACCCTGGTCCAGGTCCCGTTTCCGAGAAATGGGCGTTTTTCAGGTTTAAGTTAGTGTCAAAAATCAACAAAAATAATTTTTTCAACCCTTCGACCGTGTCAGAGACCCCCTTCCACACTTCGCGGGATATCATGATTGGTGTCAAAAGTTGTGTGACACCATAAGCTTTCAAATGACACATCGCCTGACCCTGGTCCAGGTTCCGTTTTCGAGTAATGGGCGTTTTTCAGGTTTAAGTTAGTGTCAAAAATCAACAAAAATAATTTTTTCAACCCTTCGACCGTGTCAGAGACCCCCTTCCACACTTCGCGGGATATCATGATTAGTGTCAAAAGTTGCGTGACACCATAAGCTTTCAAATGACACATCGCCTGACCCTGGTCCAGGTCCCGTTTTCGAGTAATGGGCGTTTTTCAGGTTTAAGTTAGTGTCAAAAATCAACATAAATAATTTTTTCAACCCTTCGACCGTGTCAGAGACCCCCTTCCACACTTCGCGGGATATCATGATTGATGTCAAAAGTTGCGTGACACCATAAGCTTTCAAATGACACATCGCCTGACCCTGGTCCAGGTCCCGTTTTCGAGTAATGGGCGTTTTTCAGGTTTAAGTTAGTGTCAAAAATCAACAAAAATAATTTTTTCAACCCTTCGACCGTGTCAGAGACCCCCTTCCACACTTGGTGGGATATCATGATTGATGTCAAAAGTAGCGTGACACCATAAGCTTTCAAATGACACATCGCCTGACCCTGGTCCAGGTCCCGTTTTCGAGTAATGGGCGTTTTTCAGGTTTAAGTTAGTGTCAAAAATCAACAAAAATAATTTTTTCAACCCTTCGACCGTGTCAGAGACCCCCTTCCACACTTCGCGGGATATCATGATTGGTGTCAAAAGTTGCGTGACACCATAAGCTTTCAAATGACACATCGCCTGACCCTGGTCCAGGGCCCGTTTTTGAGTAATGGGCGCTTTTCAGGTTTAAGTTAGTGTCAAAAATCAACAAAAATAATTTTTTCAACCCTTCGACCGTGTCAGAGGCCCCCTTCCACACTTCGCGGGATATCATGATTGGTGTCAAAAGTTGCGTGACACCATAAGCTTTCAAATGACACATCGCCTGACCCTGGTCTAGGTCCCGTTTTCGAGTAATGGGCGTTTTTCAGGTTTAAGTTAGTGTCAAAAATCAACAAAAATAATTTTTTCAACCCTTCGACCGTGTCAGAGACCCCCTTCCACACTTCGCGGGATATCATGATTGGTGTCAAAAGTTGCGTGACACCATAAGCTTTCAAATGACACATTGCCTGACCCTGGTCCAGGTCCCGTTTTCGAGTAATGGGCGTTTTTCAGGTTTAAGTTAGTGTCAAAAATCAACAAAAATAATTTTTTCAACCCTTCGACCGTGTCAGAGACCCCCTTCCACACTTGGCGGGATATCATGATTGGTGTCAAAAGTTGCGTGACACCATAAGCTTTTGAATGACACATCGCCTGACCCTGGTCCAGGTCCCGTTTTCGAGTAATGGGCGTTTTTCAGGTTTCAGTTAGTTTCAAAAATCAACAAAAATAATTTTTTCAACCCTTCGACCGTGTCAGAGACCCCCTTCCACACTTCGCGGGATATCATGATTGGTGTAAAAAGTTGCGTGACACCATAAGCTTTTAAATGACACATGGCCTGACCCTGGTCCAGGTCCCGTTTTCGAGTAATGGGCGTTTTTCAGGTTTAAGTTAGTGTCAAAAATCAACAAAAATATTTTTTTCAACCCTTCAACCGTGTCAGAGACCCCCTTCCACACTTCGCGGGATATCATGATTGGTGTCAAAAGTTGCGTGACACCATAAGCTTTCAAATGACACATCGCCTGACCCTGGTCCAGGTCCCGTTTTCGAGTAATGGGCGTTTTTCAGGTTTAAGTTAGTGTGAAAAATCAACAAAAATAATTTTTTCAACCCTTCGACCGTGTCAGAGACCCCCTTCCACACTTCGCGGGATATCATGATTGGTGTCAAAAGTTGCGTGACACCATAAGCTTTCAAATGACTTATCGCCTGACCCTGGTCCAGGTCCCGTTTTCGAGTAATGGGCGTTTTTCAGGTTTAAGTTAGTGTCAAAAATCAACAAAAATAATTTTTTCAACCCTTCGACCGTGTCAGAGACCCCCTTCCACACTTGGCGGGATATCATGATTGGTGTCAAAAGTTGCGTGACACCATAAGCTTTCAAATGACACATCGCCTGACCCTGGTCCAGGTCCCGTTTTCGAGTAATGGGCGTTTTTCAGGTTTAAGTTAGTGTTAAAAATCAACAAAAATAATTTTGTCAACCCTTCGACCGTGTCAGAGACCCCCTTCCACACTTCGCGGGATATCATGATTGGTGTCAAAAGTTGCGTGACACCATAAGCTTTCAAATGACACATCGCCTGACCCTCGTCCAGGTCCCGTTTTCGAGTAATGGGCGTTTTTCAGGTTTAAGTTAGTGTCAAAAATCAACAAAAATAATTTTTTCAACCCTTCGACCGTGTCAGAGACCCCCTTCCACACTTCGCGGGATATCATGATTGGTGTCAAAAGTTGCGTGACACCATAAGCTTTTGAATGACACATCGCCTGACCCTGGTCCAGGTCCCGTTTTCGAGTAATGGGCGTTTTTCAGGTTTCAGTTAGTTTCAAAAATCAACAAAAATAATTTTTTCAACCCTTCGACCGTGTCAGAGACCCCCTTCCACACTTCGCGGGATATCATGATTGGTGTAAAAAGTTGCGTGACACCATAAGCTTTTAAATGACACATCGCCTGACCCTGGTCCAGGTCCCGTTTTCGAGTAATGGGCGTTTTTCAGGTTTAAGTTAGTGTCAAAAATCAACAAAAATATTTTTTTCAACCCTTCAACCGTGTCAGAGACCCCCTTCCACACTTCGCGGGATATCATGATTGGTGTCAAAAGTTGCGTGACACCATAAGCTTTTAAATGACACATCGCCTGACCCTGGTCCAGGTCCCGTTTTCGAGTAATGGGCGTTTTTCAGGTTTAAGTTAGTGTCAAACATCAACAAAAATAATTTTTTCAACCCTTCGACCGTGTCAGAGACCCCCTTCCACACTTCGCGGGATATCATGATTGGTGTCAAAAGTTGCGTGACACCATAAGCTTTCAAATGACACATCGCCTGACCCTCGTCCAGGGCCCGTTTTTGAGTAATGGGCGTTTTTCAGGTTTAAGTTAATGTCAAAAATTTACAAAAATATTTTTTTCAACCCTTCAACCGTGTCAGAGACGCCCTTCCACACTTCGCGGGATATCATGATTGGTGTCAAAAGTTGCGTGACACCATAATCTTTCAAATGACACATCGCGTGACCATGGTCCAGGTCCCGTTTTCGAGTAATGGGTGTTTTTCAGGTTTAAGTTAGTGTCAAAAATCAACAAAAATAATTTTTTCAACCCTTCGACCGTGTCAGAGACCCCCTTCCACACTTCGCGGGATATCATGATTGGTGTCAAAAGTTGCGTGACACCATAAGCTTTCAAATGACACATCGCCTGACCCTGGTCCAGGTCCCGTTTTCGAGTAATGGGCGTTTTTCAGGTTTAAGTTAGTGTCAAAAATCAACAAAAATAATTTTTTCAACCCTTCGACCGTGTCAGAGACCCCCTTCCACACTTGGCGGGATATCATGATTGGTGTCAAAAGTTGCGTGACACCATAAGCTTTCAAATGACACATCGCCTGACCCTGGTCCAGGTCCCGTTTTCGAGTAATGGGCGTTTTTCAGGTTTAAGTTAGTGTGAAAAATCAACAAAAATAATTTTGTCAACCCTTCGACCGTGTCAGAGACCCCCTTCCACACTTGGCGGGATATCATGATTGGTGTCAAAAGTTGCGTGACACCATAAGCTTTCAAATGACAAATCGCCTGACCCTGGTCCAGGTCCCGTTTTCGAGTAATGGGCGTTTTTCAGGTTTAAGTTAGTGTCAAAAATCAACAAAAATAATTTTTTCAACCCTTCGACCGTGTCAGAGACCCCCTTCCACACTTGGCGGGATATCATGATTGGTGTAAAAAGTTGCGTGACACGATAAGCTTTCAAATGACAAATCGCCTGACCCTGGTCCAGGTACCGTTTTCGAGTAATGGGCGTTTTTCAGGTTTAAGTTAGTGTCAAAAATCAACAAAAATAATTTTTTCAACCTTTCGACCGTGTCAGAGACCCCCTTCCACACTTCGCGGGATATCATGATTGATGTCAAAAGTTGCGTGACACCATAAGCT
Source organism: Leucozona laternaria (assembly GCA_932273885.2). Classification (NCBI taxonomy): domain Eukaryota; kingdom Metazoa; phylum Arthropoda; class Insecta; order Diptera; family Syrphidae; genus Leucozona; species Leucozona laternaria. Next base: position 50,825,609 of record OW026369.1, on the reverse strand, counting down.
TTCAAATAACCCATCGCCTGACCCTGGTCCAGCTTCCGTTTTCGAGTAATGGGCGTTTTTCAGGTTTAAGTTAGTGTCAAAAATCAACAAAAATAATTTTTTCAACCCTTCACCGTGTCAGAGACCCCCTTCCACTCTTCGCGGGATATAATGATTGGTGTCAAAAGTTGCGTGACACCATAAGCTTTCAAATGACACATCGCCTGACCCTGGTCCAGGTCCCGTTTTCGAGTAATGGGCGTTTTTCAGGTTTAAGTTAGTGTCAAAAATCAACAAAAATAATTTTTTCAACCCTTCGACCGTGTCAGAGACCCCCTTCCACACTTCGCGGGATATCATGATTGGTGTCAAAAGTTGCGTGACACCATAAGCTTTCAAATGACACATCGCCTGACCCTGGTCCAGGTTCCGTTTTCGAGAAATGGGCGTTTTTCAGTTTTAAGTTAGTGTCAAAAATCAACAAAAATAATTTTTTCAACCCTTCGACCGTGTCAGAGACCCCCTTCCACACTTCGCGGGATATCATGATTGGTGTCAAAAGTTGCGTGACACCATAAGCTTTCAAATGACACATCGCCTGACCCTAGTTCAGGTTCTGTTTTCGAGTAATGGGCGTTTTTCAGGTTTAAGTTAGTGTCAAAAATCAACAAAAATAATTTTTTCAACCCTTCGACCGTGTCAGAGACCCCCTTCCACACTTCGCGGGATATCATGATTGGTGTCAAAAGTTGCGTGACACCATAAGCTTTCAAATGACACATCACCTGACCCTTGTCCAGGTCCGGTTTTCGAGTAATGGGCGTTTTTCAGGTTAAAGTTAGTGTCAAAAATCAACAAAAATAATTTTTTCAACCCTTCGACCGTGTCAGAGACCCCCTTCCACTCTTCCCGGGATATAATGATTGATGTCAAAAGTTGCGTGACACCATAAGCTTTCAAATGACATATCGCCTGACCCTGGTCCAGGTCCCGTTTTCGAGTAATGGGCGCTTTTCAGGTTTAAGTTAGTGTCAAAAATCAACAAAAATAATTTTTTCAACCCTTCGACCGTGTCAGAGACCCCCTTCCACACTTCGCGGGATATCATGATTGGTGTCAAAAGTTGCGTGACACCATAAGCTTTCAAATGACACATCGCCTGACCCTGGTCCAGGTCCCGTTTTCGAGAAATGGGCGTTTTTCAGGTTTAAGTTAGTGTCAAAAATCAACAAAAATAATTTTTTCAACCCTTCGACCGTGTCAGAGACACCCTTCCACACTTTGCGGGATACCATGATTGGTGTCAAAAGTTGCGTGACACCATAAGCTTTCAAATGACACATCGCCTGACCCTGGTCCAGGTCCCGTTTTCGAGTAATGGGCGTTTTTCAGGTTTAAGTTAGTGTCAAAAATCAACAAAAATAATTTTTTCAACCCTTCGACCGTGTCAGAGACCCCCTTCCACACTTCGCGGGATATCATGATTGGTGTCAAAAGTTGCGTGACACCATAAGCTTTCAAATGACATATCGCCTGACCCTGGTCCAGGTCCCGTTTTCGAGTAATGGGCGCTTTTCAGGTTTAAGTTAGTGTCAAAAATCAACAAAAATAATTTTTTCAACCCTTCGACCGTGTCAGAGACCCCCTTCCACACTTCGCGGGATATCATGATTGGTGTCAAAAGTTGCGTGACACCATAAGCTTTCAAATGACACATCGCCTGACCCTAGTTCAGGTCCCGTTTTCGAGTAATGGGCGTTTTTCAGGTTTAAGTTAGTGTCAAAAATCAACAAAAATAATTTTTTCAACCCTTCGACCGTGTCAGAGACCCCCTTCCACACTTCGCGGGATATCATGATTGGTGTCAAAAGTTGCGTGACACCATAAGCTTTCAAATGACACATCACCTGACCCTTGTCCAGGTCCCGTTTTCGAGTAATGGGCGTTTTTCAGGTTAAAGTTAGTGTCAAAAATCAACAAAAATAATTTGTTCAATCCTTCGACCGTGTCAGAGACCCCCTTCCACTCTTCCCGGGATATAATGATTGATGTCAAAAGTTGCGTGACACCATAAGCTTTCAAATGACACATCGCCTGACCCTAGTTCAGGTCCGGTTTTCGAGTAATGGGCGTTTTTCAGGTTTAAGTTAGTGTCAAAAATCAACAAAAATAATTTTTTCAACCCTTCGACCGTGTCAGAGACCCCCTTCCACACTTCGCGGGATATCATGATTGGTGTCAAAAGTTGCGTGGCATCATAAGCTTTCAAATGACACATCGCCTGACCCTGATCGAGGTCCCGTTTTCGAGTAATGGGCGTTTTTCAGGTTTAAGTTAGTGTCGAAAATCAACAAAAATAATTTTTTCAACCCTTCGACCGTGTCAGAGACCCCCTTCCACCCTTCGCTTGATATAATGATTGGTGTCAAAAGTTGCGTGGCACCATAAGCTTTGAAATGACACATCGCCTGACCCTGATCGAAGTCCCGTTTTCGAGTAATGGGCGTTTTTCAGGTTTAATTTTTTCAACCATTCGACCGTGTCAGAGACCCCCTTCCACACTTCGCGGGATATCATGATTGGTGTCAAAAGTTGCGTGACACCATAAGCTTTCAAATGACACATCGCCTGACCCTGGTCCAGGTCCGGTTTTCGAGTAATGGGCGTTTTTCAGGTTTAAGTTAGCGTCAAAAATTAACAAAAATAATTTTTTCAACCCTTTGACCGTTTCAGAGACCCCCTTTCACACTTCGCGGGATATCATGATTGGTGTCAAAAGTTGCGTGACACCATAAGCTTTCAAATGACACATCGCCTGACCCTAGTTCAGGTCCCGTTTTCGAGTAATGGGCGTTTTTCAGGTTTAAGTTAGTGTGAAAAATCAACAAAAATAATTTTTTCAACCCTTCGACCGTGTCAGAGACCCCCTTCCACACTTCGCGGGATATCATGATTGGTGTCAAAAGTTGCGTGACACCATAAGCTTTTGAATGACACATCGCCTGACCCTGGTCCAGGTCCCGTTTTCGAGTAATGGGCGTTTTTCAGGTTTCAGTTAGTTTCAAAAATCAACAAAAATAATTTTTTCAACCCTTCGACCGTGTCAGAGACCCCCTTCCACACTTCGCGGGATATCATGATTGGTGTAAAAAGTTGCGTGACACCATAAGCTTTTAAATGACACATCGCCTGACCCTGGTCCAGGTCCCGTTTTCGAGTAATGGGCGTTTTTCAGGTTTAAGTTAGTGTCAAAAATCAACAAAAATATTTTTTTCAACCCTTCAACCGTGTCAGAGACCCCCTTCCACACTTCGCGGGATATCATGATTGGTGTCAAAAGTTGCGTGACACCATAAGCTTTCAAATGACACATCGCCTGACCCTGGTCCAGGTCCCGTTTTCGAGTAATGGGCGTTTTTCAGGTTTAAGTTAGTGTCAAACATCAACAAAAATAATTTTTTCAACCCTTCGACCGTGTCAGAGACCCCCTTCCACACTTCGCGGGATATCATGATTGGTGTCAAAAGTTGCGTGACACCATAAGCTTTCAAATGACACATCGCCTGACCCTGGTCCAGGGCCCGTTTTTGAGTAATGGGCGTTTTTCAGGTTTAAGTTAATGTCAAAAATTTACAAAAATATTTTTTTCAACCCTTCAACCGTGTCAGAGACGCCCTTCCACACTTCGCGGGATATCATGATTGGTGTTAAAAGTTGCGTGACACCATAATCTTTCAAATGACACATCGCGTGACCATGGTCCAGGTCCCGTTTTCGAGTAATGGGTGTTTTTCAGGTTTAAGTTAGTGTCAAAAATCAACAAAAATAATTTTTTCAACCCTTCGACCGTGTCAGAGACCCCCTTCCACACTTCGCGGGATATCATGATTGGTGTCAAAAGTTGCGTGACACCATAAGCTTTCAAATGACACATCGCCTGACCCTGGTCCAGGTCCCGTTTTCGAGTAATGGGCGTTTTTCAGGTTTAAGTTAGTGTCAAAAATCAACAAAAATAATTTTTTCAACCCTTCGACCGTGTCAGAGACCCCCTTCCACACTTGGCGGGATATCATGATTGGTGTCAAAAGTTGCGTGACACCATAAGCTTTCAAATGACACATCGCCTGACCCTGGTCCAGGTCCCGTTTTCGAGTAATGGGCGTTTTTCAGGTTTAAGTTAGTGTGAAAAATCAACAAAAATAATTTTGTCAACCCTTCGACCGTGTCAGAGACCCCCTTCCACACTTGGCGGGATATCATGATTGGTGTCAAAAGTTGCGTGACACCATAAGCTTTCAAATGACACATCGCCTGACCCTGGTCCAGGTCCCGTTTTCGAGTAATGGGCGTTTTTCAGGTTTAAGTTAGTGTCAAAAATCAACAAAAATAATTTTTTCAACCCTTCGACCGTGTCAGAGACCCCCTTCCACACTTCGCGGGATATCATGATTGGTGTAAAAAGTTGCGTGACACGATAAGCTTTCAAATGACATATCGCCTGACCCTGGTCCAGGTACCGTTTTCGAGTAATGGGCGTTTTTCAGGTTTAAGTTAGTGTCAAAAATCAACAAAAATAATTTTTTCAACCTTTCGACCGTGTCAGAGACCCCCTTCCACACTTCGCGGGATATCATGATTGGTGTCAAAAGTTGCGTGACACCATAAGCTTTCAAATGACACATCGCCTGACCCTGGTCCAGCTTCCGTTTTCGAGTAATGGGCGTTTTTCAGGTTTAAGTTAGTGTCAAAAATCAACAAAAATAATTTTTTCAACCTTTCGACCGTGTCAGAGACCCCCTTCCACACTTCGCGGGATATCATGATTGGTGTCAAAAGTTGCGTGACACCATAAGCTTTCAAATGACACATCGCCTGACCCTGGTCCGTTTTCCGTTTTTGAGTAATGGGCGTTTTTCAGGTTTAAGTTAGTGTCAAAAATCAACAAAAATAATTTTTTCAACCCTTCACCGTGTCAGAGACCCCCTTCCACTCTTCGCGGGATATAATGATTGGTGTCAAAAGTTGCGTGACACCATAAGCTTTCAAATGACACATCGCCTGACCCTGGTCCAGGTCCCGTTTTCGAGTAATGGGCGTTTTTCAGGTTTAAGTTAGTGTCAAAAATCAACAAAAATAATTTTTTCAACCCTTCGACCGTGTCAGAGACCCCCTTCCACACTTCGCGGGATATCATGATTGGTGTCAAAAGTTGCGTGACACCATAAGCTTTCAAATGACACATCGCCTGACCCTGGTCCAGGTTCCGTTTTCGAGAAATGGGCGTTTTTCAGTTTTAAGTTAGTGTCAAAAATCAACAAAAATAATTTTTTCAACCCTTCGACCGTGTCAGAGACCCCCTTCCACACTTCGCGGGATATCATGATTGGTGTCAAAAGTTGCGTGACACCATAAGCTTTCAAATGACACATCGCCTGACCCTAGTTCAGGTTCTGTTTTCGAGTAATGGGCGTTTTTCAGGTTTAAGTTAGTGTCAAAAATCAACAAAAATAATTTTTTCAACCCTTCGACCGTGTCAGAGACCCCCTTCCACACTTCGCGGGATATCATGATTGGTGTCAAAAGTTGCGTGACACCATAAGCTTTCAAATGACACATCACCTGACCCTTGTCCAGGTCCCGTTTTCGAGTAATGGGCGTTTTTCAGGTTTAAGTTAGTGTCAAAAATCAAGAAAAATAATTTTTTCAATCCTTCGACCGTGTCAGAGACCCCCTTCCACTCTTCCCGGGATATAATGATTGATGTCAAAAGTTGCGTGACACCATAAGCTTTCAAATGACATATCGCCTGACCCTGGTCCAGGTCCCGTTTTCGAGTAATGGGCGCTTTTCAGGTTTAAGTTAGTGTCAAAAATCAACAAAAATAATGTTTTCAACCCTTCGACCGTGTCAGAGACCCCCTTCCACACTTCGCGGGATATCATGATTGGTGTCAAAAGTTGCGTGACACCATAAGCTTTCAAATGACACATCGCCTGACCCTGGTCCAGGTCCCGTTTTCGAGTAATGGGCGTTTTTCAGGTTTAAGTTAGTGTCAAAAATCAACAAAAATAATTTTTTCAACCCTTCGACCGTGTCAGAGACACCCTTCCACACTTTGCGGGATACCATGATTGGTGTCAAAAGTTGCGTGACACCATAAGCTTTCAAATGACACATCGCCTGACCCTGGTCCAGGTCCCGTTTTCGAGTAATGGGCGTTTTTCAGGTTTAAGTTAGTGTCAAAAATCAACAAAAATAATTTTTTCAACCCTTCGACCGTGTCAGAGACCCCCTTCCACACTTCGCGGGATATCATGATTGGTGTCAAAAGTTGCGTGACACCATAAGCTTTCAAATGACATATCGCCTGACCCTGGTCCAGGTCCCGTTTTCGAGTAATGGGCGCTTTTCAGGTTTAAGTTAGTGTCAAAAATCAACAAAAATAATTTTTTCAACCCTTCGACCGTGTCAGAGACCCCCTTCCACACTTCGCGGGATATCATGATTGGTGTCAAAAGTTGCGTGACACCATAAGCTTTCAAATGACACATCGCCTGACCCTAGTTCAGGTCCCGTTTTCGAGTAATGGGCGTTTTTCAGGTTTAAGTTAGTGTCAAAAATCAACAAAAATAATTTTTTCAACCCTTCGACCGTGTCAGAGACCCCCTTCCACACTTCGCGGGATATCATGATTGGTGTCAAAAGTTGCGTGACACCATAAGCTTTCAAATGACACATCGCCTGACCCTTGTCCAGGTCCCGTTTTCGAGTAATGGGCGTTTTTCAGGTTAAAGTTAGTGTCAAAAATCAACAAAAATAATTTGTTCAATCCTTCGACCGTGTCAGAGACCCCCTTCCACTCTTCCCGGGATATAATGATTGATGTCAAAAGTTGCGTGACACCATAAGCTTTCAAATGACACATCGCCTGACCCTGGTTCAGGTCCGGTTTTCGAGTAATGGGCGTTTTTCAGGTTTAAGTTAGTGTCAAAAATCAACAAAAATAATTTTTTCAACCCTTCGACCGTGTCAGAGACCCCCTTCCACACTTCGCGGGATATCATGATTGGTGTCAAAAGTTGCGTGACATCATAAGCTTTCAAATGACACATCGCCTGACCCTGATCCAGGCCCCGTTTTCGAGTAATGGGCGTTTTTCAGGTTTAAGTTAGTGTCGAAAATCAACAAAAATAATTTTTTCAACCCTTCGACCGTGTCAGAGACCCCCTTCCACCCTTCGCTTGATATAATGATTGGTGTCAAAAGTTGCGTGGCACCATAAGCTTTGAAATGACACATCGCCTGACCCTGATCGAAGTCCCGTTTTCGAGTAATGGGCGTTTTTCAGGTTTAATTTTTTCAACCATTCGACCGTGTCAGAGACCCCCTTCCACACTTCGCGGGATATCATGATTGGTGTCAAAAGTTGCGTGACACCATAAGCTTTCAAATGACACATCGCCTGACCCTGGTCCAGGTCCGGTTTTCGAGTAATGGGCGTTTTTCAGGTTTAAGTTAGTGTCAAAAATTAACAAAAATAATTTTTTCAACCCTTTGACCGTTTCAGAGACCCCCTTTCACACTTCGCGGGATATCATGATTGGTGTCAAAAGTTGCGTGACACCATAAGCTTTCAAATGACACATCGCCTGACCCTAGTTCAGGTCCCGTTTTCGAGTAATGGGCGTTTTTCAGGTTTAAGTTAGTGTGAAAAATCAACAAAAATAATTTTTTCAACCCTTCGACCGTGTCAGAGACCCCCTTCCACACTTGGCGGGATATCATGATTGGTGTCAAAAGTTGCGTGACACCATAAGCTTTCAAATGACACATCGCCTGACCCTAGTTCAGGTCCGGTTTTCGAGTAATGGGCGTTTTTCAGGTTTAAGTTAGTGTCAAAAATCAACAAAAATGATTTTTTCAACCCTTCGACCGTGTCAGAGACCCCCTTCCACACTTCGCGGGATATCATGATTGGTGTCAAAAGTTGCGTGACACCATAAGCTTTCAAATGACACATCGCCTGACCCTGGTCCAGGTCCCGTTTTCGAGTAATGGGCGTTTTTCAGGTTTAAGTTAGTGTCAAAAATCAACAAAAATAATTTTTTCAACCCTTCGACCGTGTCAGAGACCCCTTTCCACACTTCGCGGGATATCATGATTGGTGTCAAAAGTTGCGTGACACCATAAGCTTTCAAATGACACATCGCCTGACCCTAGTTCAGGTCCCGTTTTCGAGTAATGGGCGTTTTTCAGGTTTAACTTAGTGTCAAAAATCAACAAAAATAATTTTTTCAACCCTTCGACCGTGTCAGAGACCCCCTTCCACACTTCGCGGGATATCATGATTGGTGTCAAAAGTTGCGTGTCACCATAAGCTTTCAAATGACTCATCACCTGACCCTTGTCCAGGTCCCGATTTCGAGTAATGGGCGTTTTTCAGGTTAAAGTTAGTGTCAAAAATCAACAAAAATAATTTGTTCAATCCTTCGACCGTGTCAGAGACCCCCTTCCACTCTTCGCTTGATATAATGATTGATGTCAAAAGTTGCGTGACACCATAAGCTTTCAAATGACACATGGCCTGACCCTAGTTCAGGTCCGGTTTTCGAGTAATGGGCGTTTTTCAGGTTTAAGTTAGTGTCAAAAATCAACAAAAATAATTTTTTCAACCCTTCGACCGTGTCAGAGACCCCCTTCCACACTTCGCGGGATATCATGATTGGTGTCAAAAGTTGCGTGGCACCATAAGCTTTGAAATGACACATCGCCTGACCCTGATCGAGGTCCCGTTTTCGAGTAATGGGCGTTTTTCAGGTTTAATTTTTTCAACCCTTCGACCGTGTCAGAGACCCCCTTCCACACTTCGCGGGATATCATGATTGGTGTCAAAAGTTGCGTGACACCATAAGCTTTCAAATGACACATCGCCTGACCCTGGTCCAGGTCCGGTTTTCGAGTAATGGGCGTTTTTCAGGTTTAAGTTAGTGTCAAAAATTAACAAAAATAATTTTTTCAACCCTTTGACCGTTTCAGAGACCCCCTTTCACACTTCGCGGGATATCATGATTGGTGTAAAAAGTTGCGTGACACCATAAGCTTTCAAATGACACATCGCCTGACCCTGGTCCAGGTCCCGTTTTCGAGTAATGGGCGCTTTTCAGGTTTAAGTTAGTGTCAAAAATCAACAAAAATAATTTTTTCAACCCTTCGACCGTGTCAGAGACCCCCTTCCACACTTCGCGGGATATTATTATTGGTGTCAAAAGTTGCGTGACACCATAAGCTTTCAAATGACACATCGCCTGACCCTGGTCCAGTTCCCGTTTTCGAGTAATGGGCGTTTTTCAGGTTTAAGTTAGTGTCAAAAATCAACAAAAATGATTTTTTCAACCCTTCGACCGTGTCAGAGACCCCCTTCCACACTTCGCGGGATATCATGATTGGTGTCAAAAGTTGCGTGACACCATAAGCTTTCAAACGACACATCGCCTGACCCTGGTCCAGGTCCCGTTTTCGAGTAATGGGCGTTTTTCAGGTTTAATTTTTTCAACCCTTCGACCGTGTCAGAGACCCCCTTCTACACTTGGCGGGATATCATGATTGGTGTCAAAAGTTGCGTGACACCATAAGCTTTCAAATGACACATCGCCTGACCCTGGTCCAGGTCCGGTTTTCGAGTAATGGGCGTTTTTCAGGTTTAAGTTGTGTCAAAACTCAACAAAAATGATTTTTTCAACCCTTCGACCGTATCAGAGACCGCCTTCCACACTTCGCGGGATATCATGATTAATGTCAAAAGTTGCGTGACACCATAAGCTTTCAAATGACACATCGCCTGACCCTAGTTCAGGTTCTGTTTTCGAGTAATGGGCGTTTTTCAGGTTTAAGTTAGTGTCAAAAATCAACAAAAATAATTTTTTCAACCCTTCGACCGTGTCAGAGACCCCCTTCCACACTTCGCGGGATATCATGATTGGTGTCAAAAGTTGCGTGACACCATAAGCTTTCAAATGACACATCGCCTGACCCTGATCGAGGTCCCGTTTTCGAGTAATGGGCGTTTTTCAGGTTTAATTTTTTCAACCCTTCGACCGTGTCAGAGACCCCCTTCCACACTTGGCGGGATATCATGATTGGTGTCAAAAGTTGCGTGACACCATAAGCTTTCAAATGACACATCGCCTGACCCTGGTCCAGGTCCGGTTTTCGAGTAATGGGCGTTTTTCAGGTTTAAGTTGTGTCAAAACTCAACAAAAATGATTTTTTCAACCCTTCGACCGTGTCAGAGACCGCCTTCCACACTTCGCGGGATATCATGATTAATGTCAAAAGTTGCGTGACACCATAAGCTTTCAAATGACACATCGCCTGACCCTTTTTCAGGTCCCGTTTTCGAGTAATGGGCGTTTTTCAGGTTTAAGTTAGTGTCAAAAATCAACAAAAATGATTTTTTCAACCCTTCGACCGTGTCAGAGACCCCCTTCCACACTTCGCGGGATATCATGATTGATGTCAAAAGTTGCGTGACACCATAAGCTTCCAAATGACACATCGCCTGACCCTGGTCCAGGTCCCGTTTTCGAGTAATGGGCGTTTTTCAGGTTTAAGTTAGTGTCAAAAATCAACAAAAATAATTTTTTCAACCCTTCGACCGTGTCAGAGTCCCCCTTCCACACTTGGTGGGATATCATGATTGATGTCAAAAGTAGCGTGACACCATAAGCTTTCAAATGACACATCGCCTGACCCTGGTCCAGGTCCCGTTTTCGAGTAATGGGCGTTTTTCAGGTTTAAGTTAGTGTCAAAAATCAACAAAAATAATTTTTTCAACCCTTCGACCGTGTCAGAGACCCCCTTCCACACTTCGCGGGATATCATGATTGGTGTCAAAAGTTGCGTGACACCATAAGCTTTCAAATGACACATCGCCTGACCCTGGTCCAGGGCCCGTTTTTGAGTAATGGGCGCTTTTCAGGTTTAAGTTAGTGTCAAAAATCAACAAAAATAATTTTTTCAACCCTTCGACCGTGTCAGAGGCCCCCTTCCACACTTCGCGGGATATCATGATTGGTGTCAAAAGTTGCGTGACACCATAAGCTTTCAAATGACACATTGCCTGACCCTGGTCCAGGTCCCGTTTTCGAGTAATGGGCGTTTTTCAGGTTTAAGTTAGTGTCAAAAATCAACAAAAATAATTTTTTCAACCCTTCGACCGTGTCAGATACCCCCTTCCACACTTGGCGGGATATCATGATTGGTGTCAAAAGTTGCGTGACACCATAAGCTTTTGAATGACACATCGCCTGACCCTGGTCCAGGTCCCGTTTTCGAGTAATGGGCGTTTTTCAGGTTTCAGTTAGTTTCAAAAATCAACAAAAATAATTTTTTCAACCCTTCGACCGTGTCAGAGACCCCCTTCCACACTTCGCGGGATATCATGATTGGTGTAAAAAGTTGCGTGACACCATAAGCTTTTAAATGACACATGGCCTGACCCTGGTCCAGGTCCCGTTTTCGAGTAATGGGCGTTTTTCAGGTTTAAGTTAGTGTCAAAAATCAACAAAAATATTTTTTTCAACCCTTCAACCGTGTCAGAGACCCCCTTCCACACTTCGCGGGATATCATGATTGGTGTCAAAAGTAGCGTGACACCATAAGCTTTCAAATGACACATCGCCTGACCCTGGTCCAGGTCCCGTTTTCGAGTAATGGGCGTTTTTCAGGTTTAAGTTAGTGTGAAAAATCAACAAAAATAATTTTTTCAACCCTTCGACCGTGTCAGAGACCCCCTTCCACACTTCGCGGGATATCATGATTGGTGTCAAAAGTTGCGTGACACCATAAGCTTTCAAATGACTTATCGCCTGACCCTGGTCCAGGTCCCGTTTTCGAGTAATGGGCGTTTTTCAGGTTTAAGTTAGTGTCAAAAATCAACAAAAATAATTTTTTCAACCCTTCGACCGTGTCAGAGACCCCCTTCCACACTTGGCGGGATATCATGATTGGTGTCAAAAGTTGCGTGACACCATAAGCTTTCAAATGACACATCGCCTGACCCTGGTCCAGGTCCCGTTTTCGAGTAATGGGCGTTTTTCAGGTTTAAGTTAGTGTTAAAAATCAACAAAAATAATTTTGTCAACCCTTCGACCGTGTCAGAGACCCCCTTCCACACTTCGCGGGATATCATGATTGGTGTCAAAAGTTGCGTGACACCATAAGCTTTCAAATGACACATCGCCTGACCCTCGTCCAGGTCCCGTTTTCGAGTAATGGGCGTTTTTCAGGTTTAAGTTAGTGTCAAAAATCAACAAAAATAATTTTTTCAACCCTTCGACCGTGTCAGAGACCCCCTTCCACACTTCGCGGGATATCATGATTGGTGTCAAAAGTTGCGTGACACCATAAGCTTTTGAATGACACATCGCCTGACCCTGGTCCAGGTCCCGTTTTCGAGTAATGGGCGTTTTTCAGGTTTCAGTTAGTTTCAAAAATCAACAAAAATAATTTTTTCAACCCTTCGACCGTGTCAGAGACCCCCTTCCACACTTCGCGGGATATCATGATTGGTGTCAAAAGTTGCGTGACACCATAAGCTTTTAAATGACACATCGCCTGACCCTGGTCCAGGTCCCGTTTTCGAGTAATGGGCGTTTTTCAGGTTTAAGTTAGTGTCAAAAATCAACAAAAATATTTTTTTCAACCCTTCAACCGTGTCAGAGACCCCCTTCCACACTTCGCGGGATATCATGATTGGTGTCAAAAGTTGCGTGACACCATAAGCTTTCAAATGACACATCGCCTGACCCTGGTCCAGGTCCCGTTTTCGAGTAATGGGCGTTTTTCAGGTTTAAGTTAGTGTCAAAAATCAACAAAAATAATTTTTTCAACCCTTCGACCGTGTCAGAGACCCCCTTCCACACTTCGCGGGATATCATGATTGGTGTCAAAAGTTGCGTGACACCATAAGCTTTCAAATGACACATCGCCTGACCCTGGTCCAGGGCCCGTTTTTGAGTAATGGGCGTTTTTCAGGTTTAAGTTAATGTCAAAAATTTACAAAAATATTTTTTTCAACCCTTCAACCGTGTCAGAGACGCCCTTCCACACTTCGCGGGATATCATGATTGGTGTCAAAAGTTGCGTGACACCATAATCTTTCAAATGACACATCGCGTGACCATGGTCCAGGTCCCGTTTTCGAGTAATGGGTGTTTTTCAGGTTTAAGTTAGTGTCAAAAATCAACAAAAATAATTTTTTCAACCCTTCGACCGTGTCAGAGACCCCCTTCCACACTTCGCGGGATATCATGATTGGTGTCAAAAGTTGCGTGACACCATAAGCTTTCAAATGACACATCGCCTGACCCTGGTCCAGGTCCCGTTTTCGAGTAATGGGCGTTTTTCAGGTTTAAGTTAGTGTCAAAAATCAACAAAAATATTTTTTTCAACCCTTCAACCGTGTCAGAGACCCCCTTCCACACTTCGCGGGATATCATGATTGGTGTCAAAAGTAGCGTGACACCATAAGCTTTCAAATGACACATCGCCTGACCCTGGTCCAGGTCCCGTTTTCGAGTAATGGGCGTTTTTCAGGTTTAAGTTAGTGTGAAAAATCAACAAAAATAATTTTGTCAACCCTTCGACCGTGTCAGAGACCCCCTTCCACACTTGGCGGGATATCATGATTGGTGTCAAAAGTTGCGTGACACCATAAGCTTTCAAATGACACATCGCCTGACCCTGGTCCAGGTCCCGTTTTCGAGTAATGGGCGTTTTTCAGGTTTAAGTTAGTGTCAAAAATCAACAAAAATAATTTTTTCAACCCTTCGACCGTGTCAGAGACCCCCTTCCACACTTCGCGGGATATCATGATTGGTGTAAAAAGTTGCGTGACACGATAAGCTTTCAAATGACATATCGCCTGACCCTGGTCCAGGTACCGTTTTCGAGTAATGGGCGTTTTTCAGGTTTAAGTTAGTGTCAAAAATCAACAAAAATAATTTTTTCAACCTTTCGACCGTGTCAGAGACCCCCTTCCACACTTCGCGGGATATCATGATTGGTGTCAAAAGTTGCGTGACACCATAAGCTTTCAAATGACACATCGCCTGACCCTGGTCCAGCTTCCGTTTTCGAGTAATGGGCGTTTTTCAGGTTTAAGTTAGTGTCAAAAATCAACAAAAATAATTTTTTCAACCCTTCACCGTGTCAGAGACCCCCTTCCACTCTTCGCGGGATATAATGATTGGTGTCAAAAGTTGCGTGACACCATAAGCTTTCAAATGACACATCGCCTGACCCTGGTCCAGGTCCCGTTTTCGAGTAATGGGCGTTTTTCAGGTTTAAGTTAGTGTCAAAAATCAACAAAAATAATTTTTTCAACCCTTCGACCGTGTCAGAGACCCCCTTCCACACTTCGCGGGATATCATGATTGGTGTCAAAAGTTGCGTGACACCATAAGCTTTCAAATGACACATCGCCTGACCCTGGTCCAGGTTCCGTTTTCGAGAAATGGGCGTTTTTCAGTTTTAAGTTAGTGTCAAAAATCAACAAAAATAATTTTTTCAACCCTTCGACCGTGTCAGAGACCCCCTTCCACACTTCGCGGGATATCATGATTGGTGTCAAAAGTTGCGTGACACCATAAGCTTTCAAATGACACATCGCCTGACCCTAGTTCAGGTCCCGTTTTCGAGTAATGGGCGTTTTTCAGGTTTAAGTTAGTGTCAAAAATCAACAAAAATAATTTTTTCAACCCTTCGACCGTGTCAGAGACCCCCTTCCACACTTCGCGGGATATCATGATTGGTGTCAAAAGTTGCGTGACACCATAAGCTTTCAAATGACTCATCACCTGACCCTTGTCCAGGTCCCGTTTTCGAGTAATGGGCGTTTTTCAGGTTTAAGTTAGTGTCAAAAATCAACAAAAATAATTTTTTCAATCCTTCGACCGTGTCAGAGACCCCCTTCCACTCTTCCCGGGATATAATGATTGATGTCAAAAGTTGCGTGACACCATAAGCTTTCAAATGACATATCGCCTGACCCTGGTCCAGGTCCCGTTTTCGAGTAATGGGCGCTTTTCAGGTTTAAGTTAGTGTCAAAAATCAACAAAAATAATTTTTTCAACCCTTCGACCGTGTCAGAGACCCCCTTCCACACTTCGCGGGATATCATGATTGGTGTCAAAAGTTGCGTGACACCATAAGCTTTCAAATGACACATCGCCTGACCCTGGTCCAGGTCCCGTTTTCGAGTAATGGGCGTTTTTGCAGGTTTAAGTTAGTGTCAAAAATCAACAAAAATAATTTTTTCAACCCTTCGACCGTGTCAGAGACACCCTTCCACACTTTGCGGGATACCATGATTGGTGTCAAAAGTTGCGTGACACCATAAGCTTTCAAATGACACATCGCCTGACCCTGGTCCAGGTCCCGTTTTCGAGTAATGGGCGTTTTTCAGGTTTAAGTTAGTGTCAAAAATCAACAAAAATAATTTTTTCAACCCTTCGACCGTGTCAGAGACCCCCTTCCACACTTCGCGGGATATCATGATTGGTGTCAAAAGTTGCGTGACACCATAAGCTTTCAAATGACATATCGCCTGACCCTGGTCCAGGTCCCGTTTTCGAGTAATGGGCGCTTTTCAGGTTTAAGTTAGTGTCAAAAATCAACAAAAATAATTTTTTCAACCCTTCGACCGTGTCAGAGACCCCCTTCCACACTTCGCGGGATATCATGATTGGTGTCAAAAGTTGCGTGACACCATAAGCTTTCAAATGACACATCGCCTGACCCTAGTTCAGGTTCTGTTTTCGAGTAATGGGCGTTTTTCAGGTTTAAGTTAGTGTCAAAAATCAACAAAAATAATTTTTTCAACCCTTCGACCGTGTCAGAGACCCCCTTCCACACTTCGCGGGATATCATGATTGGTGTCAAAAGTTGCGTGACACCATAAGCTTTCAAATGACTCATCGCCTGACCCTGGTCCAGGTCCCGTTTTCGAGTAATGGGCGTTTTTCAGGTTAAAGTTAGTGTCAAAAATCAACAAAAATAATTTGTTCAATCCTTCGACCGTGTCAGAGACCCCCTTCCACTCTTCCCGGGATATAATGATTGATGTCAAAAGTTGCGTGACACCATAAGCTTTCAAATGACACATCGCCTGACCCTAGTTCAGGTCCGGTTTTCGAGTAATGGGCGTTTTTCAGGTTTAAGTTAGTGTCAAAAATCAACAAAAATAATTTTTTCAACCCTTCGACCGTGTCAGAGACCCCCTTCCACACTTCGCGGGATATCATGATTGGTGTCAAAAGTTGCGTGGCATCATAAGCTTTCAAATGACACATCGCCTGACCCTGATCGAGGTCCCGTTTTCGAGTAATGGGCGTTTTTCAGGTTTAAGTTAGTGTCTAAAATCAACAAAAATAATTTTTTCAACCCTTCGACCGTGTCAGAGACCCCCTTCCACCCTTCGCTTGATATAATGATTGGTGTCAAAAGTTGCGTGGCACCATAAGCTTTGAAATGACACATCGCCTGACCCTGATCGAAGTCCCGTTTTCGAGTAATGGGCGTTTTTCAGGTTTAATTTTTTCAACCATTCGACCGTGTCAGAGACCCCCTTCCACACTTCGCGGGATATCATGATTGGTGTCAAAAGTTGCGTGACACCATAAGCTTTCAAATGACACATCGCCTGACCCTGGTCCAGGTCCGGTTTTCGAGTAATGGGCGTTTTCAAGGTTTAAGTTAGTGTCAAAAATTAACAAAAATAATTTTTTCAACCCTTTGACCGTTTCAGAGACCCCCTTTCACACTTCGCGGGATATCATGATTGGTGTCAAAAGTTGCGTGACACCATAAGCTTTCAAATGACACATCGCCTGACCCTAGGTCCCGTTTTCGAGTAATGGGCGTTTTTCAGGTTTAAGTTAGTGTGAAAAATCAACAAAAATAATTTTTTCAACCCTTCGACCGTGTCAGAGACCCCCTTCCACACTTCGCGGGATATCATGATTGGTGTCAAAAGTTGCGTGACACCATAAGCTTTTGAATGACACATCGCCTGACCCTGGTCCAGGTCCCGTTTTCGAGTAATGGGCGTTTTTCAGGTTTCAGTTAGTTTCAAAAATCAACAAAAATAATTTTTTCAACCCTTCGACCGTGTCAGAGACCCCCTTCCACACTTCGCGGGATATCATGATTGGTGTAAAAAGTTGCGTGACACCATAAGCTTTTAAATGACACATCGCCTGACCCTGGTCCAGGTCCCGTTTTCGAGTAATGGGCGTTTTTCAGGTTTAAGTTAGTGTCAAAAATCAACAAAAATATTTTTTTCAACCCTTCAACCGTGTCAGAGACCCCCTTCCACACTTCGCGGGATATCATGATTGGTGTCAAAAGTTGCGTGACACCATAAGCTTTCAAATGACACATCGCCTGACCCTGGTCCAGGTCCCGTTTTCGAGTAATGGGCGTTTTTCAGGTTTAAGTTAGTGTCAAACATCAACAAAAATAATTTTTTCAACCCTTCGACCGTGTCAGAGACCCCCTTCCACACTTCGCGGGATATCATGATTGGTGTCAAAAGTTGCGTGACACCATAAGCTTTCAAATGACACATCGCCTGACCCTGGTCCAGGGCCCGTTTTTGAGTAATGGGCGTTTTTCAGGTTTAAGTTAGTGTCAAAAATTTACAAAAATATTTTTTTCAACCCTTCAACCGTGTCAGAGACGCCCTTCCACACTTCGCGGGATATCATGATTGGTGTCAAAAGTTGCGTGACACCATAATCTTTCAAATGACACATCGCGTGACCATGGTCCAGGTCCCGTTTTCGAGTAATGGGTGTTTTTCAGGTTTAAGTTAGTGTCAAAAATCAACAAAAATAATTTTTTCAACCCTTCGACCGTGTCAGAGACCCCCTTCCACACTTGGCGGGATATCATGATTGGTGTCAAAAGTTGCGTGACACCATAAGCTTTCAAATGACACATCGCCTGACCCTGGTCCAGGTCCCGTTTTCGAGTAATGGGCGTTTTTCAGGTTTAAGTTAGTGTCAAAAATCAACAAAAATAATTTTTTCAACCCTTCGACCGTGTCAGAGACCCCCTTCCACACTTGGCGGGATATCATGATTGGTGTCAAAAGTTGCGTGACACCATAAGCTTTCAAATGACACATCGCCTGACCCTGGTCCAGGTCCCGTTTTCGAGTAATGGGCGTTTTTCAGGTTTAAGTTAGTGTGAAAAATCAACAAAAATAATTTTGTCAACCCTTCGACCGTGTCAGAGACCCCCTTCCACACTTGGCGGGATATCATGATTGGTGTCAAAAGTTGCGTGACACCATAAGCTTTCAAATGACACATCGCCTGACCCTGGTCCAGGTCCCGTTTTCGAGTAATGGGCGTTTTTCAGGTTTAAGTTAGTGTCAAAAATCAACAAAAATAATTTTTTCAACCCTTCGACCGTGTCAGAGACCCCCTTCCACACTTCGCGGGATATCATGATTGGTGTAAAAAGTTGCGTGACACGATAAGCTTTCAAATGACACATCGCCTGACCCTGGTCCAGGTACCGTTTTCGAGTAATGGGCGTTTTTCAGGTTTAAGTTAGTGTCAGAAATCAACAAAAATAATTTTTTCAACCTTTCGACCGTGTCAGAGACCCCCTTCCACACTTCGCGGGATATCATGATTGGTGTCAAAAGTTGCGTGACACCATAAGCTTTCAAATGACACATCGCCTGACCCTGGTCCAGCTTCCGTTTTCGAGTAATGGGCGTTTTTCAGGTTTAAGTTAGTGTCAAAAATCAACAAAAATAATTTTTTCAACCCTTCACCGTGTCAGAGACCCCCTTCCACTCTTCGCGGGATATAATGATTGGTGTCAAAAGTTGCGTGACACCATAAGCTTTCAAATGACACATCGCCTGACCCTGGTCCAGGTCCCGTTTTCGAGTAATGGGCGTTTTTCAGGTTTAAGTTAGTGTCAAAAATCAACAAAAATAATTTTTTCAACCCTTCGACCGTGTCAGAGACCCCCTTCCACACTTCGCGGGATATCATGATTGGTGTCAAAAGTTGCGTGACACCATAAGCTTTCAAATGACACATCGCCTGACCCTGGTCCAGGTTCCGTTTTCGAGAAATGGGCGTTTTTCAGTTTTAAGTTAGTGTCAAAAATCAACAAAAATAATTTTTTCAACCCTTCGACCGTGTCAGAGACCCCCTTCCACACTTCGCGGGATATCATGATTGGTGTCAAAAGTTGCGTGACACCATAAGCTTTCAAATGACACATCGCCTGACCCTAGTTCAGGTTCTGTTTTCGAGTAATGGGCGTTTTTCAGGTTTAAGTTAGTGTCAAAAATCAACAAAAATAATTTTTTCAACCCTTCGACCGTGTCAGAGACCCCCTTCCACTCTTCGCGGGATATCATGATTGGTGTCAAAAGTTGCGTGACACCATAAGCTTTCAAATGACTCATCACCTGACCCTTGTCCAGGTCCCGTTTTCGAGTAATGGGCGTTTTTCAGGTTTAAGTTAGTGTCAAAAATCAACAAAAATAATTTTTTCAATCCTTCGACCGTGTCAGAGACCCCCTTCCACTCTTCCCGGGATATAATGATTGATGTCAAAAGTTGCGTGACACCATAAGCTTTCAAATGACATATCGCCTGACCCTGGTCCAGGTCCCGTTTTCGAGTAATGGGCGCTTTTCAGGTTTAAGTTAGTGTCAAAAATCAACAAAAATAATTTTTTCAACCCTTCGACCGTGTCAGAGACCCCCTTCCACACTTCGCGGGATATCATGATTGGTGTCAAAAGTTGCGTGACACCATAAGCTTTCAAATGACACATCGCCTGACCCTGGTCCAGGTCCCGTTTTCGAGTAATGGGCGTTTTTCAGGTTTAAGTTAGTGTCAAAAATCAACAAAAATAATTTTTTCAACCCTTCGACCGTGTCAGAGACACCCTTCCACACTTTGCGGGATACCATGATTGGTGTCAAAAGTTGCGTGACACCATAAGCTTTCAAATGACACATCGCCTGACCCTGGTCCAGGTCCCGTTTTCGAGTAATGGGCGTTTTTCAGGTTTAAGTTAGTGTCAAAAATCAACAAAAATAATTTTTTCAACCCTTCGACCGTGTCAGAGACCCCCTTCCACACTTCGCGGGATATCATGATTGGTGTCAAAAGTTGCGTGACACCATAAGCTTTCAAATGACATATCGCCTGACCCTGGTCCAGGTCCCGTTTTCGAGTAATGGGCGCTTTTCAGGTTTAAGTTAGTGTCAAAAATCAACAAAAATAATTTTTTCAACCCTTCGACCGTGTCAGAGACCCCCTTCCACACTTCGCGGGATATCATGATTGGTGTCAAAAGTTGCGTGACACCATAAGCTTTCAAATGACACATCGCCTGACCCTAGTTCAGGTCCCGTTTTCGAGTAATGGGCGTTTTTCAGGTTTAAGTTAGTGTCAAAAATCAACAAAAATAATTTTTTCAACCCTTCGACCGTGTCAGAGACCCCCTTCCACACTTCGCGGGATATCATGATTGGTGTCAAAAGTTGCGTGACACCATAAGCTTTCAAATGACTCATCACCTGACCCTTGTCCAGGTCCCATTTTCGAGTAATGGGCGTTTTTCAGGTTAAAGTTAGTGTCAAAAATCAACAAAAATAATTTGTTCAATCCTTCGACCGTGTCAGAGACCCCCTTCCACTCTTCCCGGGATATAATGATTGATGTCAAAAGTTGCGTGACACCATAAGCTTTCAAATGACTCATCGCCTGACCCTAGTTCAGGTCCGGTTTTCGAGTAATGGGCGTTTTTCAGGTTTAAGTTAGTGTCAAAAATCAACAAAAATAATTTTTTCAACCCTTCGACCGTGTCAGAGACCCCCTTCCACACTTCGCGGGATATCATGATTGGTGTCAAAAGTTGCGTGGCATCATAAGCTTTCAAATGACACATCGCCTGACCCTGATCGAGGTCCCGTTTTCGAGTAATGGGCGTTTTTCAGGTTTAAGTTAGTGTCGAAAATCAACAAAAATAATTTTTTCAACCCTTCGACCGTGTCAGAGACCCCCTTCCACCCTTCGCTTGATATAATGATTGGTGTCAAAAGTTGCGTGGCACCATAAGCTTTGAAATGACACATCGCCTGACCCTGATCGAAGTCCCGTTTTCGAGTAATGGGCGTTTTTCAGGTTTAATTTTTTCAACCATTCGACCGTGTCAGAGACCCCCTTCCACACTTCGCGGGATATCATGATTGGTGTCAAAAGTTGCGTGACACCATAAGCTTTCAAATGACACATCGCCTGACCCTGGTCCAGGTCCGGTTTTCGAGTAATGGGCGTTTTTCAGGTTTAAGTTAGTGTCAAAAATTAACAAAAATAATTTTTTCAACCCTTTGACCGTTTCAGAGACCCCCTTTCACACTTCGCGGGATATCATGATTGGTGTCAAAAGTTGCGTGACACCATAAGCTTTCAAATGACACATCGCCTGACCCTAGTTCAGGTCCCGTTTTCGAGTAATGGGCGTTTTTCAGGTTTAAGTTAGTGTGAAAAATCAACAAAAATAATTTTTTCAACCCTTCGACCGTGTCAGAGACCCCCTTCCACACTTGGCGGGATATCATGATTGGTGTCAAAAGTTGCGTGACACCATAAGCTTTCAAATGACACATCGCCTGACCCTAGTTCAGGTCCGGTTTTCGAGTAATGGGCGTTTTTCAGGTTTAAGTTAGTGTCAAAAATCAACAAAAATGATTTTTTCAACCCTTCGACCGTGTCAGAGACCCCCTTCCACACTTCGCGGGATATCATGATTGGTGTCAAAAGTTGCGTGACACCATAAGCTTTCAAATGACACATCGCCTGACCCTGGTCCAGGTCCCGTTTTCGAGTAATGGGCGTTTTTCAGGTTTAAGTTAGTGTCAAAAATCAACAAAAATAATTTTTTCAACCCTTCGACCGTGTCAGAGACCCCTTTCCACACTTCGCGGGATATCATGATTGGTGTCAAAAGTTGCGTGACACCATAAGCTTTCAAATGACACATCGCCTGACCCTAGTTCAGGTCCCGTTTTCGAGTAATGGGCGTTTTTCAGGTTTAAGTTAGTGTCAAAAATCAACAAAAATAATTTTTTCAACCCTTCGACCGTGTCAGAGACCCCCTTCCACACTTCGCGGGATATCATGATTGGTGTCAAAAGTTGCGTGTCACCATAAGCTTTCAAATGACTCATCACCTGACCCTTGTCCAGGTCCCGATTTCGAGTAATGGGCGTTTTTCAGGTTAAAGTTAGTGTCAAAAATCAACAAAAATAATTTGTTCAATCCTTCGACCGTGTCAGAGACCCCCTTCCACTCTTCGCTTGATATAATGATTGATGTCAAAAGTTGCGTGACACCATAAGCTTTCAAATGACACATGGCCTGACCCTAGTTCAGGTCCGGTTTTCGAGTAATGGGCGTTTTTCAGGTTTAAGTTAGTGTCAAAAATCAACAAAAATAATTTTTTCAACCCTTCGACCGTGTCAGAGACCCCCTTCCACACTTCGCGGGATATCATGATTGGTGTCAAAAGTTGCGTGGCACCATAAGCTTTGAAATGACACATCGCCTGACCCTGATCGAGGTCCCGTTTTCGAGTAATGGGCGTTTTTCAGGTTTAATTTTTTCAACCCTTCGACCGTGTCAGAGACCCCCTTCCACACTTCGCGGGATATCATGATTGGTGTCAAAAGTTGCGTGACACCATAAGCTTTCAAATGACACATCGCCTGACCCTAGTTCAGGTCCGGTTTTCGAGTAATGGGCGTTTTTCAGGTTTAAGTTAGTGTCAAAAATTAACAAAAATAATTTTTTCAACCCTTTGACCGTTTCAGAGACCCCCTTTCACACTTCGCGGGATATCATGATTGGTGTCAAAAGTTGCGTGACACCATAAGCTTTCAAATGACACATCGCCTGACCCTAGTTCAGGTCCCGTTTTCGAGTAATGGGCGTTTTTCAGGTTTAAGTTAGTGTGAAAAATCAACAAAAATAATTTTTTCAACCCTTCGACCGTGTCAGAGACCCCCTTCCACACTTGGCGGGATATCATGATTGGTGTCAAAAGTTGCGTGACACCATAAGCTTTCAAATGACACATCGCCTGACCCTAGTTCAGGTCCGGTTTTCGAGTAATGGGCGTTTTTCAGGTTTAAGTTAGTGTCAAAAATCAACAAAAATGATTTTTTCAACCCTTCGACCGTGTCAGAGACCCCCTTCCACACTTCGCGGGATATCATGATTGGTGTCAAAAGTTGCGTGACACCATAAGCTTTCAAATGACACATCGCCTGACCCTGGTCCAGGTCCCGTTTTCGAGTAATGGGCGTTTTTCAGGTTTAAGTTAGTGTCAAAAATCAACAAAAATAATTTTTTCAACCCTTCGACCGTGTCAGAGACCCCTTTCTACACTTCGCGGGATATCATGATTGGTGTCAAAAGTTGCGTGACACCATAAGCTTTCAAATGACACATCGCCTGACCCTAGTTCAGGTCCCGTTTTCGAGTAATGGGCGTTTTTCAGGTTTAACTTAGTGTCAAAAATCAACAAAAATAATTTTTTCAACCCTTCGACCGTGTCAGAGACCCCCTTCCACACTTCGCGGGATATCATGATTGGTGTCAAAAGTTGCGTGTCACCATAAGCTTTCAAATGACTCATCACCTGACCCTTGTCCAGGTCCCGATTTCGAGTAATGGGCGTTTTTCAGGTTAAAGTTAGTGTCAAAAATCAACAAAAATAATTTGTTCAATCCTTCGACCGTGTCAGAGACCCCCTTCCACTCTTCGCTTGATATAATGATTGATGTCAAAAGTTGCGTGACACCATAAGCTTTCAAATGACACATGGCCTGACCCTAGTTCAGGTCCGGTTTTCGAGTAATGGGCGTTTTTCAGGTTTAAGTTAGTGTCAAAAATCAACAAAAATAATTTTTTCAACCCTTCGACCGTGTCAGAGACCCCCTTCCACACTTCACGGGATATCATGATTAGTGTCAAAAGTTGCGTGGCACCATAAGCTTTGAAATGACACATCGCCTGACCCTGATCGAGGTCCCGTTTTCGAGTAATGGGCGTTTTTCAGGTTTAATTTTTTCAACCCTTCGACCGTGTCAGAGACCCCCTTCCACACTTCGCGGGATATCATGATTGGTGTCAAAAGTTGCGTGACACCATAAGCTTTCAAATGACACATCGCCTGACCCTGGTCCAGGTCCGGTTTTCGAGTAATGGGCGTTTTTCAAGTTTAAGTTAGTGTCAAAAATTAACAAAAATAATTTTTTCAACCCTTTGACCGTTTCAGAGACCCCCTTTCACACTTCGCGGGATATCATGATTGGTGTAAAAAGTTGCGTGACACCATAAGCTTTCAAATGACACATCGCCTGACCCTGGTCCAGGTCCCGTTTTCGAGTAATGGGCGCTTTTCAGGTTTAAGTTAGTGTCAAAAATCAACAAAAATAATTTTTTCAACCCTTCGACCGTGTCAGAGACCCCCTTCCACACTTCGCGGGATATTATTATTGGTGTCAAAAGTTGCGTGACACCATAAGCTTTCAAATGACACATCGCCTGACCCTGGTCCAGTTCCCGTTTTCGAGTAATGGGCGTTTTTCAGGTTTAAGTTAGTGTCAAAAATCAACAAAAATGATTTTTTCAACCCTTCGACCGTGTCAGAGACCCCCTTCCACACTTCGCGGGATATCATGATTGGTGTCAAAAGTTGCGTGACACCATAAGCTTTCAAATGACACATCGCCTGACCCTGGTCCAGGTCCCGTTTTCGAGTAATGGGCGTTTTTCAGGTTTAATTTTTTCAACCCTTCGACCGTGTCAGAGACCCCCTTCCACACTTGGCGGGATATCATGATTGGTGTCAAAAGTTGCGTGACACCATAAGCTTTCAAATGACACATCGCCTGACCCTGGTCCAGGTCCGGTTTTCGAGTAATGGGCGTTTTTCAGGTTTAAGTTGTGTCAAAACTCAACAAAAATGATTTTTTCAACCCTTCGACCGTATCAGAGACCGCCTTCCACACTTCGCGGGATATCATGATTAATGTCAAAAGTTGCGTGACACCATAAGCTTTCAAATGACACATCGCCTGACCCTAGTTCAGGTCCCGTTTTCGAGTAATGGGCGTTTTTCAGGTTTAAGTTAGTGTCAAAAATCAACAAAAATAATTTTTTCAACCCTTCGACCGTGTCAGAGACCCCCTTCCACACTTCGCGGGATATCATGATTGGTGTCAAAAGTTGCGTGACACCATAAGCTTTCAAATGACACATCGCCTGACCCTGATCGAGGTCCCGTTTTCGAGTAATGGGCGTTTTTCAGGTTTAATTTTTTCAACCCTTCGACCGTGTCAGAGACCCCCTTCCACACTTGGCGGGATATCATGATTGGTGTCAAAAGTTGCGTGACACCATAAGCTTTCAAATGACACATCGCCTGACCCTGGTCCAGGTCCGGTTTTCGAGTAATGGGCGTTTTTCAGGTTTAAGTTGTGTCAAAACTCAACAAAAATGATTTTTTCAACCCTTCGACCGTGTCAGAGACCGCCTTCCACACTTCGCGGGATATCATGATTAATGTCAAAAGTTGCGTGACACCATAAGCTTTCAAATGACACATCGCCTGACCCTTTTTCAGGTCCCGTTTTCGAGTAATGGGCGTTTTTCAGGTTTAAGTTAGTGTCAAAAATCAACAAAAATGATTTTTTCAACCCTTCGACCGTGTCAGAGACCCCCTTCCACACTTCGCGGGATATCATGATTGGTGTCAAAAGTTGCGTGACACCATAAGCTTTCAAATGACACATCGCCTGACCCTGGTCCAGGTCCCGTTTTCGAGTAATGGGCGTTTTTCAGGTTTAAGTTAGTGTCAAAAATCAACAAAAATAATTTTTTCAACCCTTCGACCGTGTCAGAGACCCCTTTAGACACTTCGCGGGATATCATGATTGGTGTCAAAAGTTGCGTGACACCATAAGCTTTCAAATGACACATCGCCTGACCCTAGTTCAGGTCCCGTTTTCGAGTAATGGGCGTTTTTCAGGTTTAACTTAGTGTCAAAAATCAACAAAAATAATTTTTTCAACCCTTCGACCGTGTCAGAGACCCCCTTCCACACTTCGCGGGATATCATGATTGGTGTCAAAAGTTGCGTGTCACCATAAGCTTTCAAATGACTCATCACCTGACCCTTGTATAGGTCCCGATTTCGAGTAATGGGCGTTTTTCAGGTTAAAGTTAGTGTCAAAAATCAACAAAAATAATTTGTTCAATCCTTCGACCGTGTCAGAGACCCCCTTCCACTCTTCGCTTGATATAATGATTGATGTCAAAAGTTGCGTGACACCATAAGCTTTCAAATGACACATGGTCTGACCCTAGTTCAGGTCCGGTTTTCGAGTAATGGGCGTTTTTCAGGTTTAAGTTAGTGTCAAAAATCAACAAAAATAATTTTTTCAACCCTTCGACCGTGTCAGAGACCCCCTTCCACACTTGGCGGGATATCATGATTGGTGTCAAAAGTTGCGTGGCACCATAAGCTTTGAAATGACACATCGCCTGACCCTGATCGAGGTCCCGTTTTCGAGTAATGGGCGTTTTTCAGGTTTAATTTATTCAACCCTTCGACCGTGTCAGAGACCCCCTTCCACACTTCGCGGGATATCATGATTGGTGTCAAAAGTTGCGTGACACCATAAGCTTTCAAATGACACATCGCCTGACCCTGGTCCAGGTCCGGTTTTCGAGTAATGGGCGTTTTTCAGGTTTAAGTTAGTGTCAAAAATTAACAAAAATAATTTTTTCAACCCTTTGACCGTTTCAGAGACCCCCTTTCACACTTCGCGGGATATCATGATTGGTGTAAAAAGTTGCGTGACACCATAAGCTTTCAAATGACACATCGCCTGACCCTGGTCCACGTCCCGTTTTCGAGTAATGGGCGCTTTTCAGGTTTAAGTTAGTGTCAAAAATCAACAAAAATAATTTTTTCAACCCTTCGACCGTGTCAGAGACCCCCTTCCACACTTTGCGGGATATTATGATTGGTGTCAAAAGTTGCGTGACACCATAAGCTTTCAAATGACACATCGCCTGACCCTGGTCCAGTTCCCGTTTTCGAGTAATGGGCGTTTTTCAGGTTTAAGTTAGTGTCAAAAATCAACAAAAATGATTTTTTCAACCCTTCGACCGTGTCAGAGCCCCTTTCCACACTTCGCGGGATATCATGATTGGTGTCAAAAGTTGCGTGACACCATAAGCTTTCAAATGACACATCGCCTGACCCTAGTTCAGGTGCCGTTTTCGAGTAATGGGCGTTTTTCAGGTTTAAGTTAGTGTCAAAAATCAACAAAAATAATTTTTTCAACCCTTCGACCGTGTCAGAGCCCCTTTCCACACTTCGCGGGATATCATGATTGGTGTCAAAAGTTGCGTGACACCATAAGCTTTCAAATGACACATCGCCTGACCCTAGTTCAGGTGCCGTTTTCGAGTAATGGGCGTTTTTCAGGTTTAAGTTAGTGTCAAAAATCAACAAAAATAATTTTTTCAACCCTTCGACCGTGTCAGAGACCCCCTTCCACACTTGGCGGGATATCATGATTGGTGTCAAAAGTTGCGTGTCACCATAAGCTTTCAAATGACACATCGCCTGACCCTAGTTCAGGTCCCGTTTTCGAGTAATGGGCGTTTTTCAGGTTAAAGTTAGTGTCAAAAATCAACAAAAATAATTTGTTCAATCCTTCGACCGTGTCAGAGACCCCCTTCCACTCTTCCCGGGATATAATGATTGATGTCAAAAGTTGCGTGACACCATAAGCTTTCAAATGACACATCGCCTGACCCTAGTTCAGGTCCGGTTTTCG
Organism: Leucozona laternaria; assembly: GCA_932273885.2. Classification (NCBI taxonomy): domain Eukaryota; kingdom Metazoa; phylum Arthropoda; class Insecta; order Diptera; family Syrphidae; genus Leucozona; species Leucozona laternaria. The sequence goes on along the minus strand of OW026369.1, from coordinate 50,797,666 downwards.
AGTAATGGGCGTTTTTCAGGTTTAAGTTAGTGTCAAAAATCAACAAAAATAATTTTTTCAACCCTTCGACCGTGTCAGAGACCCCCTTCCACACTTCGCGGGATATCATGATTGGTGTCAAAAGTTGCGTGGCACCATAAGCTTTGAAATGACACATCGCCTGACCCTGATCGAGGTCCCGTTTTCGAGTAATGGGCGTTTTTCAGGTTTAATTTTTTCAACCCTTCGACCGTGTCAGAGACCCCCTTCTACACTTGGCGGGATATCATGATTGGTGTCAAAAGTTGCGTGACACCATAAGCTTTCAAATGACACATCGCCTGACCCTGGTCCAGGTCCGGTTTTCGAGTAATGGGCGTTTTTCAGGTTTAAGTTGTGTCAAAACTCAACAAAAATGATTTTTTCAACCCTTCGACCGTGTCAGAGACCGCCTTCCACACTTCGCGGGATATCATGATTAATGTCAAAAGTTGCGTGACACCATAAGCTTTCAAATGACACATCGCCTGACCCTAGTTCAGGTCCCGTTTTCGAGTAATGGGCGTTTTTCAGGTTTAAGTTAGTGTCAAAAATCAACAAAAATAATTTTTTCAACCCTTCGACCGTGTCAGAGACCCCCTTCCACACTTGGCGGGATATCATGATTGGTGTCAAAAGTTGCGTGACACCATAAGCTTTCAAATGACACATCGCCTGACCCTAGTTCAGGTCCCGTTTTCGAGTAATGGGCGTTTTTCAGGTTTAAGTTAGTGTCAAAAATCAACAAAAATGATTTTTTCAACCCTTCGACCGTGTCAGAGACCCCCTTCCACACTTCGCGGGATATCATGATTGGTGTCAAAAGTTGCGTGACACCATAAGCTTTCAAATGACACATCGCCTGACCCTGGTCCAGGTCCCGTTTTCGAGTAATGGGCGTTTTTCAGGTTTAAGTTAGTGTCAAAAATCAACAAAAATAATTTTTTCAACCCTTCGACCGTGTCAGAGCCCCTTTCCACACTTCGCGGGATATCATGATTGGTGTCAAAAGTTGCGTGACACCATAAGCTTTCAAATGACACATCGCCTGACCCTAGTTCAGGTGCCGTTTTCGAGTAATGGGCGTTTTTCAGGTTTAAGTTAGTGTCAAAAATCAACAAAAATAATTTTTTCAACCCTTCGACCGTGTCAGAGACCCCCTTCCACACTTGGCGGGATATCATGATTGGTGTCAAAAGTTGCGTGTCACCATAAGCTTTCAAATGACTCATCACCTGACCCTTGTCCAGGTCCCGTTTTCGAGTAATGGGCGTTTTTCAGGTTAAAGTTAGTGTCAAAAATCAACAAAAATAATTTGTTCAATCCTTCGACCGTGTCAGAGACCCCCTTCCACTCTTCCCGGGATATAATGATTGATGTCAAAAGTTGCGTGACACCATAAGCTTTCAAATGACACATCGCCTGACCCTGGTTCAGGTCCGGTTTTCGAGTAATGGGCGTTTTTCAGGTTTAAGTTAGTGTCAAAAATCAACAAAAATAATTTTTTCAACCCTTCGACCGTGTCAGAGACCCCCTTCCACACTTCGCGGGATATCATGATTAATGTCAAAAGTTGCGTGACACCATAAGCTTTCAAATGACACATCGCCTGACCCTAGTTCAGGTCCCGTTTTCGAGTAATGGGCGTTTTTCAGGTTTAAGTTAGTGTCAAAAATCAACAAAAATAATTTTTTCAACCCTTCGACCGTGTCAGAGACCCCCTTCCACACTTCGCGGGATATCATGATTGGTGTCAAAAGTTGCGTGACACCATAAGCTTTCAAATGACACATCGCCTGACCCTAGTTCAGGTCCCGTTTTCGAGTAATGGGCGTTTTTCAGGTTTAAGTTAGTGTCAAAAATCAACAAAAATAATTTTTTCAACCCTTCGACCGTGTCAGAGACCCCCTTCCACACTTCGCGGGATATCATGATTGGTGTCAAAAGTTGCGTGACACCATAGGCTTTCAAATGACTCATCACCTGACCCTTGTCCAGGTCCTGTTTTCGAGTAATGGGCGTTTTTCGGGTTAAAGTTAGTGTCAAAAATCAACAAAAATAATTTTTTCAACCCTTCGACCGTGTCAGAGACCCCTTTCCACACTTCGCGGGATATCATGATTGGTGTCAAAAGTTGCGTGACACCATAAGCTTTCAAATGATACATCGCCTGACCCTAGTTCAGGTGCCGTTTTCGAGTAATGTGCGTTTTTCAGGTTTAAGTTAGTGTCAAAAATCAACAAAAATAATTTTTTCAACCCTTCGACCGTGTCAGAGACCCCCTTCCACACTTGGCGGGATATCATGATTGGTGTCAAAAGTTGCGTGTCACCATAAGCTTTCAAATGACTCATCACCTGACCCTTGTCCAGGTCCCGTTTTCGAGTAATGGGCGTTTTTCAGGTTAAAGTTAGTGTCAAAAATCAACAAAAATAATTTGTTCAATCCTTCGACCGTGTCAGAGACCCCCTTCCACTCTTCCCGGGATATAATGATTGATGTCAAAAGTTGCGTGACACCATAAGCTTTCAAATGACACATCGCCTGACCCTAGTTCAGGTCCGGTTTTCGAGTAATGGGCGTTTTTCAGGTTTAAGTTAGTGTCAAAAATCAACAAAAATAATTTTTTCAACCCTTCGACCGTGTCAGAGACCCCCTTCCACACTTCGCGGGATATCATGATTGGTGTCAAAAGTTGCGTGGCACCATAAGCTTTCAAATGACACATCGCCTGACCCTGATCGAGGTCCCGTTTTCGAGTAATGGGCGTTTTTCAGGTTTAATTTTTTCAACCCTTCGACCGTGTCAGAGACCCCCTTCCACACTTCGCGGGATATCATGATTGGTGTCAAAAGTTGCGTGACACCATAAGCTTTCAAATGACACATCGCCTGACCCTGGTCCAGGTCCGGTTTTCGAGTAATGGGCGTTTTTCAGGTTTAAGTTAGTGTCAAAACTCAACAAAAATGATTTTTTCAACCCTTCGACCGTGTCAGAGACCCCCTTCCACACTTCGCGGGATATCATGATTAATGTCAAAAGTTGCGTGACACCATAAGCTTTCAAATGACACATCGCCTGACCCTGGTTCAGGTCCCGTTTTCGAGTAATGGGCGTTTTTCAGGTTTAAGTTAGTGTCAAAAATCAACAAAAATAATTTTTTCAACCCTTCGAACGTGTCAGAGACCCCCTTCCACACTTTGCGGGATATCATGATTGGTGTCAAAAGTTGCGTGACACCATAAGCTTTCAAATGACACATCGCCTGACCCTGGTCCAGGTTCCGTTTTCGAGAAATGGGCGTTTTTCAGGTTTAAGTTAGTGTCAAAAATCAACAAAAATAATTTTTTCAACCCTTCGACCGTGTCAGAGACCCCCTTCCACACTTCGCGGGATATCATGATTGGTGTCAAAAGTTGCGTGACACCATAAGCTTTCAAATGACACATCGCCTGACCCTGGTCCAGGTCCCGTTTTTGAGTAATAGGCGTTTTTCAGGTTTAAGTTAGTGTCAAAAATTAACAAAAATAATTTTTTCAACCCTTTGACCGTTTCAGAGACCCCCTTTCACACTTCGCGGGATATCATGATTGGTGTCAAAAGTTGCGTGACACCATAAGCTTTCAAATGACACATCGCCTGACCCTGGTCCAGTTCCCGTTTTCGAATAATGGGCGTTTTTCAGGTTTAAGTTAGTGTCAAAAATCAACAAAAATGATTTTTTCAACCCTTCGACCGTGTCAGAAACCCCCTTCGACACTTCGCGGGATATCATGATTGGTGTCAAAAGTTGCGTGACACCATAAGCTTTCAAATGACACATCGCCTGACCCTGGTCCAGGTCCCGTTTTCGAGTAATGGGCGTTTTTCAGGTTTAAGTTAGTGTCAAAAATCAACAAAAATAATTTTTTCAACCCTTCGACCGTGTCAGAGACCCCTTTCCACACTTCGCGGGATATCATGATTGGTGTCAAAAGTTGCGTGACACCTTAAGCTTTCAAATGACACATCGCCTGACCCTAGTTCAGGTCCCGTTTTCGAGTAATGGGCGTTTTTCAGGTTTAAGTTAGTGTCAAAAATCAACAAAAATAATTTTTTCAACCCTTCGACCGTGTCAGAGACCCCCTTCCACACTTCGCGGGATATCATGATTGGTGTCAAAAGTTGCGTGTCACCATAAGCTTTCAAATGACTCATCACCTGACCCTTGTCCTGGTCCCGTTTTCGAGTAATGGGCGTTTTTCAGGTTAAATATAGTGTCAAAAATCAACAAAAATAATTTGTTCAATCCTTCGACCGTGTCAGAGACCCCCTTCCACTCTTCCCGGGATATAATGATTGATGTCAAAAGTTGCGTGACACCATAAGCTTTCAAATGACACATCGCCTGACCCTAGTTCAGGTCCGGTTTTCGAGTAATGGGCGTTTTTCAGGTTTAAGTTAGTGTCAAAAATCAACAAAAATAATTTTTTCAACCCTTCGACCGTGTCAGAGACCCCCTTCCACACTTCGCGGGATATCATGATTGGTGTCAAAAGTTGCGTGGCACCATAAGCTTTGAAATGACACATCGCGAGTAATGGGCGTTTTTCAGGTTTAATTTTTTCAACCCTTCGACCGTGTCAGAGATATCATGATTGGTGTCAAAAGTTGCGTGGCACCATAAGCTTTGAAATGACACATCGCGAGTAATGGGCGTTTTTCAGGTTTAATTTTTTCAACCCTTCGACCGTGTCAGAGACCCCCTTCCACACTTCGCGGGATATCATGATTGGTGTCAAAAGTTGCGTGACACCATAAGCTTTCAAATGACACATCGCCTGACCCTGGTCCAGGTCCGGTTTTCGAGTAATGGGCGTTTTTCAGGTTTAAGTTAGTGTCAAAACTCAACAAAAATGATTTTTTCAACCCTTCGACCGTGTCAGAGACCCCCTTCCACACTTCGCGGGATATCATGATTTATGTCAAAAGTTGCGTGACACCATAAGCTTTCAAATGACACATCGCCTGACTCTAGTTCAGGTCCCGTTTTCGAGTAATGGGCGTTTTTCAGGTTTAAGTTAGTGTCAAAAATCAACAAAAATAATTTGTTCAACCCTTCGACCGTGTCAGAGACCCCCTTCCACACTTCGCGGGATATCATGATTGGTGTCAAAAGTTGCGTGACACCATAAGCTTTCAAATGACACATCGCCTGACCCTAGTTCAGGTCCCGTTTTCGAGTAATGGGCGTTTTTCAGGTTTAAGTTAGTGTCAAAAATCAACAAAAATAATTTTTTCAACCCTTCGACCGTGTCAGAGACCCCCTTCCACACTTCGCGGGATATCATGATTGGTGTCAAAAGTTGCGTGACACCATAAGCTTTCAAATGACTCATCACCTGACCCTTGTCCAGGTCCTGTTTTCGAGTAATGGGCGTTTTTCGGGTTAAAGTTAGTGTCAAAAATCAACAAAAATAATTTGTTCAATCCTTCGACCGTGTCAGAGACCCCCTTCACTCTTCCCGGGATATAATGATTGATGTCAAAAGTTGCGTGACACCATAAGCTTTCAAATTACACATCGCCTGACCCTAGTTCAGGTCCGGTTTTCGAGTAATGGGCGTTTTTCAGGTTTAAGTTAGTGTCAAAAATCAACAAAAATAATTTTTTCAACCCTTCGACCGTGTCAGAGACCCCCTTCCACACTTCGCGGGATATCATGATTGGTGTCAAAAGTTGCGTGGCACCATAAGCTTTCAAATGACACATCGCCTGACCCTGATCGAGGTCCCGTTTTCGAGTAATGGGCGTTTTTCAGGTTTAATTTTTTCAACCCTTCGACCGTGTCAGAGACCCCCTTCCACACTTCGCGGGATATCATGATTGGTGTCAAAAGTTGCGTGATACCATAAGCTTTCAAATGACACATCGCCTGACCCTGGTTCGGGTCCCGTTTTCGAGTAATGGGCGTTTTTCAGGTTTAAGTTAGTGTCAAAAATCAACAAAAATAATTTTTTCAACCCTTCGACCGTGTCAGAGACCCCCTTCCGCTCTTCGCGGGATATAATGATTGATGTTAAAAGTTGCGTGACACCATAAGCTTTCAAATGACACATCGCCTGACCCTGGTCCAGGTCCGGTTTTAGAGTAATGGGCGTTTTTCAGGTTTAAGTTAGTGTCAAAAATGAACAAAAATAATTTTTTCAACCTTTCGACCGTTTCAGAGACCCCCTTCCACACTTCGCGGGATATCATGATTAATGTCAAAAGTTGCGTGACACCATAAGCTTTCAAATGACACATCGCCTGACCCTAGTTCAGGTGCCGTTTTCGAGTAATGGGCGTTTTTCAGGTTTAAGTTAGTGTCAAAAATCAACAAAAATAATTTGTTCAACCCTTCGACCGTGTCAGAGACCCCCTTTCACTCTTTGCGGGATATCATGATTGGTGCAAAAAGTTGCGTGACACCATAAGCTTTCAAATGACACATCGCCTGACCCTGGTCCAGGTCCCGTTTTCGAGTAATGGGCGTTTTTCAGGGTTAAGTTAGTGTCAAAACTCAACAAAAATGATTTTTTCAACCCTTCGACCGTGTCAGAGACCCCCTTCCACACTTCGCGGGATATCATGATTGGTGTCAAAAGTTGCGTGACACCATAAGCTTTCAAATGACACATTGCCTGACCCTGGTACAGGTCCGGTTTTCGAGTAATGGGCGTTTTTCAGGTTTAAGTTAGTGTCAAAAATCAACAAAAATAATTTGTTCAACCCTTCGACCGTGTCAGAGACCCCCTTCCACACTTCGCGGGATATCATGATTCTTGTCAAAAGTTGCGTGACACCATAAGCTTTCAAATGACATCGCCTGACCCTGGTCCAGGTCCCGTTGATTAATGTCAAAAGTTGCGTGACACCATAAGCTTTCAAATGACACATTGCCTGACCCTGGTACAGGTCCGGTTTTCGAGTAATGGGCGGTTTAAGTTAGTGTCAAAAATCAACAAAAATAATTTGTTCAACCCTTCGACCGTGTCAGAGACCCCCTTCCACACTTCGCGGGATATCATGATTCTTGTCAAAAGTTGCGTGACACCATAAGCTTTCAAATGACACATCGCCTGACCCTGGTCCAGGTCCGGTTTTCGAGTAATGGGCGTTTTTCAGGTTTAAGTTAGTGTCAAAAATCAACAAAAATAATTTGTTCAACACTTCACCGTGTCAGAGACCCCCTTCCACTCTTCGCGGGATATAATGATTGGTGTCAAAAGTTGCGTGACACCATAAGCTTTCAAATGACATATCGCCTGACCCTGGTCCAGGTCCCGTTTTCGAGTAATGGGCGTTTTTCAGGTTTAAGTTAGTGTCAAAAATCAACAAAAATAATTTGTTCAACCCTTCGACCGTGTCAGAGACCCCCTTGCACACTTCGCGGGATATCATGATTGGTGTCAAAAGTTGCGTGACACCATAAGCTTTCAAATGACACATCGCCTGACCCTGGTCCAGGTCCGGTTTTCGAGTAATGGGCGTTTTTCAGGTTTAAGTTAGTGTCAAAAATCAACAAAAATAATTTTTTCAACCCTTCGACCGTGTCAGAGACCCCCTTCCACACTTCGCGGGATATCATGATTGGTGTCAAAAGTTGTGTGACACCATAAGCTTTCAAATGACACATCGCCTGACCCTGGTCCAGGTCCCGTTTTCGAGTAATGGGCGTTTTTCAGGTTTAAGTTAGTGTCAAAAATCAACAAAAATAATTTGTTCAACCCTTCGACCGTGTCAGAGACCCCCTTCCACACTTCGCGGGATATAAAGTTGCGTGACACCATAAGCTTTCAAATGACACATCGCCTGACCCTGGTTCAGGTCCCGTTTTCGAGTAATGGGCGTTTTTCAGGGTTAAGTTAGTGTCAAAACTCAACAAAAATGATTTTTTCAACCCTTCGACCGTGTCAGAGACCCCCTTCCACACTTCGCGGGATATCATGATTGGTGTCAAAAGTTGCGTGACACCATAAGCTTTCAAATGACACATCGCCTGACCCTGGTCCAGGTTCCGTTTTCGAGTAATGGGCGTTTTTCAGGTTTAAGTTAGTGTCAAAAATCAACAAAAATAATTTTTTCAACCCTTCGACCGTGTCAGAGACCCCCTTCTGCTCTTCGCGGGATATAATGATTGGTGTTAAAAGTTGCGTGACACCATAAGCTTTCAAATGACACATCGCCTGACCCTGGTTGAGGTCCCGTTTTCGAGTAATGGGCGTTTTTCAGGTTTAAGTTAGTGTCAAAAATCAACAAAAATAATTTTGTCAACCCTTCGACCGTGTCAGAGACCCCCTTCCGCTCTTCGCGGGATATAATGATTGGTGTTAAAAGTTGCGTGACACCATAAGCTTTCAAATGACAAATCGCCTGACACTGGTTCAGGTCCCGTTTTCGAGTAATGGGCGTTTTTCAGGTTTAAGTTAGTGTCAAAAATCAACAAAAATAATTTTTTCAACCCTTCGACCGTGTCAGAGACCCCCTTCCGCTCTTCGCGGGATATAATGATTGGTGTTTAAAGTTGCGTGACACCATAAGCTTTCAAATGACACATCGCCTGACCCTGGTCCAGGTCCGGTTTTCGAGTAATGGGCGGTTTAAGTTAGTGTCAAAAATCAACAAAAATAATTTGTTCAACCCTTCGACCGTGTCAGAGACCCCCTTCCACACTTCGCGGGATATCATGATTCTTGTCAAAAGTTGCGTGACACCATAAGCTTTCAAATGACACATCGCCTGACCCTGGTCCAGGTCCCGTTTTCGAGTAATGGGCATTTTTCAGGGTTAAGTTAGTGTCAAAAATGAACAAAAATAATTTTTTCAACCCTTCGACCGTGTCAGAGACCCCCTTCCACACTTCGCGGGATATCATGATTGGTGTCAAAAGTTGCGTGACACCATAAGCTTTCAAATGACACATCGCCTGACCCTGGTCCAGGTCCGGTTTTCGAGTAATGGGCGGTTTAAGTTAGTGTCAAAAATCAACAAAAATAATTTGTTCAACCCTTCGACCGTGTCAGAGACCCCCTTCCACACTTCGCGGGATATCATGATTCTTGTCAAAAGTTGCGTGACACCATAAGCTTTCAAATGACACATCGCCTGACCCTGGTCCAGGTCCCGTTTTCGAGTAATGGGCATTTTTCAGGGTTAAGTTAGTGTCAAAAATGAACAAAAATAATTTTTTCAACCCTTCGACCGTGTCAGAGACCCCCTTCCACACTTCGCGGGATATCATGATTGGTGTCAAAAGGTGCGTGACACCATAAGCTTTCAAATGACACATCGCCTGACCCTGGTCCAGGTACGGTTTTCGAGTAATGGGCGTTTTTTCAGGTTTAAGTTAGTGTCAAAAATCAACAAAAATAATTTTTTCAACCCTTCGACCGTGTCAGAGACCCCCTTCCACACTTCGCGGGATATCATGATTGGTGTCAAAAGTTGTGTGACACCATAAGCTTTCAAATGACACATCGCGTGACCCTGGTCCAGGTCCCGTTTTCGAGTAATGGGCGTTTTTCAGGTTTAAGTTTGTGTCAAAAATCAACAAAAATAATTTTTTCAACCCTTCGACCGTGTCAGAGACCCCCTTCCACACTTCGCGGGATATCATGATTGGTGTCAAAAGTTGCGTGACACCATAAGCTTTCAAATGACTCATCGCATGACCCTTGTCCAGATCCCGTTTTCGAGTAATGGGCGTTTTTCAGGTTTAAGTTAGTGTCAAAAATCAACAAAAATAATTTTTTCAACCCTTCGACCGTGTCAGAGACCCCCTTCCACTCTTCGCGGGATATAATGATTGATGTCAAAAGTTGCGTGACACCATAAGCTTTCAAATGACTCATCGCCTGACCCTTGTCCAGGTCCTGTTTTCGAGTAATAGACGTTTTTCAGGTTTAAGTTAGTGTCAAAAATCAACAAAAATAATTTTTTCAACCCTTCGACCGTGTCAGAGACCCCCTTCCACACTTCGCGGGACATCATGATTGATGTCAAAAGTTGCGTGACACCATAAGCTTTCAAATGACACATCGCCTGACCCTGATCCAGGTCCCGTTTTTGAGTAATGGGCGTTTTTCAGGTTTAAGTTAGTGTCAAAAATCAACAAAAATGATTTTTTCAACCCTTCGACCGTGTCAGAGACCCCCTTCCACACTTCGCGGGATATCATGATTAATGTCAAAAGTTGCGTGACACCATAAGCTTTCAAATGACACATCGCCTGACCCTGGTCCAGGTCCGGTTTTCGAGTAATGGGCGTTTTTCAGGTTTAAGTTAGTGTCAAAAATCAACAAAAATAATTTTCTCAACCCTTCGACCGTGTCAGAGACCCCCTTTCACTCTTTGCGGGATATCATGATTGGTGTCAAAAGTTGCGTGACACCCTAAGCTTTCAAATGACACATCGCCTGACCCTGGTTCAGGTCCCGTTTTCGAGTAATGGGCGTTTTTCAGGTTTAAGTTAGTGTCAAAAATCAACAAAAATAATTTTTTCAACCCTTCGACCGTGTCAGAGACCCCCTTCCACTCTTTGCGGGATATCATGACCCTGGTCCAGGTCCCGTTGATTAATGTCAAAAGTTGCGTGACACCATAAGCTTTCAAATGACACATTGCCTGACCCTGGTACAGGTCCGGTTTTCGAGTAATGGGCGGTTTAAGTTAGTGTCAAAAATCAACAAAAATAATTTGTTCAACCCTTCGACCGTGTCAGAGACCCCCTTCCACACTTCGCGGGATATCATGATTCTTGTCAAAAGTTGCGTGACACCATAAGCTTTCAAATGACACATCGCCTGACCCTGGTCCAGGTCCCGTTTTCGAGTAATGGGCGTTTTTCAGGGTTAAGTTAGTGTCAAAACTCAACAAAAATGATTTTTTCAACCCTTCGACCGTGTCAGAGACCCCCTTCCACACTTCGCGGGATATATCATGATTAATGTCAAAAGTTGCGTGACACCATAAGCTTTCAAATGACACATCGCCTGACCCTGGTCCAGGTCCGGTTTTCGAGTAATGGGCGTTTTTCAGGTTTAAGTTAGTGTCAAAAATCAACAAAAATAATTTGTTCAACCCTTCACCGTGTCAGAGACCTCCTTCCACTCTTCGCGGGATATAATGATTGGTGTCAAAAGTTGCGTGACACCATAAGCTTTCAAATGACACATCGCCTGACCCTGGTCCAGGTCCGGTTTTCGAGTAATGGGCGTTTTTCAGGTTTAAGTTAGTGTCAAAAATCAACAAAAATAATTTTTTCAACCCTTCGACCGTGTCAGAGACCCCCTTCCACACTTCGCGGGATATCATGATTGGTGTCAAAAGTTGTGTGACACCATAAGCTTTCAAATGACACATCGCCTGACCCTGGTCAAGGTCCCGTTTTCGAGTAATGGGCGTTTTTCAGGTTTAAGTTAGTGTCAAAAATCAACAAAAATAATTTGTTCAACCCTTCGACCGTGTCAGAGACCCCCTTCCACACTTCGCGGGATATAAAGTTGCGTGACACCATAAGCTTTCAAATGACTTATCGCCTGACCCTGGTCCAGGTCCCGTTTTCGAGTAATGGGCGTTTTTCAGGTTTAAGTTGGTGTCAAAAATCAACAAAAATAATTTTTTCAACCCTTCGACCGTGTCAGAGACCCCCTTCCACACTTGGCGGGATATCATGATTGGTGTCAAAAGTTGCGTGACACCATAAGCTTTCAAATGACTTATCGGCTGACCCTGGTCCAGGTCCCGTTTACGAGTAATGGGAGTTTTTCAGGTTTAAGTTGGTGTCAAAAATCAACAAAAATAATTTTTTCAACCCTTCGACCGTGTCAGAGACCCCCTTCCACACTTTGCGGGATACCATGATTGGTGTCAAAAGTTGCGTGACACCATAAGCTTTCAAATGACACATCGCCTGACCCTGGTCCAGGTCCCGTTTTCGAGTAATGGGCGTTTTTCAGGTTTAAGTTAGTGTCAAAAATCAACAAAAATAATTTTTTCAACCCTTCGACCGTGTCAGAGACCCCCTTCCACACTTGGCGGGATATCATGATTGGTGTCAAAAGTTGCGTGACACCATAAGCTTTCAAATGACACATCGCCTGACCCTGGTCCAGGTCCCGTTTTCGAGTAATGGGCGTTTTTCAGGTTTAAGTTAGTGTGAAAAATCAACAAAAATAATTTTTTCAACCCTTCGACCGTGTCAGAGACCCCCTTCCACACTTGGCGGGATATCATGATTGGTGTCAAAAGTTGCGTGACACCATAAGCTTTCAAATGACACATCGCCTGACCCTGGTCCAGGTCCCGTTTTCGAGTAATGGGCGTTTTTCAGGTTTAAGTTAGTGTCAAAAATCAACAAAAATAATTTTTTCAACCCTTCGACCGTGTCAGAGACCCCCTTCCACACTTCGCGGGATATCATGATTGGTGTCAAAAGTTGCGTGACACCATAAGCTTTCAAATGACACATCGCCTGACCCTGGTCCAGGTCCCGTTTTCGAGTAATGGGCGTTTTTCAGGTTTAAGTTTGTGTCAAAAATCAACAAAAATAATTTTTTCAACCCTTCGACCGTGTCAGGGACCCCCTTCCACACTTCGCGGGATATCATGATTGGTGTCAAAAGTTGCGTGACACCATAAGCTTTCAAATGACACATCGCCTGACCCTGGTCCAGGTCCGGTTTTCGAGTAATGGGCGTTTTTCAGGTTTAAGTTAGTGTCAAAAATCAACAAAAATAATTTTTTCAACCCTTCGACCGTGTCAGAGACCCCCTTCCACACTTGGCGGGATATCATGATTGGTGTCAAAAGTTGCGTGACACCATAAGCTTTCAAATGACTTATCGCCTGACCCTGGTCCAGCTCCCGTTTTCGAGTAATGGGCGTTTTTCAGGTTTAAGTTGGTGTCAAAAATCAACAAAAATAATTTTTTCAACCCTTCGACCGTGTCAGAGACCCCCTTCCACACTTGGCGGGATATCATGATTGGTGTCAAAAGTTGCGCGACACCATAAGCTTTCAAATGACTTATCGGCTGACCCTGGTCCAGGTCCCGTTTACGAGTAATGGGCGTTTTTCAGGTTTAAGTTGGTGTCAAAAATCAACAAAAATAATTTTGTCAACCCTTCGACCGTGTCAGAGACCCCCTTCCACACTTTGCGGGATACCATGATTGGTGTCAAAAGTTGCGTGACACCATAAGCTTTCAAATGACACATCGCCTGACCCTGGTCCAGGTCCCGTTTTCGAGTAATGGGCGTTTTTCAGGTTTAAGTTAGTGTCAAAAATCAACAAAAATAATTTTTTCAACCCTTCGACCTTGTCAGAGACCCCCTTCCACACTTCGCGGGATATCATGATTGGTGTCAAAAGTTGCGTGACACCATAAGCTTTCAAATGACTTATCGCCTGACACTGGTCCAGGTCCCGTTTTCGAGTAATGGGCGTTTTTCAGGTTTAAGTTAGTGTCAAAAATCAACAAAAATAATTTTTTCAACCCTTCGACCGTGTCAGAGACCCCCTTCCACACTTGGCGGGATATCATGATTGGTGTCAAAAGTTGCGTGACACCATAAGCTTTCAAATGACTTATCGGCTGACCCTGGTCCAGGTCCCGTTTACGAGTAATGGGCGTTTTTCAGGTTTAAGTTGGTGTCAAAAATCAACAAAAATAATTTTTTCAACCCTTCGACCGTGTCAGAGACCCCCTTCCACACTTTGCGGGATACCATGATTGGTGTCAAAAGTTGCGTGACACCATAAGCTTTCAAATGACACATCGCCTGACCCTGGTCCAGGTCCCGTTTTCGAGTAATGGGCGTTTTTCAGGTTTAAGTTAGTGTCAAAAATCAACAAAAATAATTTTTTCAACCCTTCGACCGTGTCAGAGACCCCCTTCCACACTTGGCGGGATATCATGATTGGTGTCAAAAGTTGCGTGACACCATAAGCTTTCAAATGACACATCGCCTGACCCTGGTCCAGGTCCCGTTTTCGAGTAATGGGCGTTTTTCAGGTTTAAGTTAGTGTGAAAAATCAACAAAAATAATTTTTTCAACCCTTCGACCGTGTCAGAGACCCCCTTCCACACTTGGCGGGATATCATGATTGGTGTCAAAAGTTGCGTGACACCATAAGCTTTCAAATGACACATCGCCTGACCCTGGTCCAGGTCCCGTTTTCGAGTAATGGGCGTTTTTCAGGTTTAAGTTAGTGTCAAAAATCAACAAAAATAATTTTTTCAACCCTTCGACCGTGTCAGAGACCCCCTTCCACACTTGGCGGGATATCATGATTGGTGTCAAAAGTTGCGTGACACCATAAGCTTTCAAATGACACATCGCCTGACCCTGGTCCAGGTCCCGTTTTCGAGTAATGGGCGTTTTTCAGGTTTAAGTTTGTGTCAAAAATCAACAAAAATAATTTTTTCAACCCTTCGACCGTGTCAGAGACCCCCTTCCACACTTCGCGGGATATCATGATTGGTGTCAAAAGTTGCGTGACACCATAAGCTTTCAAATGACTCATCGCCTGACCCTGGTCCAGGTCCCGTTTTCGAGTAATGGGCGTTTTTCAGGTTTAAGTTAGTGTCAAAAATCAACAAAAATAATTTTTTCAACCCTTCGACCGTGTCAGAGACCCCCTTCCACACTTGGCGGGATATCATGATTGGTGTCAAAAGTTGCGTGACACCATAAGCTTTCAAATGACACATCGCCTGACCCTGGTCCAGGTCCCGTTTTCGAGTAATGGGCGTTTTTCAGGTTTAAGTTAGTGTCAAAAATCAACAAAAATTCGACCCTTCGACCGTGTCAGAGACCCCCTTCCACACTTGGCGGGATATCATGATTGGTGTCAAAAGTTGCGTGACACCATAAGCTTTCAAATGACACATCGCCTGACCCTGGTCCAGGTCCCGTTTTCGAGTAATGGGTGTTTTTCAGGTTTAAGTTAGTGTGAAAAATCAACAAAAATAATTTTTTCAACCCTTCGACCGTGTCAGAGACCCCCTTCCACACTTGGCGGGATATCATGATTGGTGTCAAAAGTTGCGTGACACCATAAGCTTTCAAATGACACATCGCCTGACCCTGGTCCAGGTCCCGTTTTCGAGTAATGGGCGTTTTTCAGGTTTAAGTTAGTGTCAAAAATCAACAAAAATAATTTTTTCAACCCTTCGACCGTGTCAGAGACCCCCTTCCACACTTGGCGGGATATCATGATTGGTGTCAAAAGTTGTGTGACACCATAAGCTTTCAAATGACACATCGCCTGACCCTGGTCCAGGACCCGTTTTCGAGTAATGGGCGTTTTTCAGGTTTAAGTTGGTGTCAAAAATCAACAAAAATAATTTTTTCAACCATTCGACCGTGTCAGAGACCCCCTTCCACACTTTGCGGGATACCATGATTGGTGTCAAAAGTTGCGTGACACCATAAGCTTTCAAATGACACATCGCCTGACCCTGGTCCAGGTCCCGTTTTCGAGTAATGGGCGTTTTTCAGGTTTAAGTTAGTGTCAAAAATCAACAAAAATAATTTTTTCAACCCTTCGACCGTGTCAGAGACCCCCTTCCACACTTCGCGGGATATCATGATTGGTGTCAAAAGTTGCGTGACACCATAAGCTTTCAAATGACACATCGCCTGACCCTGGTCCAGGTCCCGTTTTCGAGTAATGGGCGTTTTTCAGGTTTAAGTTAGTGTGAAAAATCAACAAAAATAATTTTTTCAACCCTTCGACCGTGTCAGAGACCCCCTTCCAACACTTGGCGGGATATCATGATTGGTGTCAAAAGTTGCGTGACACCATAAGCTTTCAAATGACACATAGCCTGACCCTGGTCCAGGTCCCGTTTTCGAGTAATGGGCGTTTTTCAGGTTTAAGTTTGTGTCAAAAATCAACAAAAATAATTTTTTCAACCCTTCGACCGTGTCAGAGACCCCCTTCCACACTTCGCGGGATATCATGATTGGTGTCAAAAGTTGCGTGACACCATAAGCTTTCAAATGACATATCGCCTGACCCTGGTCCAGGTCCCGTTTTCGAGTAATGGGCGTTTTTCAGGTTTAAGTTAGTGTCAAAAATCAACAAAAATAATTTTTTCAACCCTTCGACCGTGTCAGAGACCCCCTTCCACACTTCGCGGGATACCATGATTGGTGTCAAAAGTTGTGTGACACCATAAGCTTTCAAATGACACATCGCCTGACCCTGGTCCAGGTTCCGTTTTCGAGTAATGGGCGTTTTTCAGGTTTAAGTTAGTGTCAAAAATCAACAAAAATAATTTTTTCAACCCTTCGACCGTGTCAGAGACCCCCTTCCACACTTGGCGGGATATCATGATTGGTGTCAAAAGTTGCGTGACACCATAAGCTTTCAAATGACTTATCGCCTGACCCTGGTCCAGGTCCCGTTTTCGAGTAATGGGCGTTTTTCAGGTTTAAGTTGGTGTCAAAAATCAACAAAAATAATTTTTTCAACCCTTCGACCGTGTCAGAGACCCCCTTCCACACTTGGCGGGATATCATGATTGGTGTCAAAAGTTGCGTGACACCATAAGCTTTCAAATGACTTATCGGCTGACCCTGGTCCAGGTCCCGTTTACGAGTAATGGGCGTTTTTCAGGTTTAAGTTAGTGTCAAAAATCAACAAAAATAATTTTTTCAACCCTTCGACCGTGTCAGAGACCCCCTTCCACACTTTGCGGGATACCATGATTGGTGTCAAAAGTTGCGTGACACCATAAGCTTTCAAATGACACATCGCCTGACCCTGGTCCAGGTCCCGTTTTCGAGTAATGGGCGTTTTTCAGGTTTAAGTTAGTGTGAAAAATCAACAAAAATAATTTTTTCAACCCTTCGACCGTGTCAGAGACCCCCTTCCACACTTCGCGGGATATCATGATTGGTGTCAAAAGTTGCGTGACACCATAAGCTTTCAAATGACTTATCGCCTGACACTGGTCCAGGTCCCGTTTTCGAGTAATGGGCGTTTTTCAGGTTTAAGTTAGTGTCAAAAATCAACAAAAATAATTTTTTCAACCCTTCGACCGTGTCAGAGACCCCCTTCCACACTTGGCGGGATATCATGATTGGTGTCAAAAGTTGCGTGACACCATAAGCTTTCAAATGACTTATCGGCTGACCCTGGTCCAGGTCCCGTTTACGAGTAATGGGCGTTTTTCAGGTTTAAGTTGGTGTCAAAAATCAACAAAAATAATTTTTTCAACCCTTCGACCGTGTCAGAGACCCCCTTCCACACTTTGCGGGATACCATGATTGGTGTCAAAAGTTGCGTGACACCATAAGCTTTCAAATGACACATCGCCTGACCCTGGTCCAGGTCCCGTTTTCGAGTAATGGGCGTTTTTCAGGTTTAAGTTAGTGTCAAAAATCAACAAAAATAATTTTTTCAACCCTTCGACCGTGTCAGAGACCCCCTTCCACACTTGGCGGGATATCATGATTGGTGTCAAAAGTTGCGTGACACCATAAGCTTTCAAATGACACATCGCCTGACCCTGGTCCAGGTCCCGTTTTCGAGTAATGGCCGTTTTTCAGGTTTAAGTTAGTGTGAAAAATCAACAAAAATAATTTTTTCAACCCTTCGACCGTGTCAGAGACCCCCTTCCACACTTGGCGGGATATCATGATTGGTGTCAAAAGGTGCGTGACACCATAAGCTTTCAAATGACACATCGCCTGACCCTGGTCCAGGTCCCGTTTTCGAGTAAAGGGCGTTTTTCAGGTTTAAGTTAGTGTCAAAAATCAACAAAAATAATTTTTTCAACCCTTCGACCGTGTCAGAGACCCCCTTCCACACTTCGCGGGATATCATGATTGGTGTCAAAAGTTGCGTGACACCATAAGCTTTCAAATGACACATCGCCTGACCCTGGTCCAGGTCCCGTTTTCGAGTAATGGGCGTTTTTCAGGTTTAAGTTTGTGTCAAAAATCAACAAAAATAATTTTTTCAACCCTTCGACCGTGTCAGAGACCCCCTTCCACACTTCGCGGGATATCATGATTGGTGTCAAAAGTTGCGTGACACCATAAGCTTTCAAATGACTCATCGCCTGACCCTGGTCCAGGTCCCGTTTTCGAGTAATGGGCGTTTTTCAGGTTTAAGTTAGTGTCAAAAATCAACAAAAATAATTTTTTCAACCCTTCGACCGTGTCAGAGACCCCCTTCCACACTTCGCGGGATATCATGATTGGTGTCAAAAGTTGCGTGACACCATAAGCTTTCAAATGACTTATCGCCTGACACTGGTCCAGGTCCCGTTTTCGAGTAATGGGCGTTTTTCAGGTTTAAGTTAGTGTCAAAAATCAACAAAAATAATTTTTTCAACCCTTCGACCGTGTCAGAGACCCCCTTCCACACTTGGCGGGATATCATGATTGGTGTCAAAAGTTGCGTGACACCATAAGCTTTCAAATGACACATCGCCTGACCCTGGTCCAGGTCCCGTTTTCGAGTAATGGGCGTTTTTCAGGTTTAAGTTTGTGTCAAAAATCAACAAAAATAATTTTTTCAACCCTTCGACCGTGTCAGAGACCCCCTTCCACACTTCGCGGGATATCATGATTGGTGTCAAAAGTTGCGTGACACCATAAGCTTTCAAATGACTCATCGCCTGACCCTGGTCCAGGTCCCGTTTTCGAGTAATGGGCGTTTTTCAGGTTTAAGTTAGTGTCAAAAATCAACAAAAATAATTTTTTCAACCCTTCGACCGTGTCAGAGACCCCCTTCCACACTTCGCGGGATACCATGATTGGTGTCAAAAGTTGTGTGACACCATAAGCTTTCAAATGACACATCGCCTGACCCTGGTCCAGGTTCCGTTTTCGAGTAATGGGCGTTTTTCAGGTTTAAGTTAGTGTCAAAAATCAACAAAAATAATTTTTTCAACCCTTCGACCGTGTCAGAGACCCCCTTCCACACTTGGCGGGATATCATGATTGGTGTCAAAAGTTGCGTGACACCATAAGCTTTCAAATGACTTATCGCCTGACCCTGGTCCAGGTCCCGTTTTCGAGTAATGGGCGTTTTTCAGGTTTAAGTTGGTGTCAAAAATCAACAAAAATAATTTTTTCAACCCTTCGACCGTGTCAGAGACCCCCTTCCACACTTGGCGGGATATCATGATTGGTGTCAAAAGTTGCGTGACACCATAAGCTTTCAAATGACTTATCGGCTGACCCTGGTCCAGGTCCCGTTTACGAGTAATGGGCGTTTTTCAGGTTTAAGTTGGTGTCAAAAATCAACAAAAATAATTTTTTCAACCCTTCGACCGTGTCAGAGACCCCCTTCCACACTTTGCGGGATACCATGATTGGTGTCAAAAGTTGCGTGACACCATAAGCTTTCAAATGACACATCGCCTGACCCTGGTCCAGGTCCCGTTTTCGAGTAATGGGCGTTTTTCAGGTTTAAGTTAGTGTGAAAAATCAACAAAAATAATTTTTTCAACCCTTCGACCGTGTCAGAGACCCCCTTCCACACTTGGCGGGATATCATGATTGGTGTCAAAAGTTGCGTGACACCATAAGCTTTCAAATGACACATCGCCTGACCCTGGTCCAGGTCCCGTTTTCGAGTAATGGGCGTTTTTCAGGTTTAAGTTAGTGTCAAAAATCAACAAAAATAATTTTTTCAACCCTTCGACCGTGTCAGAGACCCCCTTCCACACTTCGCGGGATATCATGATTGGTGTCAAAAGTTGCGTGACACCATAAGCTTTCAAATGACTTATCGCCTGACCCTGGTCCAGGTCCCGTTTTCGAGTAATGGGCGTTTTTCAGGTTTAAGTTAGTGTCAAAAATCAACAAAAATAATTTTTTCAACCCTTCGACCGTGTCAGAGACCCCCTTCCACACTTGGCGGGATATCATGATTGGTGTCAAAAGTTGCGTGACACCATAAGCTTTCAAATGACTTATCGGCTGACCCTGGTCCAGGTCCCGTTTACGAGTAATGGGCGTTTTTCAGGTTTAAGTTGGTGTCAAAAATCAACAAAAATAATTTTTTCAACCCTTCGACCGTGTCAGAGACCCCCTTCCACACTTTGCGGGATACCATGATTGGTGTCAAAAGTTGCGTGACACCATAAGCTTTCAAATGACACATCGCCTGACCCTGGTCCAGGTCCCGTTTTCGAGTAATGGGCGTTTTTCAGGTTTAAGTTAGTGTCAAAAATCAACAAAAATAATTTTTTCAACCCTTCGACCGTGTCAGAGACCCCCTTCCACACTTGGCGGGATATCATGATTGGTGTCAAAAGTTGCGTGACACCATAAGCTTTCAAATGACACATCGCCTGACCCTGGTCCAGGTCCCGTTTTCGAGTAATGGGCGTTTTTCAGGTTTAAGTTAGTGTGAAAAATCAACAAAAATAATTTTTTCAACCCTTCGACCGTGTCAGAGACCCCCTTCCACACTTGGCGGGATATCATGATTGGTGTCAAAAGGTGCGTGACACCATAAGCTTTCAAATGACACATCGCCTGACCCTGGTCCAGGTCCCGTTTTCGAGTAATGGGCGTTTTTCAGGTTTAAGTTAGTGTCAAAAATCAACAAAAATAATTTTTTCAACCCTTCGACCGTGTCAGAGACCCCCTTCCACACTTCGCGGGATATCATGATTGGTGTCAAAAGTTGCGTGACACCATAAGCTTTCAAATGACACATCGCCTGACCCTGGTCCAGGTCCCGTTTTCGAGTAATGGGCGTTTTTCAGGTTTAAGTTTGTGTCAAAAATCAACAAAAATAATTTTTTCAACCCTTCGACCGTGTCAGAGACCCCCTTCCACACTTCGCGGGATATCATGATTGGTGTCAAAAGTTGCGTGACACCATAAGCTTTCAAATGACACATCGCCTGACCCTGGTCAAGGTCCCGTTTTCGAGTAATGGGCGTTTTTCAGGTTTAAGTTAGTGTCAAAAATCAACAAAAATAATTTTTTCAACCCTTCGACCGTGTCAGAGACCCCCTTCCACACTTCGCGGGATATCATGATTGGTGTCAAAAGTTGCGTGACACCATAAGCTTTCAAATGACTTATCGCCTGACACTGGTCCAGGTCCCGTTTTCGAGTAATGGGCGTTTTTCAGGTTTAAGTTAGTGTCAAAAATCAACAAAAATAATTTTTTCAACCCTTCGACCGTGTCAGAGACCCCCTTCCACACTTGGCGGGATATCATGATTAGTGTCAAAAGTTGCGTGACACCATAAGCTTTCAAATGACACATCGCCTGACCCTGGTCCAGGTCCCGTTTTCGAGTAATGGGCGTTTTTCAGGTTTAAGTTAGTGTCAAAAATCAACAAAAATAATTTTTTCAACCCTTCGACCGTGTCAGAGACCCCCTTCCACACTTGGCGGGATATCATGATTGGTGTCAAAAGTTGTGTGACACCATAAGCTTTCAAATGACACATCGCCTGACCCTGGTCCAGGTTCCGTTTTCGAGTAATGGGCGTTTTTCAGGTTTAAGTTAGTGTGAAAAATCAACAAAAATAATTTTTTCAACCCTTCGACCGTGTCAGAGACCCCCTTCCACACTTGGCGGGATATCATGATTGGTGTCAAAAGTTGCGTGACACCATAAGCTTTCAAATGACTTATCGCCTGACACTGGTCCAGGTCCCGTTTTCGAGTAATGGGCGTTTTTCAGGTTTAAGTTAGTGTCAAAAATCAACAAAAATAATTTTTTCAACCCTTCGACCGTGTCAGAGACCCCCTTCCACACTTGGCGGGATATCATGATTGGTGTCAAAAGTTGCGTGACACCATAAGCTTTCAAATGTCACATCGCCTGACCATGGTCTAGGTCCCGTTTTCGAGTAATGGGCGTTTTTCAGGTTTAAGTTAGTGTCAAAAATCAACAAAAATAATTTTTTCAACCCTTCGACCGTGTCAGAGACCCCCTTCCACACTTGGCGGGATATCATGATTGGTGTCAAAAGTTGTGTGACACCATAAGCTTTCAAATGACACATCGCCTGACCCTGGTCCAGGTTCCGTTTTCGAGTAATGGGCGTTTTTCAGGTTTAAGTTAGTGTGAAAAATCAACAAAAATAATTTTTTCAACCCTTCGACCGTGTCAGAGACCCCCTTCCACACTTGGCGGGATATCATGATTGGTGTCAAAAGTTGCGTGACACCATAAGCTTTCAAATGACACATCGCCTGACCCTGGTCCAGGTCCCGTTTTCGAGTAATGGGCGTTTTTCAGGTTTAAGTTAGTGTCAAAAATCAACAAAAATAATTTTTTCAACCCTTCGACCGTGTCAGAGACCCCCTTCCACACTTGGCGGGATATCATGATTGGTGTCAAAAGTTGTGTGACACCATAAGCTTTCAAATGACACATCGCCTGACCCTGGTCCAGGTTCCGTTTTCGAGTAATGGGCGTTTTTCAGGTTTAAGTTAGTGTCAAAAATCAACAAAAATAATTTTTTCAACCCTTCGACCGTGTCAGAGACCCCCTTCCACACTTGGCGGGATATCATGATTGGTGTCAAAAGTTGCGTGACACCATAAGCTTTCAAATGACTTATCGCCTGACCCTGGTCCAGGTCCCGTTTTCGAGTAATGGGCGTTTTTCAGGTTTAAGTTGGTGTCAAAAATCAACAAAAATAATTTTTTCAACCCTTCGACCGTGTCAGAGACCCCCTTCCACACTTGGCGGGATATCATGATTGGTGTCAAAAGTTGCGTGACACCATAAGCTTTCAAATGACTTATCGGCTGACCCTGGTCCAGGTCCCGTTTACGAGTAATGGGCGTTTTTCAGGTTTAAGTTGGTGTCAAAAATCAACAAAAATAATTTTTTCAACCCTTCGACCGTGTCAGAGACCCCCTTCCACACTTGGCGGGATATCATGATTGGTGTCAAAAGTTGCGTGACACCATAAGCTTTCAAATGACTTATCGCCTGACCCTGGTCCAGGTCCCGTTTTCGAGTAATGGGCGTTTTTCAGGTTTAAGTTGGTGTCAAAAATCAACAAAAATAATTTTTTCAACCCTTCGACCGTGTCAGAGACCCCCTTCCACACTTGGCGGGATATCATGATTGGTGTCAAAAGTTGCGTGACACCATAAGCTTTCAAATGACTTATCGGCTGACCCTGGTCCAGGTCCCGTTTACGAGTAATGGGCGTTTTTCAGGTTTAAGTTGGTGTCAAAAATCAACAAAAATAATTTTTTCAACCCTTCGACCGTGTCAGAGACCCCCTTCCACACTTTGCGGGATACCATGATTGGTGTCAAAAGTTGCGTGACACCATAAGCTTTCAAATGACACATCGCCTGACCCTGGTCCAGGTCCCGTTTTCGAGTAATGGGCGTTTTTCAGGTTTAAGTTAGGGTGAAAAATCAACAAAAATAATTTTTTCAACCCTTCGACCGTGTCAGAGACCCCCTTCCACACTTGGCGGGATATCATGATTGGTGTCAAAAGTTGCGTGACACCATAAGCTTTCAAATGACACATCGCCTGACCCTGGTCCAGGTCCCGTTTTCGAGTAATGGGCGTTTTTCAGGTTTAAGTTAGTGTCAAAAATCAACAAAAATAATTTTTTCAACCCTTCGACCGTGTCAGAGACCCCCTTCCACACTTCGCGGGATATCATGATTGGTGTCAAAAGTTGCGTGACACCATAAGCTTTCAAATGACTTATCGCCTGACCCTGGTCCAGGTCCCGTTTTCGAGTAATGGGCGTTTTTCAGGTTTAAGTTAGTGTCAAAAATCAACAAAAATAATTTTTTCAACCCTTCGACCGTGTCAGAGACCCCCTTCCACACTTGGCGGGATATCATGATTGGTGTCAAAAGTTGCGTGACACCATAAGCTTTCAAATGACTTATCGGCTGACCCTGGTCCAGGTCCCGTTTACGAGTAATGGGCGTTTTTCAGGTTTAAGTTGGTGTCAAAAATCAACAAAAATAATTTTTTCAACCCTTCGACCGTGTCAGAGACCCCCTTCCACACTTTGCGGGATACCATGATTGGTGTCAAAAGTTGCGTGACACCATAAGCTTTCAAATGACACATCGCCTGACCCTGGTCCAGGTCCCGTTTTCGAGTAATGGGCGTTTTTCAGGTTTAAGTTAGTGTCAAAAATCAACAAAAATAATTTTTTCAACCCTTCGACCGTGTCAGAGACCCCCTTCCACACTTGGCGGGATATCATGATTGGTGTCAAAAGTTGCGTGACACCATAAGCTTTCAAATGACACATCGCCTGACCCTGGTCCAGGTCCCGTTTTCGAGTAATGGGCGTTTTTCAGGTTTAAGTTAGTGTGAAAAATCAACAAAAATAATTTTTTCAACCCTTCGACCGTGTCAGAGACCCCCTTCCACACTTGGCGGGATATCATGATTGGTGTCAAAAGTTGCGTGACACCATAAGCTTTCAAATGACACATCGCCTGACCCTGGTCCAGGTCCCGTTTTCGAGTAATGGGCGTTTTTCAGGTTTAAGTTAGTGTCAAAAATCAACAAAAATAATTTTTTCAACCCTTCGACCGTGTCAGAGACCCCCTTCCACACTTCGCGGGATATCATGATTGGTGTCAAAAGTTGCGTGACACCATAAGCTTTCAAATGACACATCGCCTGACCCTGGTCCAGGTCCCGTTTTCGAGTAATGGGCGTTTTTCAGGTTTAAGTTTGTGTCAAAAATCAACAAAAATAATTTTTTCAACCCTTCGACCGTGTCAGAGACCCCCTTCCACACTTCGCGGGATATCATGATTGGTGTCAAAAGTTGCGTGACACCATAAGCTTTCAAATGACTCATCGCCTGACCCTGGTCCAGGTCCCGTTTTCGAGTAATGGGCGTTTTTCAGGTTTAAGTTAGTGTCAAAAATCAACAAAAATAATTTTTTCAACCCTTCGACCGTGTCAGAGACCCCCTTCCACACTTGGCGGGATATCATGATTGGTGTCAAAAGTTGCGTGACACCATAAGCTTTCAAATGACTTATCGCCTGACACTGGTCCAGGTCCCGTTTTCGAGTAATGGGCGTTTTTCAGCTTTAAGTTAGTGTCAAAAATCAACAAAAATAATTTTTTCAACCCTTCGACCGTGTCAGAGCCCCCTTCCACACTTGGCGGGATATCATGATTGGTGTCAAAAGTTGCGTGACACCATAAGCTTTCAAATGACACATCGCCTGACCCTGGTCCAGGTCCCGTTTTCGAGTAATGGGCGTTTTTCAGGTTTAAGTTAGTGTCAAAAATCAACAAAAATAATTTTTTCAACCCTTCGACCGTGTCAGAGACCCCCTTCCACACTTGGCGGGATATCATGATTGGTGTCAAAAGTTGTGTGACCCCATAAGCTTTCAAATGACACATCGCCTGACCCTGGTCCAGGTTCCGTTTTCGAGTAATGGGCGTTTTTCAGGTTTAAGTTAGTGTGAAAAATCAACAAAAATAATTTTTTCAACCCTTCGACCGTGTCAGAGACCCCCTTCCACACTTGGCGGGATATCATGATTGGTGTCAAAAGTTGCGTGACACCATAAGCTTTCAAATGACACATCGCCTGACCCTGGTCCAGGTCCCGTTTTCGAGTAATGGGCGTTTTTCAGGTTTAAGTTAGTGTCAAAAATCAACAAAAATAATTTTTTCAACCCTTCGACCGTGTCAGAGACCCCCTTCCACACTTCGCGGGATACCATGATTGGTGTCAAAAGTTGTGTGACACCATAAGCTTTCAAATGACACATCGCCTGACCCTGGTCCAGGTTCCGTTTTCGAGTAATGGGCGTTTTTCAGGTTTAAGTTAGTGTCAAAAATCAACAAAAATAATTTTTTCAACCCTTCGACCGTGTCAGAGACCCCCTTCCACACTTGGCGGGATATCATGATTGGTGTCAAAAGTTGCGTGACACCATAAGCTTTCAAATGACTTATCGCCTGACCCTGGTCCAGGTCCCGTTTTCGAGTAATGGGCGTTTTTCAGGTTTAAGTTGGTGTCAAAAATCAACAAAAATAATTTTTTCAACCCTTCGACCGTGTCAGAGACCCCCTTCCACACTTGGCGGGATATCATGATTGGTGTCAAAAGTTGCGTGACACCATAAGCTTTCAAATGACTTATCGGCTGACCCTGGTCCAGGTCCCGTTTACGAGTAATGGGCGTTTTTCAGGTTTAAGTTGGTGTCAAAAATCAACAAAAATAATTTTTTCAACCCTTC
Source organism: Leucozona laternaria (assembly GCA_932273885.2). NCBI lineage: Eukaryota > Metazoa > Arthropoda > Insecta > Diptera > Syrphidae > Leucozona > Leucozona laternaria. The sequence continues at coordinate 50,771,417 of OW026369.1, read as the reverse complement.
GACCGTGTCAGAGACCCCCTTCCACACTTTGCGGGATACCATGATTGGTGTCAAAAGTTGCGTGACACCATAAGCTTTCAAATGACACATCGCCTGACCCTGGTCCAGGTCCCGTTTTCGAGTAATGGGCGTTTTTCAGGTTTAAGTTAGTGTCAAAAATCAACAAAAATAATTTTTTCAACCCTTCGACCGTGTCAGAGACCCCCTTCCACACTTCGCGGGATATCATGATTGGTGTCAAAAGTTGCGTGACACCATAAGCTTTCAAATGACTTATCGCCTGACACTGGTCCAGGTCCCGTTTTCGAGTAATGGGCGTTTTTCAGGTTTAAGTTAGTGTCAAAAATCAACAAAAATAATTTTTTCAACCCTTCGACCGTGTCAGAGACCCCCTTCCACACTTTGCGGGATACCATGATTGGTGTCAAAAGTTGCGTGACACCATAAGCTTTCAAATGACACATCGCCTGACCCTGGTCCAGGTCCCGTTTTCGAGTAATGGGCGTTTTTCAGGTTTAAGTTAGTGTCAAAAATCAACAAAAATAATTTTTTCAACCCTTCCACCGTGTCAGAGACCCCCTTCCCCACTTTGCGGGATATCATGATTGTTGTCAAAAGTTGCGTGACACCATAAGCTTTCAAATGACACATCGCCTGACCCTGGTCCAGGTCCCGTTTTCGAGTAATGGGCGTTTTTCAGGTTTAAGTTAGTGTGAAAAATCAACAAAAATAATTTTTTCAACCCTTCGACCGTGTCAGAGACCCCCTTCCACACTTGGCGGGATATCATGATTGGTGTCAAAAGTTGCGTGACACCATAAGCTTTCAAATGACACATCGCCTGACCCTGGTCCAGGTCCCGTTTTCGAGTAATGGGCGTTTTTCAGGTTTAAGTTAGTGTCAAAAATCAACAAAAATAATTTTTTCAACCCTTCGACCGTGTCAGAGACCCCCTTCCACACTTGGCGGGATACCATGATTGGTGTCAAAAGTTGCGTGACACCATAAGCTTTCAAATGACACATCGCCTGACCCTGGTCCAGGTCCCGTTTTCGAGTAATGGGTGTTTTTCAGGTTTAAGTTAGTGTGAAAAATCAACAAAAATAATTTTTTCAACCCTTCGACCGTGTCAGAGACCCCCTTCCACACTTGGCGGGATATCATGATTGATGTCAAAAGTTGCGTGACACCATAAGCTTTCAAATGACACATCGCCTGACCCTGGTCCAGGTCCCGTTTTCGAGTAATGGGCGTTTTTCAGGTTTAAGTTAGTGTCAAAAATCAACAAAAATAATTTTTTCAACCCTTCGACCGTGTCAGAGACCCCCTTCCACACTTGGCGGGATATCATGATTGGTGTCAAAAGTTGTGTGACACCATAAGCTTTCAAATGACACATCGCCTGACCCTGGTCCAGGACCCGTTTTCGAGTAATGGGCGTTTTTCAGGTTTAAGTTGGTGTCAAAAATCAACAAAAATAATTTTTTCAACCCTTCGACCGTGTCAGAGACCCCCTTCCACACTTTGCGGGATACCATGATTGGTGTCAAAAGTTGCGTGACACCATAAGCTTTCAAATGACACATCGCCTGACCCTGGTCCAGGTCCCGTTTTCGAGTAATGGGCGTTTTTCAGGTTTAAGTTAGTGTCAAAAATCAACAAAAATAATTTTTTCAACCCTTCGACCGTGTCAGAGACCCCCTTCCACACTTCGCGGGATATCATGATTGGTGTCAAAAGTTGCGTGACACCATAAGCTTTCAAATGACACATCGCCTGACCCTAATCCAGGTCCCGTTTTCGAGTAATGGGCGTTTTTCAGGTTTAAGTTAGTGTCAAAAATCAACAAAAATAATTTTTTCAACCCTTCGACCGTGTCAGAGACCCCCTTCCAACACTTGGCGGGATATCATGATTGGTGTCAAAAGTTGCGTGACACCATAAGCTTTCAAATGACACATAGCCTGACCCTGGTCCAGGTCCCGTTTTCGAGTAATGGGCGTTTTTCAGGTTTAAGTTTGTGTCAAAAATCAACAAAAATAATTTTTTCAACCCTTCGACCGTGTCAGAGACCCCCTTCCACACTTCGCGGGATATCATGATTGGTGTCAAAAGTTGCGTGACACCATAAGCTTTCAAATGACATATCGCCTGACCCTGGTCCAGGTCCCGTTTTCGAGTAATGGGCGTTTTTCAGGTTTAAGTTAGTGTCAAAAATCAACAAAAATAATTTTTTCAACCCTTCGACCGTGTCAGAGACCCCCTTCCACACTTCGCGGGATACCATGATTGGTGTCAAAAGTTGTGTGACACCATAAGCTTTCAAATGACACATCGCCTGACCCTGGTCCAGGTCCCGTTTTCGAGTAATGGGCGTTTTTCAGGTTTAAGTTAGTGTGAAAAATCAACAACAATAATTTTTTCAACCCTTCGACCGTGTCAGAGACCCCCTTCCACACTTGGCGGGATATCATGATTGGTGTCAAAAGTTGCGTGACACCATAAGCTTTCAAATGACACATCGCCTGACCCTGGTCCAGGTCCCGTTTTCGAGTAATGGGCGTTTTTCAGGTTTAAGTTAGTGTCAAAAATCAACAAAAATAATTTTTTCAACCCTTCGACCGTGTCAGAGACCCCCTTCCACACTTCGCGGGATATCATGATTGGTGTCAAAAGTTGCGTGACACCATAAGCTTTCAAATGACACATCGCCTGACACTGGTCCAGGTCCCGTTTTCGAGTAATGGGCGTTTTTCAGGTTTAAGTTAGTGTCAAAAATCAACAAAAATAATTTTTTCAACCCTTCGACCGTGTCAGAGACCCCCTTCCACACTTGGCGGGATATCATGATTGGTGTCAAAAGTTGCGTGACACCATAAGCTTTCAAATGACTTATCGGCTGACCCTGGTCCAGGTCCCGTTTACGAGTAATGGGCGTTTTTCAGGTTTAAGTTGGTGTCAAAAATCAACAAAAATAATTTTTTCAACCCTTCGACCGTGTCAGAGACCCCCTTCCACACTTTGCGGGATACCATGATTGGTGTCAAAAGTTGCGTGACACCATAAGCTTTCAAATGACACATCGCCTGACCCTGGTCCAGGTCCCGTTTTCGAGTAATGGGCGTTTTTCAGGTTTAAGTTAGTGTCAAAAATCAACAAAAATAATTTTTTCAACCCTTCGACCGTGTCAGAGACCCCCTTCCACACTTGGCGGGATATCATGATTGGTGTCAAAAGTTGCGTGACACCATAAGCTTTCAAATGACACATCGCCTGACCCTGGTCCAGGTCCCGTTTTCGAGTAATGGGCGTTTTTCAGGTTTAAGTTAGTGTGAAAAATCAACAAAAATAATTTTTTCAACCCTTCGACCGTGTCAGAGACCCCCTTCCACACTTGGCGGGATATCATGATTGGTGTCAAAAGTTGCGTGACACCATAAGCTTTCAAATGACACATCGCCTGACCCTGGTTCAGGTCCCGTTTTCGAGTAATGGGCGTTTTTCAGGTTTAAGTTAGTGTCAAAAATCAACAAAAATAATTTTTTCAACCCTTCGACCGTGTCAGAGACCCCCTTCCACACTTCGCGGGATATCATGATTGGTGTCAAAAGTTGCGTGACACCATAAGCTTTCAAATGACACATCGCCTGACCCTGGTCCAGGTCCCGTTTTCGAGTAATGGGCGTTTTTCAGGTTTAAGTTTGTGTCAAAAATCAACAAAAATAATTTTTTCAACCCTTCGACCGTGTCAGAGACCCCCTTCCACACTTCGCGGGATATCATGATTGGTGTCAAAAGTTGCGTGACACCATAAGCTTTCAAATGACTCATCGCCTGACCCTGGTCCAGGTCCCGTTTTCGAGTAATGGGCGTTTTTCAGGTTTAAGTTAGTGTCAAAAATCAACAAAAATAATTTTTTCAACCCTTCGACCGTGTCAGAGACCCCCTTCCACACTTGGCGCGATATCATTATTGGTGTCAAAAGTTGCGTGACACCATAAGCTTTCAAATGACACATCGCCTGACCCTGGTCCAGGTCCCGTTTTCGAGTAATGGGCGTTTTTCAGGTTTAAGTTAGTGTCAAAAATCAACAAAAATTCAACCCTTCGACCTTGTCAGAGACCCCCTTCCACACTTGGCGGGATATCATGATTGGTGTCAAAAGTTGCGTGACACCATAAGCTTTCAAATGACACATCGCCTGACCCTGGTCCAGGTCCCGTTTTCGAGTAATGGGTGTTTTTCAGGTTTAAGTTAGTGTGAAAAATCAACAAAAATAATTTTTTCAACCCTTCGACCGTGTCAGAGACCCCCTTCCACACTTGGCGGGATATCATGATTGGTGTCAAAAGTTGTGTGACACCATAAGCTTTCAAATGACACATCGCCTGACCCTGGTCCAGGACCCGTTTTCGAGTAATGGGCGTTTTTCAGGTTTAAGTTGGTGTCAAAAATCAACAAAAATAATTTTTTCAACCCTTCGACCGTGTCAGAGACCCCCTTCCACACTTTGCGGGATACCATGATTGGTGTCAAAAGTTGCGTGACACCATAAGCTTTCAAATGACACATCGCCTGACCCTGGTCCAGGTCCCGTTTTCGAGTAATGGGCGTTTTTCAGGTTTAAGTTAGTGTCAAAAATCAACAAAAATAATTTTTTCAACCCTTCGACCGTGTCCCCTTCCAACACTTGGCGGGATATCATGATTGGTGTCAAAAGTTGCGTGACACCATAAGCTTTCAAATGACACATCGCCTGACCCTGGTCCAGGTCCCGTTTTCGAGTAATGGGCGTTTTTCAGGTTTAAGTTTGTGTCAAAAATCAACAAAAATAATTTTTTCAACCCTTCGACCGTGTCAGAGACCCCCTTCCACACTTGGCGGGATATCATGATTGGTGTCAAAAGTTGCGTGACACCATAAGCTTTCAAATGACATATCGCCTGACCCTGGTCCAGGTCCCGTTTTCGAGTAATGGGCGTTTTTCAGGTTTAAGTTAGTGTCAAAAATCAACAAAAATAATTTTTTCAACCCTTCGACCGTGTCAGAGACCCCCTTCCACACTTCGCGGGATACCATGATTGGTGTCAAAAGTTGTGTGACACCATAAGCTTTCAAATGACACATCGCCTGACCCTGGTCCAGGTTCCGTTTTCGAGTAATGGGCGTTTTTCAGGTTTAAGTTAGTGTCAAAAATCAACAAAAATAATTTTTTCAACCCTTCGACCGTGTCAGAGACCCCCTTCCACACTTGGCGGGATATCATGATTGGTGTCAAAAGTTGCGTGACACCATAAGCTTTCAAATGACATATCGCCTGACCCTGGTCCAGGTCCCGTTTTCGAGTAATGGGCGTTTTTCAGGTTTAAGTTGGTGTCAAAAATCAACAAAAATAATTTTTTCAACCCTTCGACCGTGTCAGAGACCCCCTTCCACACTTGGCGGGATATCATGATTGGTGTCAAAAGTTGCGTGACACCATAAGCTTTCAAATGATTTATCGGCTGACCCTGGTCCAGGTCCCGTTTACGAGTAATGGGCGTTTTTCAGGTTTAAGTTGGTGTCAAAAATCAACAAAAATAATTTTTTCAACCCTTCGACCGTGTCAGAGACCCCCTTCCACACTTTGCGGGATACCATGATTGGTGTCAAAAGTTGCGTGACACCATAAGCTTTCAAATGACACATCGCCTGACCCTGGTCCAGGTCCCGTTTTCGAGTAATGGGCGTTTTTCAGGTTTAAGTTAGTGTGAAAAATCAACAAAAATAATTTTTTCAACCCTTCGACCGTGTCAGAGACCCCCTTCCACACTTGGCGGGATATCATGATTGGTGTCAAAAGTTGCGTGACACCATAAGCTTTCAAATGACACATCGCCTGACCCTGGTCCAGGTCCCGTTTTCGAGTAATGGGCGTTTTTCAGGTTTAAGTTAGTGTCAAAAATCAACAAAAATAATTTTTTCAACCCTTCGACCGTGTCAGAGACCCCCTTCCACACTTTGCGGGATATCATGATTGGTGTCAAAAGTTGCGTGACACCATAAGCTTTCAAATGACACATCGCCTGACCCTGGTCCAGGTCCCGTTTTCGAGTAATGGGCGTTTTTCAGGTTTAAGTTTGTGTCAAAAATCAACAAAAATAATTTTTTCAACCCTTCGACCGTGTCAGGGACCCCCTTCCACACTTCGCGGGATATCATGATTGGTGTCAAAAGTTGCGTGACACCATAAGCTTTCAAATGACACATCGCCTGACCCTGGTCCAGGTCCCGTTTTCGAGTAATGGGCGTTTTTCAGGTTTAAGTTAGTGTCAAAAATCAACAAAAATAATTTTTTCAACCCTTCGACCGTGTCAGAGACCCCCTTCCACACTTGGCGGGATATCATGATTGGTGTCAAAAGTTGTGTGACACCATAAGCTTTCAAATGACACATCGCCTGACCCTGGTCCAGGTTCCGTTTTCGAGTAATGGGCGTTTTTCAGGTTTAAGTTAGTGTGAAAAATCAACAAAAATAATTTTTTCAACCCTTCGACCGTGTCAGAGACCCCCTTCCACACTTCGCGGGATATCATGATTGGTGTCAAAAGTTGCGTGACACCATAAGCTTTCAAATGACTTATCGCCTGACCCTGGTCCAGGTCCCGTTTTCGAGTAATGGGCGTTTTTCAGGTTTAAGTTAGTGTCAAAAATCAACAAAAATAATTTTTTCAACCCTTCGACCGTGTCAGAGACCCCCTTCCACACTTGGCGGGATATCATGATTGGTGTCAAAAGTTGTGTGACACCATAAGCTTTCAAATGACACATCGCCTGACCCTGGTCTAGGTTCCGTTTTCGAGTAATGGGCGTTTTTCAGGTTTAAGTTAGTGTCAAAAATCAACAAAAATAATTTTTTCAACCCTTCGACCGTGTCAGAGACCCCCTTCCACACTTCGCGGGATATCATGATTGGTGTCAAAAGTTGCGTGACACCATAAGCTTTCAAATGACTTATCGCCTGACCCTGGTCCAGGTCCCGTTTTCGAGTAATGGGCGTTTTTCAGGTTTAAGTTTGTGTCAAAAATCAACAAAAATAATTTTTTCAACCCTTCGACCGTGTCAGAGACCCCTTCCACACTTCGCGGGATATCATGATTGGTGTCAAAAGTTGCGTGACACCATAAGCTTTCAAATGACACATCGCCTGACCCTGGTCCAGGTCCCGTTTTCGAGTAATGGGCGTTTTTCAGGTTTAAGTTATGTCGTTTTCGTTTGGATGTACGGAGTACTCCTTTTACACTCCTTTTTCACTCCTACTACTCCAAAAGCCTTCGATTGGCTGTTCCGAGTAATGTTTTCGGAGTGTTCTTCTGTCCCCAATTTCATTTTGGAGTAGATGAGGAACACACACATACATCTAAAGATTTTCGTTGGATTACTTGTCAAAAGTGATAAATACTTGAAGAAGCCATTTTGTTAAATGGCAGCTTTGGTAGTGTGTGTGTAAATTTAGGAAAGTCAGTGTTTTCATATTCGATTGGAATTGAAAAGGAGTACAATTTACCGAAAATCCAATCGAAAACGACATTAGTGTCAAAAATCAACAAAAATAATTTTTTCAACCCTTCGACCGTGTCAGAGACCCCCTTCCACACTTCGCGGGATATCATGATTGGTGTCAAAAGTTGCGTGACACCATAAGCTTTCAAATGACACATCGCCTGACCCTGGTCCAGGTCCCGTTTTCGAGTAATGGGCGTTTTTCAGGTTTAAGTTAGTGTCAAAGATCAACAAAAATAATTTTTTCAACCCTTCGACTGTGTCAGAGACCCCCTTCCACACTTCGCGGGATATCATGATTGGTGTCAAAAGTTGCGTGACACCATAAGCTTTCAAATGACACATCGCCTGACCCTGGTCCTGGTCCCGTTTTCGAGTAATGGGCGCTTTTCAGGTTTAAGTTAGTGTCAAAAATCAACAAAAATAATTTTTTCAACCCTTCGACCGTGTCAGAGACCCCCTTCCACACTTCGCGGGATATCATGATTGGTATCAAAAGTTGCGTGACACCATAAGCTTTCAAATGACACATCGCCTGACCCTGGTGCTGGTCCCGTTTTCGAGTAATGGGCGCTTTTCAGGTTTAAGTTAGTGTCAAAAATCAACAAAAATAATTTTTTCAACCCTTCGACCGTGTCAGAGACCCCCTTCCACACTTCGCGGGATATCATGATTGGTGTCAAAAGTTGTGTGACACCATAAGCTTTCAAATGACACATCGCCTGACCCTAGTTCAGGTTCTGTTTTCGAGTAATGGGCGTTTTTCAGGTTTAAGTTAGTGTCAAAAATCAACAAAAATAATTTTTTCAACCCTTCGACCGTGTCAGAGACCCCCTTCCACACTTGGCGGGATATCATGATTGGTGTCAAAAGTTGCGTGACACCATAAGCTTTTGAATGACACATCGGCTGACCCTGGTCCAGGTCCCGTTTTCGAGTAATGGGCGTTTTTCAGGTTTCAGTTAGTTTCAAAAATCAACAAAAATAATTTTTTCAACCCTTCGACCGTGTCAGAGACCCCCTTCCACACTTGGCGGGATATCATGATTGGTGTCAAAAGTTGCGTGACACCATAAGCTTTCAAATGACACATCGCCTGACCCTGGTCCAGGTCCCGTTTTCGAGTAATGGGCGTTTTTCAGGTTTAAGTTAGTGTGAAAAATCAACAAAAATAATTTTTTCAACCCTTCGACCGTGTCAGAGACCCCCTTCCACACTTCGCGGGATATCATGATTGGTGTCAAAAGTTGCGTGACACCATAAGCTTTCAAATGACACATCGCCTGACCCTGGTCCAGGTCCCGTTTTCGAGTAATGGGCGTTTTTCAGGTTTAAGTTAGTGTCAAAAATCAACAAAAATAATTTTTTCAACCCTTCGACCGTGTCAGAGACCCCCTTCCACACTTCGCGGGATATCATGATTGGTGTAAAAAGTTGCGTGACACCATAAGCTTTCAAATGACACATCGCCTGACCCTGGTCCAGGTCCCGTTTTCGAGTAATGGGCGTTTTTCAGGTTTAAGTTAGTGTCAAAAATCAACAAAAATAATTTTTTCAACCCTTCGACCTTGTCAGAGACCCCCTTCCACACTTCGCGGGATATCATGATTAGTGTCAAAAGTTGCGTGACACCATAAGCTTTCAAATGACACATCGCCTGACCCTGGTGCAGGTCCCGTTTTCGAGTAATGGGCGTTTTTCAGGTTTAAGTTAGTGTCAAAAATCAACATAAATAATTTTTTCAACCCTTCGACCGTGTCAGAGACCCCCTTCCACACTTCGCGGGATATCATGATTGATGTCAAAAGTTGCGTGACACCATAAGCTTTCAGATGACACATCGCCTGACCCTGGTCCAGGTCCCGTTTTCGAGTAATGGGCGTTTTTCAGGTTTAAGTTAGTGTCAAAAATCAACAAAAATAATTTTTTCAACCCTTCGACCGTGTCAGAGACCCCCTTCCACACTTGGCGGGATATCATGATTGATGTCAAAAGTTGCGTGACACCATAACCTTTCAAATGACACATCGCCTGACCCTGGTCCAGTTCCCGTTTTCGAGTAATGGGCGTTTTTCAGGTTTAAGTTAGTGTCAAAAATCAACAAAAATAATTTTTTCAACCCTTCGACCGTGTCAGAGACCCCTTCCACACTTCGCGGGATATCATGATTGGTGTCAAAAGTTGCGTGACACCATAAGCTTTCAAATGACTTATCGCCTGACCCTGGTCCAGGTCCCGTTTTCGAGTAATGGGCGTTTTTCAGGTTTAAGTTGGTGTCAAAAATTAACAAAAATAATTTTTTCAACCCTTCGACCGTGTCAGAGACCCCCTTCCACACTTGGCGGGATATCATGATTGGTGTCAAAAGTTGCGTGACACCATAAGCTTTCAAATGACTTATCGCCTGACCCTGGTCCAGGTCCCGTTTTCGAGTAATGGGCGTTTTTCAGGTTTAAGTTGGTGTCAAAAATTAACAAAAATAATTTTTTCAACCCTTCGACCGTGTCAGAGACCCCTTCCACACTTCGCGGGATATCATGATTGGTGTCAAAAGTTGCGTGACACCATAAGCTTTCAAATGACTTATCGCCTGACCCTGGTCCAGGTCCCGTTTTCGAGTAATGGGCGTTTTTCAGGTTTAAGTTGGTGTCAAAAATTAACAAAAATAATTTTTTCAACCCTTCGACCGTGTCAGAGACCCCCTTCCACACTTGGCGGGATATCATGATTGGTGTCAAAAGTTGCGTGACACCATAAGCTTTCAAATGACACATCGCCTGACCCTGGTCCAGGTCCCGTTTTCGAGTAATGGGCGTTTTTAAGGTTTAAGTTGGTGTCAAAAATTAACAAAAATAATTTTTTCAACCCTTCGACCGTGTCAGAGACCCCTTCCACACTTCGCGGGATATCATGATTGGTGTCAAAAGTTGCGTGACACCATAAGCTTTCAAATGACTTATCGCCTGACCCTGGTCCAGGTCCCGTTTTCGAGTAATGGGCGTTTTTCAGGTTTAAGTTGGTGTCAAAAATTAACAAAAATAATTTTTTCAACCCTTCGACCGTGTCAGAGACCCCTTCCACACTTCGCGGGATATCATGATTGGTGTCAAAAGTTGCGTGACACCATAAGCTTTCAAATGACTTATCGCCTGACCCTGGTCCAGGTCCCGTTTTCGAGTAATGGGCGTTTTTCAGGTTTAAGTTTGTGTCAAAAATTAACAAAAATAATTTTTTCAACCCTTCGACCGTGTCAGAGACCCCTTCCACACTTCGCGGGATATCATGATTGGTGTCAAAAGTTGCGTGACACCATAAGCTTTCAAATGACTTATCGCCTGACCCTGGTCCAGGTCCCGTTTTCGAGTAATGGGCGTTTTTCAGGTTTAAGTTAGTGTCAAAAATCAACAAAAATAATTTTTTCAACCCTTCGACCGTGTCAGAGACCCCCTTCCACACTTCGCGGGATATCATGATTGGTGTCAAAAGTTGTGTGACACCATAAGCTTTCAAATGACACATCGCCTGACCCTGGTCCAGGTTCCGTTTTCGAGTAATGGGCGTTTTTCAGGTTTAAGTTAGTGTCAAAAATCAACAAAAATAATTTTTTCAACCCTTCGACCGTGTCAGAGACCCCCTTCCACACTTGGCGGGATATCATGATTGGTGTCAAAAGTTGCGTGACACCATAAGCTTTTGAATGACACATCGGCTGACCCTGGTCCAGGTCCCGTTTTCGAGTAATGGGCGTTTTTCAGGTTTCAGTTAGTTTCAAAAATCAACAAAAATAATTTTTTCAACCCTTCGACCGTGTCAGAGACCCCCTTCCACACTTGGCGGGATATCATGATTGATGTCAAAAGTTGCGTGACACCATAAGCTTTCAAATGACACATCGCCTGACCCTGGTCCAGGTCCCGTTTTCGAGTAATGGGCGTTTTTCAGGTTTAAGTTAGTGTGAAAAATCAACAAAAATAATTTTTTCAACCCTTCGACCGTGTCAGAGACCCCCTTCCACACTTCGCGGGATATCATGATTGGTGTCAAAAGTTGCGTGACACCATAAGCTTTCAAATGACACATCGCCTGACCCTGGTCCAGGTCCCGTTTTCGAGTAATGGGCGTTTTTCAGGTTTAAGTTAGTGTCAAAAATCAACAAAAATAATTTTTTCAACCCTTCGACCGTGTCAGAGACCCCCTTCCACACTTCGCGGGATATCATGATTGGTGTAAAAAGTTGCGTGACACCATAAGCTTTCAAATGACACATCGCCTGACCCTGGTCCAGGTCCCGTTTTCGAGTAATGGGCGTTTTTCAGGTTTAAGTTAGTGTCAAAAATCAACAAATATAATTTTTTCAACCCTTCGACCTTGTCAGAGACCCCCTTCCACACTTCGCGGGATATCATGATTAGTGTCAAAAGTTGCGTGACACCATAAGCTTTCAAATGACACATCGCCTGACCCTGGTGCAGGTCCCGTTTTCGAGTAATGGGCGTTTTTCAGGTTTAAGTTAGTGTCAAAAATCAACATAAATAATTTTTTCAACCCTTCGACCGTGTCAGAGACCCCCTTCCACACTTCGCGGGATATCATGATTGATGTCAAAAGTTGCGTGACACCATAAGCTTTCAAATGACACATCGCCTGACCCTGGTCCAGGTCCCGTTTTCGAGTAATGGGCGTTTTTCAGGTTTAAGTTAGTGTCAAAAATCAACAAAAATAATTTTTTCAACCCTTCGACCGTGTCAGAGACCCCCTTCCACACTTGGCGGGATATCATGATTGATGTCAAAAGTTGCGTGACACCATAACCTTTCAAATGACACATCGCCTGACCCTGGTCCAGGTCCCGTTTTCGAGTAATGGGCGTTTTTCAGGTTTCAGTTAGTTTCAAAAATCAACAAAAATAATTTTTTCAACCCTTCGACCGTGTCAGAGACCCCCTTCCACACTTCGCGGGATATCATGATTGGTGTTAAAAGTTGCGTGACACCATAAGCTTTCAAATGACACATCGCCTGACCCTGGTCCAGGTCCCGTTTTCGAGTAATGGGCGTTTTTCAGGTTTAAGTTAGTGTCAAAAATCAACAAAAATAATTTTTTCAACCCTTCGACCGTGTCAGAGACCCCTTCCACACTTCGCGGGATATCATGATTGGTGTCAAAAGTTGCGTGACACCATAAGCTTTCAAATGACTTATCGCCTGACCCTGGTCCAGGTCCCGTTTTCGAGTAATGGGCGTTTTTCAGGTTTAAGTTGGTGTCAAAAATTAACAAAAATAATTTTTTCAACCCTTCGACCGTGTCAGAGACCCCCTTCCACACTTGGCGGGATATCATGATTGGTGTCAAAAGTTGCGTGACACCATAAGCTTTCAAATGACTTATCGCCTGACCCTGGTCCAGGTCCCGTTTTCGAGTAATGGGCGTTTTTCAGGTTTAAGTTGGTGTCAAAAATTAACAAAAATAATTTTTTCAACCCTTCGACCGTGTCAGAGACCCCTTCCACACTTCGCGGGATATCATGATTGGTGTCAAAAGTTGCGTGACACCATAAGCTCTCAAATGACTTATCGCCTGACCCTGGTCCAGGTCCCGTTTTCGAGTAATGGGCGTTTTTCAGGTTTAAGTTGGTGTCAAAAATTAACAAAAATAATTTTTTCAACCCTTCGACCGTGTCAGAGACCCCCTTCCACACTTGGCGGGATATCATGATTGGTGTCAAAAGTTGCGTGACACCATAAGCTTTCAAATGACACATCGCCTGACCCTGGTCCAGGTCCCGTTTTCGAGTAATGGGCGTTTTTCAGGTTTAAGTTGGTGTCAAAAATTAACAAAAATAATTTTTTCAACCCTTCGACCGTGTCAGAGACCCCTTCCACACTTCGCGGGATATCATGATTGGTGTCAAAAGTTGCGTGACACCATAAGCTTTCAAATGACTTATCGCCTGACCCTGGTCCAGGTCCCGTTTTCGAGTAATGGGCGTTTTTCAGGTTTAAGTTGGTGTCAAAAATTAACAAAAATAATTTTTTCAACCCTTCGACCGTGTCAGAGACCCCTTCCACACTTCGCGGGATATCATGATTGGTGTCAAAAGTTGCGTGACACCATAAGCTTTCAAATGACTTATCGCCTGACCCTGGTCCAGGTCCCGTTTTCGAGTAATGGGCGTTTTTCAGGTTTAAGTTGGTGTCAAAAATTAACAAAAATAATTTTTTCAACCCTTCGACCGTGTCAGAGACCCCCTTCCACACTTGGCGGGATATCATGATTGGTGTCAAAAGTTGCGTGACACCATAAGCTTTCAAATGACACATCGCCTGACCCTGGTCCAGGTCCCGTTTTCGAGTAATGGGCGTTTTTCAGGTTTAAGTTAGTGTCAAAAATCAACAAAAATAATTTTTTCAACCCTTCGACCGTGTCAGAGACCCCCTTCCACACTTCGCGGGATATCATGATTGGTGTCAAAAGTTGCGTGACACCATAAGCTTTCAAATGACACATCGCCTGACCCTGGTCCAGGTCCCGTTTTCGAGTAATGGGCGTTTTTCAGGTTTAAGTTAGTGTCAAAAATCAACAAAAATAATTTTTTCAACCCTTCGACCGTGTCAGAGACCCCCTTCCACACTTCGCGGGATATCATGATTGGTGTCAAAAGTTGCGTGACACCATAAGCTTTCAAATGACACATCGCCTGACCCTGGTCCAGGGCCCGTTTTTGAGTAATGGGCGCTTTTCAGGTTTAAGTTAGTGTCAAAAATCAACAAAAATAATTTTTTCAACCCTTCGACCGTGTCAGAGGCCCCCTTCCACACTTCGCGGGATATCATGATTGGTGTCAAAAGTTGCGTGATACCATAAGCTTTCAAATGACACATCGCCTGACCCTGGTCCAGGTCCCGTTTTCGAGTAATGGGCGTTTTTCAGGTTTAAGTTAGTGTCAAAAATCAACAAAAATATTTTTTTCAACCCTTCAACCGTGTCAGAGACCCCCTTCCACACTTCGCGGGATATCATGATTGGTGTCAAAAGTTGCGTGACACCATAAGCTTTCAAATGCCACATCGCCTGACCCTGGTCCAGGTCCCGTTTCCGAGAAATGGGCGTTTTTCAGGTTTAAGTTAGTGTCAAAAATCAACAAAAATAATTTTTTCAACCCTTCGACCGTGTCAGAGACCCCCTTCCACACTTCGCGGGATATCATGATTGGTGTCAAAAGTTGTGTGACACCATAAGCTTTCAAATGACACATCGCCTGACCCTGGTCCAGGTTCCGTTTTCGAGTAATGGGCGTTTTTCAGGTTTAAGTTAGTGTCAAAAATCAACAAAAATAATTTTTTCAACCCTTCGACCGTGTCAGAGACCCCCTTCCACACTTCGCGGGATATCATGATTAGTGTCAAAAGTTGCGTGACACCATAAGCTTTCAAATGACACATCGCCTGACCCTGGTCCAGGTCCCGTTTTCGAGTAATGGGCGTTTTTCAGGTTTAAGTTAGTGTCAAAAATCAACATAAATAATTTTTTCAACCCTTCGACCGTGTCAGAGACCCCCTTCCACACTTCGCGGGATATCATGATTGATGTCAAAAGTTGCGTGACACCATAAGCTTCCAAATGACACATCGCCTGACCCTGGTCCAGGTCCCGTTTTCGAGTAATGGGCGTTTTTCAGGTTTAAGTTAGTGTCAAAAATCAACAAAAATAATTTTTTCAACCCTTCGACCGTGTCAGAGACCCCCTTCCACACTTGGTGGGATATCATGATTGATGTCAAAAGTAGCGTGACACCATAAGCTTTCAAATGACACATCGCCTGACCCTGGTCCAGGTCCCGTTTTCGAGTAATGGGCGTTTTTCAGGTTTAAGTTAGTGTCAAAAATCAACAAAAATAATTTTTTCAACCCTTCGACCGTGTCAGAGACCCCCTTCCACACTTCGCGGGATATCATGATTGGTGTCAAAAGTTGCGTGACACCATAAGCTTTCAAATGACACATCGCCTGACCCTGGTCCAGGGCCCGTTTTTGAGTAATGGGCGCTTTTCAGGTTTAAGTTAGTGTCAAAAATCAACAAAAATAATTTTTTCAACCCTTCGACCGTGTCAGAGGCCCCCTTCCACACTTCGCGGGATATCATGATTGGTGTCAAAAGTTGCGTGACACCATAAGCTTTCAAATGACACATCGCCTGACCCTGGTCCAGGTCCCGTTTTCGAGTAATGGGCGTTTTTCAGGTTTAAGTTAGTGTCAAAAATCAACAAAAATAATTTTTTCAACCCTTCGACCGTGTCAGAGACCCCCTTCCACTCTTCGCGGGATATCATGATTGGTGTCAAAAGTTGCGTGACACCATAAGCTTTCAAATGACACATTGCCTGACCCTTGTCCAGGTCCCGTTTTCGAGTAATGGGCGTTTTTCAGGTTTAAGTTAGTGTCAAAAATCAACAAAAATAATTTTTTCAACCCTTCGACCGTGTCAGAGACCCCCTTCCACACTTGGCGGGATATCATGATTGGTGTCAAAAGTTGCGTGACACCATAAGCTTTTGAATGACACATCGCCTGACCCTGGTCCAGGTCCCGTTTTCGAGTAATGGGCGTTTTTCAGGTTTCAGTTAGTTTCAAAAATCAACAAAAATAATTTTTTCAACCCTTCGACCGTGTCAGAGACCCCCTTCCACACTTCGCGGGATATCATGATTGGTGTAAAAAGTTGCGTGACACCATAAGCTTTTAAATGACACATGGCCTGACCCTGGTCCAGGTCCCGTTTTCGAGTAATGGGCGTTTTTCAGGTTTAAGTTAGTGTCAAAAATCAACAAAAATATTTTTTTCAACCCTTCAACCGTGTCAGAGACCCCCTTCCACACTTCGCGGGATATCATGATTGGTGTCAAAAGTTGCGTGACACCATAAGCTTTCAAATGACACATCGCCTGACCCTGGTCCAGGTCCCGTTTTCGAGTAATGGGCGTTTTTCAGGTTTAAGTTAGTGTGAAAAATCAACAAAAATAATTTTTTCAACCCTTCGACCGTGTCAGAGACCCCCTTCCACACTTCGCGGGATATCATGATTGGTGTCAAAAGTTGCGTGACACCATAAGCTTTCAAATGACTTATCGCCTGACCCTGGTCCAGGTCCCGTTTTCGAGTAATGGGCGTTTTTCAGGTTTAAGTTAGTGTCAAAAATCAACAAAAATAATTTTTTCAACCCTTCGACCGTGTCAGAGACCCCCTTCCACACTTGGCGGGATATCATGATTGGTGTCAAAAGTTGCGTGACACCATAAGCTTTCAAATGACACATCGCCTGACCCTGGTCCAGGTCCCGTTTTCGAGTAATGGGCGTTTTTCAGGTTTAAGTTAGTGTTAAAAATCAACAAAAATAATTTTGTCAACCCTTCGACCGTGTCAGAGACCCCCTTCCACACTTCGCGGGATATCATGATTGGTGTCAAAAGTTGCGTGACACCATAAGCTTTCAAATGACACATCGCCTGACCCTCGTCCAGGTCCCGTTTTCGAGTAATGGGCGTTTTTCAGGTTTAAGTTAGTGTCAAAAATCAACAAAAATAATTTTTTCAACCCTTCGACCGTGTCAGAGACCCCCTTCCACACTTCGCGGGATATCATGATTGGTGTCAAAAGTTGCGTGACACCATAAGCTTTTGAATGACACATCGCCTGACCCTGGTCCAGGTCCCGTTTTCGAGTAATGGGCGTTTTTCAGGTTTCAGTTAGTTTCAAAAATCAACAAAAATAATTTTTTCAACCCTTCGACCGTGTCAGAGACCCCCTTCCACACTTCGCGGGATATCATGATTGGTGTAAAAAGTTGCGTGACACCATAAGCTTTTAAATGACACATCGCCTGACCCTGGTCCAGGTCCCGTTTTCGAGTAATGGGCGTTTTTCAGGTTTAAGTTAGTGTCAAAAATCAACAAAAATATTTTTTTCAACCCTTCGACCGTGTCAGAGACCCCCTTCCACACTTCGCGGGATATCATGATTGGTGTCAAAAGTTGCGTGACACCATAAGCTTTCAAATGACACATCGCCTGACCCTGGTCCAGGTCCCGTTTTCGAGTAATGGGCGTTTTTCAGGTTTAAGTTAGTGTCAAACATCAACAAAAATAATTTTTTCAACCCTTCGACCGTGTCAGAGACCCCCTTCCACACTTCGCGGGATATCATGATTGGTGTCAAAAGTTGCGTGACACCATAAGCTTTCAAATGACACATCGCCTGACCCTGGTCCAGGGCCCGTTTTTGAGTAATGGGCGTTTTTCAGGTTTAAGTTAATGTCAAAAATCAACAAAAATATTTTTTTCAACCCTTCAACCGTGTCAGAGACGCCCTTCCACACTTCGCGGGATATCATGATTGGTGTCAAAAGTTGCGTGACACCATAATCTTTCAAATGACACATCGCCTGACCCTGGTCCAGGTCCCGTTTTCGAGTAATGGGTGTTTTTCAGGTTTAAGTTAGTGTCAAAAATCAACAAAAATAATTTTTTCAACCCTTCGACCGTGTCAGAGACCCCCTTCCACACTTCGCGGGATATCATGATTGGTGTCAAAAGTTGCGTGACACCATAAGCTTTCAAATGACACATCGCCTGACCCTGGTCCAGGTCCCGTTTTCGAGTAATGGGCGTTTTTCAGGTTTAAGTTAGTGTCAAAAATCAACAAAAATAATTTTTTCAACCCTTCGACCGTGTCAGAGACCCCCTTCCACACTTGGCGGGATATCATGATTGGTGTCAAAAGTTGCGTGACACCATAAGCTTTCAAATGACACATCGCCTGACCCTGGTCCAGGTCCCGTTTTCGAGTAATGGGCGTTTTTCAGGTTTAAGTTAGTGTGAAAAATCAACAAAAATAATTTTGTCAACCCTTCGACCGTGTCAGAGACCCCCTTCCACACTTGGCGGGATATCATGATTGGTGTCAAAAGTTGCGTGACACCATAAGCTTTCAAATGACACATCGCCTGACCCTGGTCCAGGTCCCGTTTTCGAGTAATGGGCGTTTTTCAGGTTTAAGTTAGTGTCAAAAATCAACAAAAATAATTTTTTCAACCCTTCGACCGTGTCAGAGACCCCCTTCCACACTTCGCGGGATATCATGATTGGTGTAAAAAGTTGCGTGACACGATAAGCTTTCAAATGACACATCGCCTGACCCTGGTCCAGGTACCGTTTTCGAGTAATGGGCGTTTTTCAGGTTTAAGTTAGTGTCAAAAATCAACAAAAATAATTTTTTCAACCTTTCGACCGTGTCAGAGACCCCCTTCCACACTTCGCGGGATATCATGATTGGTGTCAAAAGTTGCGTGACACCATAAGCTTTCAAATGACACATCGCCTGACCCTGGTCCAGGTTCCGTTTTCGAGTAATGGGCGTTTTTCAGGTTTAAGTTAGTGTCAAAAATCAACAAAAATAATTTTTTCAACCCTTCACCGTGTCAGAGACCCCCTTCCACTCTTCGCGGGATATAATGATTGGTGTCAAAAGTTGCGTGACACCATAAGCTTTCAAATGACACATCGCCTGACCCTGGTCCAGGTCCCGTTTTCGAGTAATGGGCGTTTTTCAGGTTTAAGTTAGTGTCAAAAATCAACAAAAATAATTTTTTCAACCCTTCGACCGTGTCAGAGACCCCCTTCCACACTTCGCGGGATATCATGATTGGTGTCAAAAGTTGCGTGACACCATAAGCTTTCAAATGACACATCGCCTGACCCTGGTCCAGGTTCCGTTTTCGAGAAATGGGAGTTTTTCAGTTTTAAGTTAGTGTCAAAAATCAACAAAAATAATTTTTTCAACCCTTCGACCGTGTCAGAGACCCCCTTCCACACTTCGCGGGATATCATGATTGGTGTCAAAAGTTGCGTGACACCATAAGCTTTCAAATGACACATCGCCTGACCCTAGTTCAGGTCCCGTTTTCGAGTAATGGGCGTTTTTCAGGTTTAAGTTAGTGTCAAAAATCAACAAAAATAATTTTTTCAACCCTTCGACCGTGTCAGAGACCCCCTTCCACACTTCGCGGGATATCATGATTAGTGTCAAAAGTTGCGTGACACCATAAGCTTTCAAATGACACATCACCTGACCCTTGTCCAGGTCCCGTTTTCGAGTAATGGGCGTTTTTCAGGTTTAAGTTAGTGTCAAAAATCAACAAAAATAATTTTTTCAACCCTTCGACCGTGTCAGAGACCCCCTTCCACTCTTCCCGGGATATAATGATTGATGTCAAAAGTTGCGTGACACCATAAGCTTTCAAATGACATATCGCCTGACCCTGGTCCAGGTCCCGTTTTCGAGTAATGGGCGCTTTTCAGGTTTAAGTTAGTGTCAAAAATCAACAAAAATAATTTTTTCAACCCTTCGACCGTGTCAGAGACCCCCTTCCACACTTCGCGGGATATCATGATTGGTGTCAAAAGTTGCGTGACACCATAAGCTTTCAAATGACACATCGCCTGACCCTGGTCCAGGTCCCGTTTTCGAGTAATGGGCGTTTTTCAGGTTTAAGTTAGTGTCAAAAATCAACAAAAATAATTTTTTCAACCCTTCGACCGTGTCAGAGACACCCTTCCACACTTTGCGGGATACCATGATTGGTGTCAAAAGTTGCGTGACACCATAAGCTTTCAAATGACACATCGCCTGACCCTGGTCCAGGTCCCGTTTTCGAGTAATGGGCGTTTTTCAGGTTTAAGTTAGTGTCAAAAATCAACAAAAATAATTTTTTCAACCCTTCGACCGTGTCAGAGACCCCCTTCCACACTTCGCGGGATATCATGATTGGTGTCAAAAGTTGCGTGACACCATAAGCTTTCAAATGACATATCGCCTGACCCTGGTCCAGGTCCCGTTTTCGAGTAATGGGCGCTTTTCAGGTTTAAGTTAGTGTCAAAAATCAACAAAAATAATTTTTTCAACCCTTCGACCGTGTCAGAGACCCCCTTCCACACTTCGCGGGATATCATGATTGGTGTCAAAAGTTGCGTGACACCATAAGCTTTCAAATGACACATCGCCTGACCCTGGTTCAGGTCCCGTTTTCGAGTAATGGGCGTTTTTCAGGTTTAAGTTAGTGTCAAAAATCAACAAAAATAATTTTTTCAACCCTTCGACCGTGTCAGAGACCCCCTTCCACACTTCGCGGGATATCATGATTGGTGTCAAAAGTTGCGTGACACCATAAGCTTTCAAATGACTCATCACCTGACCCTTGTCCAGGTCCCGTTTTCGAGTAATGGGCGTTTTTCAGGTTAAAGTTAGTGTCAAAAATCAACAAAAATAATTTGTTCAATCCTTCGACCGTGTCAGAGACCCCCTTCCACTCTTCCCGGGATATAATGATTGATGTCAAAAGTTGCGTGACACCATAAGCTTTCAAATGACACATCGCCTGACCCTAGTTCAGGTCCGGTTTTCGAGTAATGGGCGTTTTTCAGGTTTAAGTTAGTGTCAAAAATCAACAAAAATAATTTTTTCAACCCTTCGACCGTGTCAGAGACCCCCTTCCACACTTCGCGGGATATCATGATTGGTGTCAAAAGTTGCGTGGCATCATAAGCTTTCAAATGACACATCGCCTGACCCTGATCGAGGTCCCGTTTTCGAGTAATGGGCGTTTTTCAGGTTTAAGTTAGTGTCGAAAATCAACAAAAATAATTTTTTCAACCCTTCGACCGTGTCAGAGACCCCCTTCCACCCTTCGCTTGATATAATGATTGGAATCAAAAGTTGCGTGACACCATAAGCTTTCAAATGACACATCGCCTGACCCTGGTCCAGGTCCGGTTTTCGAGTAATGGGCGTTTTTCAGGTTTAAGTTAGTGTCAAAAATCAACAAAAATAATTTTTTCAACCCTTCGACCGTGTCAGAGACCCCCTTCCACACTTCGCGGGATATCATGATTGGTGTCAAAAGTTGCGTGACACCATAAGCTTTCAAATAAAACATCGCCTGACCCTAGTTCAGGTCCCGTTTTCGAGTAATGGGCGTTTTTCAGGTTTAAGTTAGTGTCAAAAATCAACAAAAATAATTTTTTCAACCCTTCACCGTGTCAGAGACCCCCTTCCACTCTTCGCGGGATATAATGATTGGTGTCAAAGGTTGCGTGACACCATAAGCTTTCAAATGACACATCGCCTGACCCTGGTCCAGGTCCCGTTTTCGAGTAATGGGCGTTTTTCAGGTTTAAGTTAGTGTCAAAAATCAACAAAAATAATTTTTTCAACCCTTTGACCGTGTCAGAGACCCCCTTCCACACTTCGCGGGATATTATGATTGGTGTCAAAAGTTGCGTGACACCATAAGCTTTCAAATGACACATCGCCTGACCCTGGTCCAGGTCCCGTTTTCGAGTAATGGGCGTTTTTCAGGTTAAAGTTAGTGTCAAAAATCAACAAAAATAATTTTTTCAACCCTTCGACCGTGTCAGAGACCCCCTTCCACACTTCGCGGGATATCATGATTGGTGTCAAAAGTTGCGTGACACCATAAGCTTTCAAATGACACATCGCCTGACCCTGGTCCAGGTCCCGTTTTTGAGTAACAGGCGTTTTTCAGGTTTAAGTTAGTGTCAAAAATTAACAAAAATAATTTTTTCAACCCTTTGACCGTTTCAGAGACCCCCTTTCACACTTCGCGGCATATCATGATTGGTGTCAAAAGTTGCGTGACACCATAAGCTTTCAAATGACACATCGCCTGACCCTGGTCCAGGTCCCGTTTTCGAGTAATGGGCGCTTTTCTGGTTTAAGTTAGTGTCAAAAATCAACAAAAATAATTTTTTCAACCCTTCGACCGTGTCAGAGACCCCCTTCCACACTTCGCGGGATATCATGATTGGTGTCAAAAGTTGCGTGACACCATAAGCTTTCAAATGACACATCGCCTGACCCTGGTCCAGTTCCCGTTTTCGATAATGGGCGTTTTTCAGGTTTAAGTTAGTGTCAAAAATCAACAAAAATGATTTTTTCAACCCTTCGACCGTGTCAGAGACCCCCTTCCACACTTCGCGGGATATCATGATTGGTGTCAAAAGTTGCGTGACACCATAAGCTTTCAAATGACACATCGCCTGACCCTGGTCCAGGTCCCGTTTTCGAGTAATGGGCGTTTTTCAGGTTTAAGTTAGTGTCAAAAATCAACAAAAATAATTTTTTCAACCCTTCGACCGTGTCAGAGACCCCTTTCCACACTTCGCGGGATATCATGATTGGTGTCAAAAGTTGCGTGACACCATAAGCTTTCAAATGACACATCGCCTGACCCTAGTTCAGGTCCCGTTTTCGAGTAATGGGCGTTTTTCAGGTTTAAGTTAGTGTCAAAAATCAACAAAAATAATTTTTTCAACCCTTCGACCGTGTCAGAGACCCCCTTCCACACTTGGCGGGATATCATGATTGGTGTCAAAAGTTGCGTGTCACCATAAGCTTTCAAATGACTCATCACCTGACCCTTGTCCAGGTCCCGTTTTCGAGTAATGGGCGTTTTTCAGGTTAAAGTTAGTGTCAAAAATCAACAAAAATAATTTGTTCAATCCTTCGACCGTGTCAGAGACCCCCTTCCACTCTTCGCTTGATATAATGATTGATGTCAAAAGTTGCGTGACACCATAAGCTTTCAAATGACACATCGCCTGACCCTAGTTCAGGTCCGGTTTTCGAGTAATGGGCGTTTTTCAGGTTTAAGTTAGTGTCAAAAATCAACAAAAATAATTTTTTCAACCCTTCGACCGTGTCAGAGACCCCCTTCCACACTTCGCGGGATATCATGATTGGTGTCAAAAGTTGCGTGGCACCATAAGCTTTGAAATGACACATCGCCTGACCCTGATCGAAGTCCCGTTTTCGAGTAATGGGCGTTTTTCAGGTTTAATTTTTTCAACCATTCGACCGTGTCAGAGACCCCCTTCCACACTTCGCGGGATATCATGATTGGTGTCAAAAGTTGCGTGACACCATAAGCTTTCAAATGACACATCGCCTGACCCTGGTCCAGGTCCGGTTTTCGAGTAATGGGCGTTTTTCAGGTTTAAGTTAGTGTCAAAAATTAACAAAAATAATTTTTTCAACCCTTTGACCGTTTCAGAGACCCCCTTTCACACTTCGCGGGATATCATGATTGGTGTCAAAAGTTGCGTGACACCATAAGCTTTCAAATGACACATCGCCTGACCCTAGTTCAGGTCCCGTTTTCGAGTAATGGGCGTTTTTCAGGTTTAAGTTAGTGTGAAAAATCAACAAAAATAATTTTTTCAACCCTTCGACCGTGTCAGAGACCCCCTTCCACACTTGGCGGGATATCATGATTGGTGTCAAAAGTTGCGTGACACCATAAGCTTTCAAATGACACATCGCCTGACCCTAGTTCAGGTCCGGTTTTCGAGTAATGGGCGTTTTTCAGGTTTAAGTTAGTGTCAAAAATCAACAAAAATGATTTTTTCAACCCTTCGACCGTGTCAGAGACCCCCTTCCACACTTCGCGGGATATCATGATTGGTGTCAAAAGTTGCGTGACACCATAAGCTTTCAAATGACACATCGCCTGACCCTGGTCCAGGTCCCGTTTTCGAGTAATGGGCGTTTTTCAGGTTTAAGTTAGTGTCAAAAATCAACAAAAATAATTTTTTCAACCCTTCGACCGTGTCAGAGACCCCCTTCCACACTTCGCGGGATATCATGATTGGTGTCAAAAGTTGCGTGACACCATAAGCTTTCAAATGACACATCGCCTGACCCTAGTTCAGGTCCCGTTTTCGAGTAATGGGCGTTTTTCAGGTTTAACTTAGTGTCAAAAATCAACAAAAATAATTTTTTCAACCCTTCGACCGTGTCAGAGACCCCCTTCCACACTTCGCGGGATATCATGATTGGTGTCAAAAGTTGCGTGGCACCATAAGCTTTGAAATGACACATCGCCTGACCCTGATCGAGGTCCCGTTTTCGAGTAATGGGCGTTTTTCAGGTTTAATTTTTTCAACCCTTCGACCGTGTCAGAGACCCCCTTCCACACTTCGCGGGATATCATGATTGGTGTCAAAAGTTGCGTGACACCATAAGCTTTCAAATGACACATCGCCTGACCCTGGTCCAGGTCCGGTTTTCGAGTAATGGGCGTTTTTCAGGTTTAAGTTAGTGTCAAAAATTAACAAAAATAATTTTTTCAACCCTTTGACCGTTTCAGAGACCCCCTTTCACACTTCGCGGGATATCATGATTGGTGTAAAAAGTTGCGTGACACCATAAGCTTTCAAATGACACATCGCCTGACCCTGGTCCAGGTCCCGTTTTCGAGTAATGGGCGCTTTTCAGGTTTAAGTTAGTGTCAAAAATCAACAAAAATAATTTTTTCAACCCTTCGACCGTGTCAGAGACCCCCTTCCACACTTCGCGGGATATTATGATTGGTGTCAAAAGTTGCGTGACACCATAAGCTTTCAAATGACACATCGCCTGACCCTGGTCCAGTTCCCGTTTTCGAGTAATGGGCGTTTTTCAGGTTTAAGTTAGTGTCAAAAATCAACAAAAATAATTTTTTCAACCCTTCGACCGTGCCAGAGACCCCCTTCCACATTTGGCGGGATATCATGATTGATGTCAAAAGTTGCGTGACACCATAAGCTTTCAAACGACACATCGCCTGACCCTGGTCCAGGTCCCGTTTTCGAGTAATGGGCGTTTTTCAGGTTTAATTTTTTCAACCCTTCGACCGTGTCAGAGACCCCCTTCTACACTTGGCGGGATATCATGATTGGTGTCAAAAGTTGCGTGACACCATAAGCTTTCAAATGACACATCGCCTGACCCTGGTCCAGGTCCGGTTTTCGAGTAATGGGCGTTTTTCAGGTTTAAGTTGTGTCAAAACTCAACAAAAATGATTTTTTCAACCCTTCGACCGTATCAGAGACCGCCTTCCACACTTCGCGGGATATCATGATTAATGTCAAAAGTTGCGTGACACCATAAGCTTTCAAATGACACATCGCCTGACCCTAGTTCAGGTCCCGTTTTCGAGTAATGGGCGTTTTTCAGGTTTAAGTTAGTGTCAAAAATCAACAAAAATAATTTTTTCAACCCTTCGACCGTGTCAGAGACCCCCTTCCACACTTCGCGGGATATCATGATTGGTGTCAAAAGTTGCGTGACACCATAAGCTTTCAAATGACACATCGCCTGACCCTGATCGAGGTCCCGTTTTCGAGTAATGGGCGTTTTTCAGGTTTAATTTTTTCAACCCTTCGACCGTGTCAGAGACCCCCTTCCACACTTGGCGGGATATCATGATTGGTGTCAAAAGTTGCGTGACACCATAAGCTTTCAAATGACACATCGCCTGACCCTGGTCCAGGTCCGGTTTTCGAGTAATGGGCGTTTTTCAGGTTTAAGTTGTGTCAAAACTCAACAAAAATGATTTTTTCAACCCTTCGACCGTGTCAGAGACCGCCTTCCACACTTCGCGGGATATCATGATTAATGTCAAAAGTTGCGTGACACCATAAGCTTTCAAATGACACATCGCCTGACCCTTTTTCAGGTCCCGTTTTCGAGTAATGGGCGTTTTTCAGGTTTAAGTTAGTGTCAAAAATCAACAAAAATGATTTTTTCAACCCTTCGACCGTGTCAGAGACCCCCTTCCACACTTCGCGGGATATCATGATTGGTGTCAAAAGTTGCGTGACACCATAAGCTTTCAAATGACACATCGCCTGACCCTGGTCCAGGTCCCGTTTTCGAGTAATGGGCGTTTTTCAGGTTTAAGTTAGTGTCAAAAATCAACAAAAATAATTTTTTCAACCCTTCGACCGTGTCAGAGACCCCTTTCCACACTTCGCGGGATATCATGATTGGTGTCAAAAGTTGCGTGACACCATAAGCTTTCAAATGACACATCGCCTGACCCTAGTTCAGGTCCCGTTTTCGAGTAATGGGCGTTTTTCAGGTTTAACTTAGTGTCAAAAATCAACAAAAATAATTTTTTCAACCCTTCGACCGTGTCAGAGACCCCCTTCCACACTTCGCGGGATATCATGATTGGTGTCAAAAGTTGCGTGTCACCATAAGCTTTCAAATGACTCATCACCTGACCCTTGTCCAGGTCCCGATTTCGAGTAATGGGCGTTTTTCAGGTTAAAGTTAGTGTCAAAAATCAACAAAAATAATTTGTTCAATCCTTCGACCGTGTCAGAGACCCCCTTCCACTCTTCGCTTGATATAATGATTGATGTCAAAAGTTGCGTGACACCATAAGCTTTCAAATGACACATGGTCTGACCCTAGTTCAGGTCCGGTTTTCGAGTAATGGGCGTTTTTCAGGTTTAAGTTAGTGTCAAAAATCAACAAAAATAATTTTTTCAACCCTTCGACCGTGTCAGAGACCCCCTTCCACACTTGGCGGGATATCATGATTGGTGTCAAAAGTTGCGTGGCACCATAAGCTTTGAAATGACACATCGCCTGACCCTGATCGAGGTCCCGTTTTCGAGTAATGGGCGTTTTTCAGGTTTAATTTATTCAACCCTTCGACCGTGTCAGAGACCCCCTTCCACACTTCGCGGGATATCATGATTGGTGTCAAAAGTTGCGTGACACCATAAGCTTTCAAATGACACATCGCCTGACCCTGGTCCAGGTCCGGTTTTCGAGTAATGGGCGTTTTTCAGGTTTAAGTTAGTGTCAAAAATTAACAAAAATAATTTTTTCAACCCTTTGACCGTTTCAGAGACCCCCTTTCACACTTCGCGGGATATCATGATTGGTGTAAAAAGTTGCGTGACACCATAAGCTTTCAAATGACACATCGCCTGACCCTGGTCCACGTCCCGTTTTCGAGTAATGGGCGCTTTTCAGGTTTAAGTTAGTGTCAAAAATCAACAAAAATAATTTTTTCAACCCTTCGACCGTGTCAGAGACCCCCTTCCACACTTCGCGGGATATTATGATTGGTGTCAAAAGTTGCGTGACACCATAAGCTTTCAAATGACACATCGCCTGACCCTGGTCCAGTTCCCGTTTTCGAGTAATGGGCGTTTTTCAGGTTTAAGTTAGTGTCAAAAATCAACAAAAATGATTTTTTCAACCCTTCGACCGTGTCAGAGACCCCCTTCCACACTTCGCGGGATATCATGATTGGTGTCAAAAGTTGCGTGACACCATAAGCTTTCAAATGACACATCGCCTGACCCTGGTCCAGGTCCCGTTTTCGAGTAATGGGCGTTTTTCAGGTTTAAGTTAGTGTCAAAAATCAACAAAAATAATTTTTTCAACCCTTCGACCGTGTCAGAGCCCCTTTCCACACTTCGCGGGATATCATGATTGGTGTCAAAAGTTGCGTGACACCATAAGCTTTCAAATGACACATCGCCTGACCCTAGTTCAGGTGCCGTTTTCGAGTAATGGGCGTTTTTCAGGTTTAAGTTAGTGTCAAAAATCAACAAAAATAATTTTTTCAACCCTTCGACCGTGTCAGAGACCCCCTTCCACACTTGGCGGGATATCATGATTGGTGTCAAAAGTTGCGTGTCACCATAAGCTTTCAAATGACACATCGCCTGACCCTAGTTCAGGTCCCGTTTTCGAGTAATGGGCGTTTTTCAGGTTAAAGTTAGTGTCAAAAATCAACAAAAATAATTTGTTCAATCCTTCGACCGTGTCAGAGACCCCCTTCCACTCTTCCCGGGATATAATGATTGATGTCAAAAGTTGCGTGACACCATAAGCTTTCAAATGACACATCGCCTGACCCTAGTTCAGGTCCGGTTTTCGAGTAATGGGCGTTTTTCAGGTTTAAGTTAGTGTCAAAAATCAACAAAAATAATTTTTTCAACCCTTCGACCGTGTCAGAGACCCCCTTCCACACTTCGCGGGATATCATGATTGGTGTCAAAAGTTGCGTGGCACCATAAGCTTTGAAATGACACATCGCCTGACCCTGATCGAGGTCCCGTTTTCGAGTAATGGGCGTTTTTCAGGTTTAATTTTTTCAACCCTTCGACCGTGTCAGAGACCCCCTTCTACACTTGGCGGGATATCATGATTGGTGTCAAAAGTTGCGTGACACCATAAGCTTTCAAATGACACATCGCCTGACCCTGGTCCAGGTCCGGTTTTCGAGTAATGGGCGTTTTTCAGGTTTAAGTTGTGTCAAAACTCAACAAAAATGATTTTTTCAACCCTTCGACCGTGTCAGAGACCGCCTTCCACACTTCGCGGGATATCATGATTAATGTCAAAAGTTGCGTGACACCATAAGCTTTCAAATGACACATCGCCTGACCCTAGTTCAGGTCCCGTTTTCGAGTAATGGGCGTTTTTCAGGTTTAAGTTAGTGTCAAAAATCAACAAAAATAATTTTTTCAACCCTTCGACCGTGTCAGAGACCCCCTTCCACACTTGGCGGGATATCATGATTGGTGTCAAAAGTTGCGTGACACCATAAGCTTTCAAATGACACATCGCCTGACCCTAGTTCAGGTCCCGTTTTCGAGTAATGGGCGTTTTTCAGGTTTAAGTTAGTGTCAAAAATCAACAAAAATGATTTTTTCAACCCTTCGACCGTTTCAGAGACCCCCTTCCACACTTCGCGGGATATCATGATTGGTGTCAAAAGTTGCGTGACACCATAAGCTTTCAAATGACACATCGCCTGACCCTGGTCCAGGTCCCGTTTTCGAGTAATGGGCGTTTTTCAGGTTTAAGTTAGTGTCAAAAATCAACAAAAATAATTTTTTCAACCCTTCGACCGTGTCAGAGCCCCTTTCCACACTTCGCGGGATATCATGATTGGTGTCAAAAGTTGCGTGACACCATAAGCTTTCAAATGACACATCGCCTGACCCTAGTTCAGGTGCCGTTTTCGAGTAATGGGCGTTTTTCAGGTTTAAGTTAGTGTCAAAAATCAACAAAAATAATTTTTTCAACCCTTCGACCGTGTCAGAGACCCCCTTCCACACTTGGCGGGATATCATGATTGGTGTCAAAAGTTGCGTGTCACCATAAGCTTTCAAATGACTCATCACCTGACCCTTGTCCAGGTCCCGTTTTCGAGTAATGGGCGTTTTTCAGGTTAAAGTTAGTGTCAAAAATCAACAAAAATAATTTGTTCAATCCTTCGACCGTGTCAGAGACCCCCTTCCACTCTTCCCGGGATATAATGATTGATGTCAAAAGTTGCGTGACACCATAAGCTTTCAAATGACACATCGCCTGACCCTAGTTCAGGTCCGGTTTTCGAGTAATGGGCGTTTTTCAGGTTTAAGTTAGTGTCAAAAATCAACAAAAATAATTTTTTCAACCCTTCGACCGTGTCAGAGACCCCCTTCCACACTTCGCGGGATATCATGATTAATGTCAAAAGTTGCGTGACACCATAAGCTTTCAAATGACACATCGCCTGACCCTAGTTCAGGGGCTCAATTCCGCAAGTGTGAATAGTTTTCCGTGTACACTTTCTATTCACGCTCAAAATATGCGTGAATAAATTTGCCTATCTGTGTACGCTTTATCTGTCAAAAAGATTGCACCTCACTCTTGCGGAATCGCATAATTTAATGTGTACACTAATTTTTGTGCACACAGAAAAAACTCACGCTTGCGGAATTGGGCCCCAGGTCCCGTTTTCGAGTAATGGGCGTTTTTCAGGTTTAAGTTAGTGTCAAAAATCAACAAAAATAATTTTTTCAACCCTTCGACCGTGTCAGAGACCCCCTTCCACACTTCGCGGGATATCATGATTGGTGTCAAAAGTTGCGTGACACCATAAGCTTTCAAATGACACATCGCCTGACCCTAGTTCAGGTCCCGTTTTCGAGTAATGGGCGTTTTTCAGGTTTAAGTTAGTGTCAAAAATCAACAAAAATAATTTTTTCAACCCTTCGACCGTGTCAGAGACCCCCTTCCACACTTCGCGGGATATCATGATTGGTGTCAAAAGTTGCGTGACACCATAGGCTTTCAAATGACTCATCGCCTGACCCTTGTCCAGGTCCTGTTTTCGAGTAATGGGCGTTTTTCGGGTTAAAGTTAGTGTCAAAAATCAACAAAAATAATTTTTTCAACCCTTCGACCGTGTCAGAGACCCCTTTCCACACTTCGCGGGATATCATGATTGGTGTCAAAAGTTGCGTGACACCATAAGCTTTCAAATGATACATCGCCTGACCCTAGTTCAGGTGCCGTTTTCGAGTAATGTGCGTTTTTCAGGTTTAAGTTAGTGTCAAAAATCAACAAAAATAATTTTTTCAACCCTTCGACCGTGTCAGAGACCCCCTTCCACACTTGGCGGGATATCATGATTGGTGTCAAAAGTTGCGTGTCACCATAAGCTTTCAAATGACTCATCACCTGACCCTTGTCCAGGTCCCGTTTTCGAGTAATGGGCGTTTTTCAGGTTAAAGTTAGTGTCAAAAATCAACAAAAATAATTTGTTCAATCCTTCGACCGTGTCAGAGACCCCCTTCCACTCTTCCCGGGATATAATGATTGATGTCAAAAGTTGCGTGACACCATAAGCTTTCAAATGACACATCGCCTGACCCTAGTTCAGGTCCGGTTTTCGAGTAATGGGCGTTTTTCAGGTTTAAGTTAGTGTCAAAAATCAACAAAAATAATTTTTTCAACCCTTCGACCGTGTCAGAGACCCCCTTCCACACTTCGCGGGATATCATGATTGGTGTCAAAAGTTGCGTGGCACCATAAGCTTTCAAATGACACATCGCCTGACCCTGATCGAGGTCCCGTTTTCGAGTAATGGGCGTTTTTCAGGTTTAATTTTTTCAACCCTTCGACCGTGTCAGAGACCCCCTTCCACACTTCGCGGGATATCATGATTGGTGTCAAAAGTTGCGTGACACCATAAGCTTTCAAATGACACATCGCCTGACCCTGGTCCAGGTCCGGTTTTCGAGTAATGGGCGTTTTTCAGGTTTAAGTTAGTGTCAAAACTCAACAAAAATGATTTTTTCAACCCTTCGACCGTGTCAGAGACCCCCTTCCACACTTCGCGGGATATCATGATTAATGTCAAAAGTTGCGTGACACCATAAGCTTTCAAATGACACATCGCCTGACCCTGGCCCAGGTCCCGTTTTCGAGTAATGGGCGTTTTTCAGGTTAAAGTTAGTGTCAAAAATCAACAAAAATAATTTTTTCAACCCTTCGACCGTGTCAGAGACCCCCTTCCACACTTCGCGGGATATCATGATTGGTGTCAAAAGTTGCGTGACACCATAAGCTTTCAAATGACACATCGCCTGACCCTGGTCCAGGTCCCGTTTTCGAGTAATGGGCGTTTTTCAGGTTTAAGTTTGTGTCAAAAATCAACAAAAATAATTTTTTCAACCCTTCGACCGTGTCAGAGACCCCCTTCCACACTTCGCGGGATATCATGATTAATGTCAAAAGTTGCGTGACACCATAAGCTTTCAAATGACACATCGCCTGACCCTGGCCCAGGTCCCGTTTTCGAGTAATGGGCGTTTTTCAGGTTAAAGTTAGTGTCAAAAATCAACAAAAATAATTTTTTCAAAACTTCGACCGTGTCAGAGACCCCCTTCCACTCTTCGCGGGATATAATGATTGGTGTCAAAAGTTGCGTGACACCATAAGCTTTCAAATGACACATCGCCTGACCCTGGTCCAGGTCCCGTTTTCGAGTAATGGGCGTTTTTCAGGTTTAAGTTTGTGTCAAAAATCAACAAAAATAATTTTTTCAACCCTTCGACCGTGTCAGAGACCCCCTTCCACACTTCGCGGGATATCATGATTGGTGTCAAAAGTTGCGTGACACCATAAGCTTTCAAATGACACATCGCCTGACCCTGGTCCAGGTCCCGTTTTCGAGTAATGGGCGTTTTTCAGGTTTAAGTTAGTGTCAAAAATCAACAAAAATAATTTTTTCAAAACTTCGACCGTGTCAGAGACCCCCTTCCACTCTTCGCGGGATATAATGATTGGTGTCAAAAGTTGCGTGACACCATAAGCTTTCAAATGACACATCGCCTGACCCTGGTCCAGGTCCTGTTTTTGAGTAATGGGCGTTTTTCAGGTTTAAGTTAGTGTCAAAAATCAACAAAAATAATTTTTTCAACCCTTCGACCGTGTCAGAGACCCCCTTCCACTCTTCGCGGGATATCATGATTAGCGTCAAAAGTTGCGTGACACCATAAGCTTTCAAATGACACATCGCCTGACCCTGGTCCAGGTCCCGTTTTCGAGTAATGGGCGTTTTTCAGGTTTAAGTTTGTGTCAAAAATCAACAAAAATAATTTTTTCAACCCTTCGACCGTGTCAGAGACCCCCTTCCACACTTCGCGGGATATCATGATTGGTGTCAAAAGTTGCGTGACACCATAAGCTTTCAAATGACACATCGCCTGACCCTTATCCATGTCCCGTTTTCGAGTAATGGGCGTTTTTCAGGATTAAGTTAGTGTCAAAAATCAACAAAAATAATTTTTTCAACCCTTCGACCGTGTCAGAGACCCCCTTCGACACTTTGCGGGATATCATTATTGGTGTCAAAAGTTGCGTGATACCATAAGCTTTCAAATGACACATCGCCTGACCCTGGTCCATTTCCCGTTTTCGAGTAATGGGCGTTTTTCAGGTTTAAGTTAGTGTCAAAAATCAACAAAAATGATTTTTTCAACCCTTCGACCGTGTCAGAGACCCCCTTCCACACTTCACGGGATATTATGATTGGTGTCAAAAGTTGCGTGACACCATAAGCTTTCAAATGTCACATCGCCTGACCATGGTCTAGGTCGCCTTTCGAGTAATGGGCGTTTTTCAGGTTTAAGTTAGTGTCAAAAATCAACAAAAATAATTTTTTCAACCCTTCGACCGTGTCAGAGACCCCCTTCGACACTTTGCGGGATATCATTATTGGTGTCAAAAGTTGCGTGATACCATAAGCTTTCAAATGACACATCGCCTGACCCTGGTCCAGGTCCCGTTTTTAAGTAATGGGCGTTTTTCAGGTTTAAGTTAGTGTCAAAAATCAACAAAAATAATTTTTTCAACCCTCCGACCGTGTCAGAGACCCCCTTCAACACTTCGCGGGATATCATGATTGGTGTCAAAAGTTGCGTGACACCATAAGCTTTCAAATGACACATCGCCTGACCCTGGTCCATTTTCCGTTTTTGAGTAATGGGAATTTTCAGGTTTAAGTTAGTGTCAAAAATCAACAAAAATAATTTTTTCAACCCTTCGACCGTGTCAGAGACCCCCTTCCACACTTGGCGGGATATCATAATTGATGTCAAAAGTTGCGTGACACCATAAGCTTTCAAATGACACATCGCCTGACCCTGGTCCATTTTCCGTTTTTGAGTAATGGGAATTTTCAGGTTTAAGTTAGTGTCAAAAATCAACAAAAATAATTTTTTCAACCCTTCGACCGTGTCAGAGACCCCTTCCACACTTCGGGGGGTATCCTCATTGGTGTCAAAAGTTGCGTGACATCATAAGCTATCACATAATACCTCATTTTAGGCCATATGCCAAGCCCACTTTTCGTAAAATGGGCGTTTTAGAGTTTTTTTTTTTTTTCTTTTTTGCGTTTCACTTTCGCGTCGAAAATGGGGCGTTTTGACAGTTCGCGGGGTATCCTCATTGGTGTCAAAAGTTGCGTGATATCATAAGCTTTCACATAATACCTCATTCTAGGCCATATGCCAAGCCCACTTTTCGTAAAATGGGCGTTTTAGAGTTTTTTTTTTTTTTTTTTTTTTTTTTTGCGATTCACTTTCGGCGTCGAAAATGGTGCGCTTTGAAAGTTCGCGGGATATCCTCATTGGTGTCAAAAGTTGCGTGACATCTTAAGGTTTCACATAATACCTCATTTTAGGCCATATGCCAAGCCCACTTTTCGTAAAATGGGCGTTTTAGAGTTTTTTTTTTTTTTTTTTTTTTTTTTTTTGCGTTTCACTTTCGGCGTCGAAAATGGGAAGTTTTGACAGTTCGCGGGTTATCCTCATTGGTGTCAAAAGTTGCGTGACATCATAAGCTTTCACATAATACCTCATTTTAGGCCATATGCCAAGCCCACTTTTCGTAAAATGGGCGTTTTTGAGTTTTTTTTTTTTACTTTTTTGGCCTTATTGATGTCAAAAGTTGCGTGACATCATAAGCTTTCACATAATACCTCATTTTAGGCCATATGCCAAGCCCACTTTTCGTAAAATGGGCGTTTTAGAGTTTTTTTTTTTTTTTTTTTTTTGCGTTTCACTTTCGGCGTCGAAAATGGGGCGTTTTGACAG
This sequence comes from Leucozona laternaria, assembly GCA_932273885.2. NCBI lineage: Eukaryota > Metazoa > Arthropoda > Insecta > Diptera > Syrphidae > Leucozona > Leucozona laternaria. The sequence continues at coordinate 50,736,583 of OW026369.1, read as the reverse complement.
TTTGCGGGGTATCCTCATTGGTGTCAAAAGTTGCGTGACATCATAAGCTTTCACATTATACCTCATTCTAGGCCATATGCCAAGCATACTTTTCGTAAAATGGGCGTTTTAGAGTTTTTTTTTTTTTTTTTGCGTTTCACTTTCGGCGTCGAAAATGGGGCGTTTTGACAGTTCGCGGGTTATCCTCATTGGTGTCAAAAGTTGCGTGACATCATAAGCTTTCACATAATACCTCATTTTAGGCCATATGCCAAGCCCACTTTTCGTAAAATGGGCGTTTTTGAGTTTTTTTTTTTTACTTTTTTGGCGGTGAAAATGGGACGTTTTCACACTTCACGGGGTATATTTATTGGTGTCAAAAGTTGGGTGACATCACAAACTTTCACATAATACCTCATTTTAGGCCATATGCCAAGCCCACTTACGTAAAATGGGCGTTTTAGAGTTTTTTTTTTTTTTTTTTTGCGTTTTACTTTCGGCGTCGAAAATGGGGCGTTTTGACAGTTCGCGGGGTATCCTTATTGTAGTCAAAAGTTGCGTGACATTATAAGCTTTCACATAATACCTCATTTTAGGCCATATGACAAGCCCACTTTTCGTAAAATGGGCGTTTTAGAGTTTTTTTTTTTTGCGTTTCACTTTCGGCGTTGAAAATGGGGCGTTTTGACAGTTCGCGGGGTATCCTCATTGGTGTCAAAAGTTACGTGACACCATAAGCTTTCAAATGACTCATCGCCTGACCCTTGTCCAGGTCCTGTTTTCGAGTAATGGGCGTTTTTCAGGTTTAAGTTAGTGTCAAAAATCAACAAAAATAATGTTTTCAACCCTTCGACCGTGTCAGAGACCCCCTTTCACACTTCGCGGGATATCATGGTTGATGTCAAAAGTTGCGTGACACCATAAGCTTTCAAATGACACATTGCCTGACCCTGGCCCAGGTCCCGTTTTCGAGTAATGGGCGTTTTTCAGGTTTAAGTTAGTGTCAAAAATCAACAAAAATAATGTTTTCAACCCTTCGACCGTGTCAGAGACCCCCTTCCACACTTCGCGGGATATCATGGTTGATGTCAAAAGTTGCGTGACACCATAAGCTTTCAAATGACACATTGCCTGACCCTGGCCCAGGTCCCGTTTTCGAGTAATGGGCGTTTTTCAGGTTTAAGTTAGTGTCAAAAATCAACAAAAATAATGTTTTCAACCCTTCGACCGTGTCAGAGACCCCCTTCCACACTTCGCGGGATATCATGATTGGTGTCAAAAGTTGCGTGACACCATAAGCTTTCAAATGACACATCGCCTGACCCTGGTCCAGGTCCCGTTTTTGAGTAATGGGCGTTTTTCAGGTTTAAGTTAGTGTCAAAAATCAACAAAAATAATTTTTTTCAACCCTTCGACCGTGTCAGAGACCCCCTTCCACACTTCGCGGGATATCATGATTGGTGTCAAAAGTTGCGTGACACCATAAGCTTTCAAATGACACATCGCCTGACCCTGGTCCAGGTCCCGTTTTCGAGTAATGGGCGTTTTTCAGGTTTAAGTTAGTGTCAAAAATCAACAAAAATAATTGTTTCAACCCTTCGACCGTGTCAGAGACCCCCTTCCACACTTTGCGTGATATCATGATTGGTGTCAAAAGTTGCGTGACACCATAAGCTTTCAAATGACACATCGCCTGACCCTGGTCCAGGTCCCGTTTTTGAGTAATGGTCGTTTTTCAGGTTTAAGTTAGTGTCAAAAATCAACAAAAATAATTTTTTCAACCCTTCGACCGTGTCAGAGACCCCCTTCCACTCTTCGCGGGATATCATGATTAGTGTCAAAAGTTGTGTGACACCATAAGCTTTCAAATGACACATTGCCTGACCCTGGTCCAGGTCCCGTTTTCGAGTAATGGGCGTTTTTCAGGTTTAAGTTAGTGTCAAAAATCAACAAAAATAATTTTTTCAACCCTTCGACCGTGTCAGAGACCCCCTTCCACACTTCGCGGGATATCATGATTAGTGTCAAAAGTTGTGTGACACCATAAGATTTCAAATGACACATCGCCTGACCCTGGTCCAGGTCCCGTTTTCGAGTAATGGGCGTTTTTCAGGTTTAAGTTAGTGTCAAAAATCAACAAAAATAATTTTTTCAACCCTTCGACCGTGTCAGAGACCCCCTTCCACACTTCGCGGGATATCATGATTGAGTTCAAAAGCTGCGTGACACCATAAGCTTTCAAATGACACATCGCCTGACCCTGGTCTAGGTCCCGTTTTCGAGTAATGGGCGTTTTTGAGGTTTAAGTTAGTGTCAAAAATCAACAAAAATAATTTGTTCAACCCTTCGACCGTGTCAGAGACCCCTTCCACACTTCGCGGGGTATCCTCATTGGTGTCAAAAGTTGCGTGACATCATAAGCTATCACATAATACCTCATTTTAGGCCATATGCCAAGCCCACTTTTCGTAAAATGGGTGTTTTAGAGTTTGTTTTTTTTTTTTTTTTTTGCGGTCACTTTCGGCGTCGAAAATGGGGCGTTTTGACAGTTCGCGGGGTATCCCCATTGGTGTCAAAAGTTGCGTGACATCATAACCTTTCACATTATACCTCATTTTAGGCCATATGCCAAGCCCACTTTTCGTAAAATGGGTGTTTTAGAGTTTTTTTTTTTTTTTGTTTTGCGTTTCACTTTCGGCGTCGAAAATGGGGCGTTTTGACAGTTCGCGGGTTATCCTCATTGGTGTCAAAAGTTGCGTGACATCATAAGCATTCACATAATACCTCATTTTAGGCCATATGCCAAGCCCACTTTTCGTAAAATGGGCGTTTTTGAGTTTTTTTTTTTTACTTTTTTGGCGGTGAAAATGGGACGTTTTCACACTTCGCGGGGTATCCTTATTGGTGTCAAAAGTTGCGTGACATCATAAGCTTTCACATAATACCTCATTTTAGGCCATATGCCAAGCCCACTTACGTAAAATGTTCGTTTTAGCGTTTTTTTTTTTGCGTTTTACTTTTGGCGTCTAAAATGGGGCGTTTTGACAGTTCGCGGGGTATCCTCATTGTAGTCAAAAGTTGCGTGACATTATAAGCTTTCACATAATACCTCATTTTAGGCCATATTCCAAGCCCACTTTTCGTAAAATGGGCGTTTTAGAGTTTTTTTTTTTTGCGTTTCACTTTCGGCGTTGAAAATGGGGCGTTTTGACAGTTCGCGGGGTATCCTCATTGGTGTCAAAAGATGCGTGACACCATAAGCTTTCAAATGATTCATCGCCTGACCCTTGTCAAGGTCCCGTTTTTGAGTAATGGGCGTTTTTCAGGTTTAAGTTAGTGTCAAAAATCAACAAAAATAATTTTTTCAACCCTTCGACCGTGTCAGAGATCCCCTTCCACACTTCGCGGGATATCATGATTGGTGTCAAAAGTTGCGTGACACCATAAGCTTTCAAATGACTCATCGCCTGACCCTTGTCCAGGTCCCGTTTTCGAGTAATGGGCGTTTTTCAGGTTTAAGTTAGTGTCAAAAATCAACAAAAATAATTTTTTCAACCCTTCGACCGTGTCAGAGACCCCCTTCCACACTTCGCGGGGTATCATGATTGGTGTCAAAAGTTGCGTGACACCATAAGCTTTCAAATGACACATCGCCTGACCCTGGTCCAGGTCCCGTTTTCGAGTAATGGGCGTTTTTCAGGTTAAAGTTAGTGTCAAAAATCAACAAAAATAATTTTTTCAACCCTTCGACCGTGTCAGAGACCCCCTTCCGCACTTCGCGGGATATCATGATTGGTGTCAAAAGTTGCGTGACACCATAAGCTTTCAAATGACTCATCGCCTGACCCTGATCCAGGTCCCGTTTTCGAGTAATGGGCGTTTTTCAGGTTTAAGTTAGTGTCAAAAATCAACAAAAATAATTTTTTCAACCCTTCGACCGTGTCAGAGACCCCCTTCCACTCTTCGCGGGATATAATGATTGGTGTCAAAAGTTGCGTGACACCATAAGCTTTCAAATGACACATCGCCTGACCCTGGTCTAGGTCCCGTTTTCGAGTAATGGGCGTTTTTCAGGTTTAAGTTAGTGTCAAAAATCAACAAAAATAATTTTTTCAACCCTTCGACCGTGTCAGAGACCCCCTTCCACACTTCGCGGGATATCATGATTGGTGTCAAAAGTTGCGTGACACCATAAGCTTTCAAATGACTCATCGCCTGACCCTTGTCCAGGTCCCGTTTTCGAGTAATGGGCGTTTTTCAGGTTTAAGTTATTGTCAAAAATCAACAAAAATAATTTTTTCAACCCTTCGACCGTGTCAGAGACCACCTTCCACACTTCGCGGGATATCATGATTAGTGTCAAAAGTTGCGTGACATCATAAGCTTTCACATAATACCTCATTCTAGGCCATATGCCAAGCCCACTTTTCGTAAAATGGGCGTTTTAGAGTTTTTTTTTTTTTTTTTTTTTTTTTTTTTTGCGTTTCACTTTCGTCGTCGAAAATGGGGCGTTTTGACAGTTCGCGGGGTATCCTCTATGGTGTCAAAAGTTGCGTGACATGATAAGCTTTCACATAATACCTCATTCTAGGCCATATGCCAAGCCCACTTTTCGTAAAATGGGCGTTTTTTTTTGCGTTTCACTTTCGGCGTTGAAAATGGGGCGTTTTGACAGTTTGCGGGGTATCTTCATTGGTGTCAAAAGTTGCGTGACATCATAAGCTTTCACATAATACCTCATTTTAGGCCATATGCCAAGCCCACTTTTCGTAAAATGGGCGTTTGAGTTTTTTTTTTTTTACTTTTTGGCGGTGAAAATGGGACGTTTTCACACTTCGTGGGGTATCCTTATTGGTGTCAAAAGTTGCGTGACATCATAAGCTTTCACATAATACCTCATTTTAGGCCATATGCCAAGCCCACTTTTCGTAAAATGGGCGTTTTAGAGTTTTTTTTTTTTTGTTTTGCGTTTTACTTTCGGCGTCGAAAATGGGGCGTTTTGACAGTTCGCGGGGTATCCTCATTGTAGTCAAAAGTTGCGTGACATCATAAGCTTTCACATAATACCTCATTTTAGGCCATATGCCAAGCCCACTTTTCGTAAAATGGGCGTTTTTGAGTTTTTTTTTTTACTTTTTTGGCGGTGAAAATGGGACGTTTTCACACTTCGTGGGGTATCCTTATTGGTGTCAAAAGTTGCGTGACATCATAAGCTTTCACATAATACCTCATTCTAGGCCATATGCCAAGCCCACTTTTCGTAAAATGGGCGTTTTAAAGTTTTTTTTTTTTTTTTTTGCGTTTCACTTTCGGCGTCGAAAATGGGGCGTTTTGACAGTTTGCGGGGTATCCTCATTGGTGTCAAAAGTTGCGTGACATCATAAGCTTTCTCATTATACCTCATTCTAGGCCATATGCCAAGCATACTTTTCGTAAAATGGGCGTTTTAGAGTTTTTTTTTTTTTTTTTTTTGCGTTTCACTTTCTGCGTCGAAAATGGGGCGTTTTGACAGTTCGCGGGTTATCCTCATTGGTGTCAAAAGTTGCGTGACATCATAAGCTTTCACATAATATCTCATTTGAGGCCATATGCCAAGCCCACTTTTCGTAAAATGGGCGTTTTTGAGTTTTTTTTTTTTACTTTTTTTTCGGTGAAAATGGGACGTTTTCACACTTCACGGGGTATATTTATTGGTGTCAAAAGTTGCGTGACATCATAAACTTTCACATAATACCTCATTTTAGGCCATATGCCAAGCCCACTTTTCGTAAAATGGGCGTTTTAGAGTTTTTTTTTTTTTTTTTGCGTTTTACTTTCGGCGTCGAAAATGGGGCGTTTTGACAGTTCGCGGGGTATCCTCATTGTAGTCAAAAGTTGCGTGACATTTTAGAGTTTTTTTTTTTTTTTGCGTTTCACTTTCGGCGTTGAAAATGGGGCGTTTTCACACTTCACGGGGTCTCCTC